>MEJB01000017.1:8395415-8540239 GCA_001752375.1 Rhazya stricta
GCATTAATAGCATTGCATATCTCTTCACAAAGGCTTTACCCCTAAACCATCCATTTACCTGGATGACTTATTGGCATAAGTTCTAGCAACTAACGTATCATTGGACAGGAATCGAAGTGCAWCTACAAAGCCATGTAACTCCATTGTTTCTAGCATTCTGATATATTCATAATCTTTCATCCAGTATCCCCATTAAACAAATAAAAACCAGCTAAAACATAGAAATCAACAAAATACAAAGTAAACCATTCCTCCAAAATTAAAAGAGATAGAAGCTAACCTGATTTGTACTTATAAGATACAAATGAAAACCAGTGAGTCCACCAACAAACCACAATGAAATAAAACAATAGGCCATCAGAATCACGGATGCAGGGGATTCTTTCATTGCCTTCCAAACTGTGCCCTGATGGTCATCCATCAGAACCTTGATATAGAAAGCAGACATCGCGAACACATAGATGCAAAGTAGTGTTGCAGATGATACAAAACAAAAGAAATAGCGGTAGTTGCGCTGCATATCAAGAAAAATGTGCCATGGGAAAGTTAAAATTCATTGTAACCAAAATATGCTATCAMAAGAAAGAAATAACAGTTGCTTTCACTGCATATCCTAAAGCATACCAATCCTATGCATTGGCCAACCCAAGGGCAGTGGTGGTCAAAGCGTTCCACACAGTTGTTGCAAATAGAGCAGTGAGAGCAACGGGGAGGGCGATACAGCATGCACGTATCACAATATTTCACTCTGACAGGGATTCCATTTACYACTACTTCTTTTGTTCGAGGGAACTGAAGACTTGGTGTTTGTCTCCCCCCAATCTCCACTGATGTTGAAGTATCATAGCGAAACTCTTCCTCTGGTGGATGYGAATTGCGTGGAACAATACCTGGATCCCGAGCTGAAGTGAGCAGCAGCAGCACTAGTATCTACAATATTATGCTACAGAGTTATTGTAAATACCATTAAGTTCCCTAAATCAAGTACAGCAACAGATGTATAAGAACCAATCATATGCGGAAAAATGAAAACAAAACAAGAAAATTCACATTAAAGTACTGTACAAGTATAGCATTTAAGGGGCAGAATAACTATCACTTAATACATGAGCTGAAGTGAGCAGCAGCAGTACTAGTATCTACAATATTATGCTACAGAGTTATTCTAAATACCATTAAGTTCCCTAAATCAAGTACAGCAACAGATGTATAAGAACCAATCATATGCGGAAAAATGAAAACAAGAAAATTCACATTAAAGTACTGTACAAGTATAGCATTTAAGGGGCAGAATAACTGTCACTTAATACATGAGGTTTTGAAATAATGTAAGGGAGCCAATATATCAATGTATTTGGCACAGAATTACCAGAGGCCTTTTTCTTCAGGGCCAATTATTATGGCACTTTTCATTAAATATGGAAACAGGAAAAAATGACAACTTACATGTCAGAGTCATAGTATTACTCATCATCTTTTTATTATAATGTTCTTATACAATAATACGAGCRTTTATCTTTTAGTGCCAAGCAATGCTTCAGARCACRTTGCTTCAGAGCTATGCCATAGGTGTAAAAGTTGCTGAAAAATGCCAGCAAAAGAATCAAAGAAACTGGTAAAAATGCAAAYGAAATACAATCACTTATGTCTGGGAAAAATATCATGTCTATCCGTCAGAAAGAACACRTGATGATTGATTGTCCAAGTTCTAGACATGTATATAAGCCCTAACAGGAGAGGAGTTTAGCGTACTGACATGAACTGTAAACAGGAYGACTACCAMCAGAACTGCATATCCTGCATTTTGCGGTGAAAACTCATGGCGAAGATGCCTTGCAACGAAAACACAAAAGATAATTACTGGGACAACGATTAGCAACAAGGTGACAAGCAATGACCTTGCATCAGGCCCAAAAATCAGCCTCCCACCAAGAAAAAACTTCTGCAGAAGTGAAAAGCAAAAAGTTAACACAATTACAGCATYACTAAAATGAAGAYATGATATCATAGTAACAGTTTACTCACTTAACATGCAAATACTTTGACCAAAGAAATGSATGCATTCATGCACATATAGCATACATGTAAGTCAGCACATCCAAGTAGAAATATATATATTAGTACAAGTAGCTATTAACAGTACGTATATAATATGAAGCCTTTCTTCATTAGGGAAGAAGTCAAGTAGAGAATACATAAAATTGCACTCAAAAGACAGAAARAAGTAGCCCATTTGAYGAAGTTAGAGCTCAAAATAGATTAGATTGAGCAAGGCTAAGCTGGCTTTAAGAACCAGATCAAATTAGAAAAGAAGACAATYCCAGTAGTCACCTGCACATTGAACCCGAACTCTTGATTGGTTAAACATTACCAAAGTTCATCATATACAAATTCCTYYAGAGAGAGGAGAGACAATGGGAGACAGAAACAAACTTGGATATTCTTGGAACAGTATTATATTTAMACAAGGCCAGTTAACTTGAGGAAACTGATCTGCTTATAATAATTATAAACTAAAACTAAACATGGTTAACAAATATGAGCTGGGGCCTGAAGTTGGCCAAACATTCATCAGCAGAACTGTAGTTTTTCCTCTACTGTTGCTTAGTATAAATATCAATAACTCGAGTTGGTCAATTTCTCCTTAAAAGATAAGCACTTGACCACTAAACCTTGTCCAAGGGAAACATAGTTGGAGAGGTGACAATAATTTACAAAATCAATAAAACATTCAAAAGAAATTCYATATGGTYAACTTACTTAACYAGAAGAAGAAAAAGAAAGCAAGAGGGGAAAAAGAATCTAYAATCCAAGTTTGAACTTCAGGAATTCTTCTGAAAAGAACAATTAGGGGGTCAAGATTGCACGAAAAGAAGAGTAGTTTGAGGATTCCAGGAAAACATAGTTTACATGGTTTAATTGAGAACAAGTATAAGATAACTATATTCACCTGGAACCTATTACTACTGAGCCTTCCCAACTTCACCTTTYCTTATAATATGAATTAAGTGCCAAGAATCTCGCATACCAAGGTCAGATAAAGAGGATGTAAAACATAATTCTATGGAAACTGAAGATCTTAAGGTGTCCCAATAGTTGGTAACTTTTCAAGATCCAAACRTAAAAATATCCACCAACTTAATGAAACATTTTTCTACCAATACACTGTARGGAAGCTTATAAGATTGCACTATCTGCTGATCTATAAAGTGCTAAACARAAGGACAGATGCAACTAAACAAAGTAGTTGAGCAAGGCAACAACTGCATCCAGATGCAAGTCAAAAACAAGGATTTCCATGGAAATGAGATATTAGCTCAGATTAAAATCCAGAAGAWGAAAATTCCAAGATCATATACATGATGAAGTTCACTTAGCAATGATTTTTATTCATGAAACAGCYGTAACACATGCACGTTTCTTTCCAAAACCYAGCTTTCCAGAATTATTTGTAGATCTTTGATAAAGTTAATTCTTGAATCGGAAGTTGAAAATCTATAGAAGTGTAACATCTTTCTCTCTTTAATCTCTCTCCCTCATTACTAGAGCGGGTGTACAGGCAGGTGGTCTTACAGCTAAGCAAGTCAGTCAAGAAACGGAATATATGAAGTTAACCAGAGAGAAGTGGAGCTTTTTCAGTCTATAGGAGAGATACATATATATATATACACCTTGAAGTCATATTCCAACCAGTAAGGCAGCCACTAGGACTTCGCTTCCATCTCAACCAGAATCTATGTGGCCTTGTTCGTCCCTATTATTTTGTTTTTCACTAGCCAAAAAACTTGAGTGCTTCTGCRAGAGGTCAATGTATTATGACTCAAAATAAAAATAGACTAGGGGCTTTCTTTTCTCTTGCATGTCTTCTAAAAGCATGCACGACCTCTCTAATAAGTGAMCTGTGATATTTCAAGAACTCCGKATCCTCTCTAAATATCTGAGGTAGCACAATTCCACAAACTTCCTTTATAAAACTAGTATTCCTGYATGTCGAGGCCTATCTCATCATGCAGTCTTAGTCCATTGCAATAATAATCAATCCATATTACACCTTCATGAGCCTTCAGGAGCCAWAATTGTAAAACTCAACTAMTTACCCAAAAAATAAGGTTTAAGAAACCCAATAGGATAAAAGAACAGTCAACCAACAGTACTAAGTTCACTTTTRACTCCACCTATATTTGCAAAGATCCATAATAGTTGATCGTTGGCGAGTGTATCTTTGCTCCATAATATCTCTCGTGCAACAGATATGATTTTTTGCTGCGCATGCAACACAAATAATACATATAACAGCCATACTATGTTCCGGGATAAGTATCTCAAGAAAATCTTCAAAGGAAAACAAYGCAGCAACTTGTGGAAAACCWGGATAATCCCAATCTTAATATGTTTAGTCTATTAATTTGGTAGATGTTCTATGTTSGCTACCTCTCAATGCACCGCATTTTATTCCAAATCCAACAGAAAATATTTTAAACATAATGAGAGATCAAAAATTTCTCTGGTCCCAGCCTCCAGTAGAATACTGCTTCTAGGATCTCTTTAAAGGGTRAATGAAGAATAAAAAATTAATCAATCATCAAGAACTGAATTACAATCAACAGCAAGAAAATCATTATTGAAAATAAATTCAAGAACAGTACATAAGATTTAGGGGCAGCATAARATGTGAAATATATGCAAACTTTGCAATTTTTGACATTAATTACAACTCACATTCCAAAAAGGTTCACCAAGAAAGTAGTGGCCTTCATATTAACAAAATTAGCACCAGGAGGTGAAGCCTAATGTCAGCATCACATTGYAAGACAAGAACTCCTATTCCTTATTCKCAGTAAAGCCTCATCTCTAAGAAATTTTCTTACTAGTCTACCACRTTAACGTCATAAAGGCACTGGCAATAATATCCAGAACTAGATAAATGAAATGAGTATATAAGTTTGGGACATCATATTTTTGGCTTGCCAAAATGAAAATACAACACAGTAAATAATAGCATTCCAAAAATAATTATTCAACAACACAAATTTCTACCTTATCCATAAACTCCTAAACAATTAAAACTCCACAAAGCAACTATTATTTGATTGTTAAAAGAAAAAAAAATAATGACATCTCCCTTAAACGGAAGCTTTACTATTTTCAGCTAATTTTTCAGTTTGATTTGTCCCTGTATCTAATAGAGTAATAAAGCTAKTCACCTTTTTCAATAATAAATTAGCAAAAGTAGCCAATTGAATACTACTAAACAAACAAACAGAAAAACCCGTGAAGACCCACAAAATTTCAAGCAAAAAATATAAAAAAAAACCAATGCACCCCAGATGCTAAATTAAGCAAGAAATAAAATTGCATGACCAGGATATACAAAATACCCAGAAAAGAATAAATTTAAACCAAAAGAAAAGGTTGAAAAGAATCCGAGCTTACATTGCTCCCTTTCCAAACTTCATACACGCGTTTCGCCATTTGAAAATGAAAGATACAGAAAGAGCCCTCAAACTCACGCGCCCAACACGCACTCCTTTCACTTAGGCAGGAACAGCGTCGAAGCTTTGAAACTTATTGACACTGTTCATCTCCTCCTCTCTTTATCACCCTCCCACACACAACATAAACAAAACTCAAGACTACGAATCTAATTCGTGGAAAAAAAAACCCAACAGATTCAAGAAATAACTGGGTCAGCCTTAGAAATATCCAACAATATGATGGGCTTCTGTGGAATTTCTGAGAAACTATAGATAGAGACGAAATGAAGGGATGYTGGTGGGGGTGGGGTGGTTCCTCGCGTCTGTGATCTGGAAGGGAAGATGGTCTACGGGGAGGTGGCGGTTTGGGAGTTTAAGAAATGGTCTGTGTTTGTGTGTGGAATGTTTTTGGAAAAAGCTAGTCGAAAAAGTAGATGTTTTCTCTATCCTGTGTCAATGTTCAAACTAATGACATAATAATTAGTGAAATTAAATGATAATTATGGAAATAATAATGTCGTTAATTATGGGTTAATTATCATATTCATGGTGAAATTGAACCTTAAAATACCATAGTGATATGAAAATATGAATTGAATATAGACAYGATGAAATTTAACTTCTGTTAATGAATATTTGAAACCAGATATCAATTAAAAATTTTATTTAATTTGATTGCAAAGTAAGATGTATACTTGCCTTTAGTTGGCTTTGACTGGTCATTGAGAAATATAAAATTAAGATATTTACTGCAAAAAAATAAAATAATTCAGAAGTATGGAGAGWTCACATGAAATCCAATTCAACAAATATAAAAAAGATTGACTTTRTTGGCAGAAATATTTGTTAATTTCAGAAAGAGAGTGAGAGTTGTAAAACTTGTTTATTCTTTCCTTAATTTATGATCTTCTCTGAATTTCTTGGTACTTAAAATATAAAGGTGATTTGGATCCATGGTTTTTCCATTGATTTATTAGTATTTTGGAGTTCGATGCTTAGGTCGTCCAAGAAGATGCATCAGCCACTCTTCTTTGCATGTATTAAGAAGAAAATATTAAAATTAAGATTCCTCCCTCCTTTTAAAAGTTTAAAAAATTGAAAAATAATTTAATTTATAATCTTTTTCCATTCAATTCACGAGCCTCGAATTAAAACTTCACGTATCAATTTTGAAGAAGAACGTAAATTTTAGAGAAATTAGTCTTTTCTTTTTCAAATTATTAATCTTTGTATCTCCTAAATTTACCAACATTTCCATTTAAGAGATTTACAAAATCTTATAGTAARACCAAGATGCTATTTTGGAAGGATCTCGTTTTGATCCAAATTMAATGTCTAAATTTCTATTTTGACATATCTCAAAATGAATATTTATATAATTTTGTTTCCACACTTTTCCAAATAGATAATTGGTTTCCTCACTTTCCACAATATTAAATTAGTCTTTTTTTATTTTTATAAAAAGCAATATTGAGTTAGTCTTACAAAAAGATATATAAGTCGTAAAAGTCTGGGACTAGAGGCACTTTGTACCAGTTATATAAATTATTCAGATTATTAATTTGTGGATCTATAATTTATGATCAACTAGGCCTTTTAGCTATTTCAGGTCTACTCATAAAACTTAACTAAATTTGGGATGAAGTGTTGTTAAATTAATACTTCAATAACGAATGTTTATGATAAATAATAATKTAATTAATTATGACATGTTTAATAATGTAACTCAATACTCAAGATTAAATCATAACCAATTAAAATTTATTCGAGTAATATTGCATCTAATAATTTGGAAAGTGTAATTAATTTAATTACCTCTTACGTCTTTTTATAATTTTAATTAATAAAATTTTGATTTATCACTATAACTAAATATACTCAGACTATTTATTTTATAACTTTTTGTCTATTAGAAAAAATTAACCCTTTATATACTCGTCTTTCTTTCCCCCCCCCCCCCTCCTTCTACCACTTAGCAATATAAGTTGCTCAAATTAGCTCAGGTTTAGCAAATCTAGTACACTTTTCCTTACTTTTTAGCTCATTATAGAAAATCACATGAATCTATAATCTATAATCTATAATATATTATCACAATATATGAGAATCATTTGTTGGACAACTTTATCTATTATCCTATTTTAATATTTTTAATACTAACCTTGCTATGAGTATTTAAAAAGGATACTGAATAAATGTTAAATATATTAAGAAAATGATTGAGTGTAGTAATGTTCAAGATTTTATGTGTATAATGTTTCTAAATTCTATGAACTGATTTAGTAGATTAAGTTCAAAGTTTTTGATACTCTTCAGCATAACAATCTACAATTTTCCAACAGCTTACTAGGCACTAGTAAGGTTGTGCACATTTAGTTTTATTGTTATTGACATGGTCATTAGTATTGATTGTGTAATGGAAAGATGGATTACTCTGTCRACTATTCGATGTACTAGTCAATGAGGGAAATATTGCACTTGGTTGGTTACCAGTGTGAGGACTTCTTGAGTCATCGGGATGACAATGATCAGGAGTAGTCAAATGGCCAAAATTGATGAATCATATCTATGGCAGGTCAAGAAGGCATCGGGAGGATTGTCATGCCATAGGTACTCATGACATATTCCGGACGGTCACCCCATTTGTTAATAGGTTTATGATAGAGTCCATCGTAGTGTGATATTTGTAGAATATTTGGTTGATTATGGATATGTGTATTACACTAATTAATTATGTGTTCTATTAAACTTTTTTCCATTTTAGGACTCAAAGTATCATTATTTATTATTTTAGAGACTACTACTTTTTCCTCCATGACTATGTTTTGAGTCTCTTTATTTGGACTGAAGTACTATAGAAGTCTTGATTCAAGAACAATCATGGATGCAGTCCCAGATCTGTTGTATTATTCTCCCTATTGTCTCTGGAACGAGAGCAGGCAGATGCTCCCCTATTAGCCTTAGCATTTACTCTCGTTGGAGATTTTCACTTTCTATAGTCTCAATTTCTTGCTGAATTAYTGAAAGTTTTCCGACGATATCTATGGCTACTCAAAGCTTCTAATTTGTTGTCCCATCTCCCTTTGTTTTTCCACATAGAGACTTAAAGAAGCTTCTATTTATAGGCGTTGGAGGCTCTTAACCCTTTCTTATTATTAGTAATAATTTTGTCTTGGTTCCGTAACATGGTACAAACCTGACTTTTCATGAATATGAGATCTAATTGTTTATTTATCTTGATTATTTGTATACATTTACTTTCTGCTTTTACGGAAGTTCAAGTATTTAATTTAGTGGATAATATGGTACCATTTTTTAATTAAACTCTTTACTTTGTGACCAGTTAAACCTTCAAATTCATAATTATTTGTTATGTTTAAATTAGCGATAAATTGATGAATTCATGCTTGTCATGAGAGTAGATAACCTAATCCAAAACAAATCAACATCTAAGTTTGTTGATTATGAATTGGGTCTATCTAGTTCCTAGTATTGTCGATACATTAAATCTTATGAGCTATCTAGGGTTATCTATCGATTAGAGAATAATTAATAAGGCATCATTTTCATTATCAACACTTAAGGAGAGATTTGTTGTTAGCGGACGTCCATAACAACTATAACCAGTTTATTTACGATAATCGAGTTATCTTTGGATCTGTGATCGATTGAATAGAATCAAGGTGGAATTAGTAGCTTTAATTGTATCTTTTTGATATACTGTTTCCAACACCTTATTTGCTATTTCTTGATATTTTTGTGATTTGCTTGAGAATAATTGTTAGTTAATATCTTCTAAATTTCCATTGTTTTCGCATTTCATTTGAAAGAAGTTGACTCATCTATTTCCTAAGGAGACAATCTTACTCTCCACTATATGATTTTATCCATTAAAAGTAGGTTAATTAGTTTAACTTGGGTTGTTCAAATCTAATTGTCTTGGTTAGGGGGTAAAGATAAATGGTAAATTCTTTCTCCAATAATGGTTGGAAATTGAATACGTATCAAGATGTGATAAGGCCGATGACATGACTCCATTGAATTTTTCTCCACGGTTAAGGTTTAAATATTGTTCATATTATTAGTGGATCATTATTAATTATTGATTTTGAGTAATATTTCTCAAGTCTAACTTTTACACATACCTGCATCTGATGCCAAGGAAGTTGAATTTTTTCTCCACTTATTGTTAAAATTAACACGTAGCATATTTTGAATATGGTTGTGTCACTTGAGAAGCTTGCATTTAACTTCAAATTCACACACAGACTCACAGGAACTCTYTAAGTTTCGCTCACTCCCATTCTTTTCAAATAGTTTTTGGGATGGGTAACAATCCTCTTTAGAGACTATTGAAGATTGCAGAAGCTTCATAGACTTCATATTTTGTGATCCTTAATGTCTTTTACCTTTGGGGATGTAATGTTATTTTGAAATGTAAAATCTTAAACATGCTTRTTTCTACATGAATTTGGAGACATCTAATTATGTATTTCTTATGATTGAGAAGAGCGACAATGGGATAACATTTTCCTTTTTCCACAAATGGGATCTGTATAATGTAAAAAAAATACCCTCAAAAGAGTTTACAAAAGACTAAGGCCCTGTTTGATAAAACTGCCTGTAGATTGAAGATTGAAGTCTGAAGTTTGAAGATTGAAGTATGAAGTCTAAAAAGTAGTTGAATCTGTGAACATTAGAAATTTACTTTGTAAGTTTGATCTTGAATATTGAATWTGGTAATCTAATCTAAAACATCTTAAGATGTTAAGTTAGAATATCATTAATTAAAATTTATAAAATGAATTATGAATCAATTAACATATTAAGACATTACAAAATTGTATTATCAAACTCTCTAAATTTAATAAGCTTTTAATTCCTTCAATTTTAAGTGGTGAATTTAGTTATCAAACAATAAAAGAATCATGCCTATTGTATACTACTCAGAAAGAATTTCTAGAACTTACCTTAGAATCTGTCAAGCTAAGAGAAGTGGGGGTTTCAGTCTATACCCTTCTTCAAAAAATCTTGCATTTTGATCAGACCAGATTGTGTGAATCGTCTGCCTAAATATATACTTCCAATTTTGGAGCTTGGAATCGATTTTCTAGGAAGGAAAATGTTGAATCGAGCCCAATTATTTAGGACATGGACTAGACCAGTACTGGGATATCATGTGGGATGCGATTCCCAAAGCAGATACACATTCGCACAATCTTTGGTTGCATGTAGTGCATTTTAATACTCTAGGTGCATAAAGGACAAACAAGTGAGCCTACAACTTTTCTACTCCATAACAAATGGCTTGTTTTCAATTTGTCATGTGGGGTGAGCCCAAGTGTACTGGACTGTCTTGAGTGACCATCAGACCTCCAAATTCTATCTGAAGGAAAATTATTATGTGATGAAATTGAAAATTTGAGATTCTCATAAGCTGAGGCTAGGGAAAAGTCGCCATTGGGTGCATAGCCTAGTACAGCCATACAAAGGTTGAATAAAAGAGAGATAGTGCATCTCCTTGTCTAAGGCCCTGCTAAGGGATAAACGAATTATGTTTTTCTTCCATTCTAAGTGATAGGCAATCTTGCTTAGAAAATACAAAATATAATTAATTTCAGTCTCCTCCACCTCCAAAGAACTCGACCTCATGTTTCTGTATGATAAAAACCATCACTTCCATGAAACTCTTTTTTCTGCACTTTAACTTTCTTAAGTTCATCATCCACAACTTCTTCGCATTCGTCGCCTCCAACTTAGCCTCCTCTGCTTCTACCAAGATCTCATGTTTACTTAGAATAATATCATAAAACTTTCTCTGCTCGTAATTATGGATCCCCTAGAAAATGATAAAGGAGGCATAGCAATTTTATAATTTTTCAAAAATAACAATATATGGTCATGGCCTTTATAAGTCTCATCCACCCTATAATTCCTTAAATCCTCTATTGTCAAAATTTCACCAACTTTCASCACATTTTTTTCCTTCAGGATTGTATAGTTTTTATTCTTGCCTTGACTGTTAGGGACAAAATAATTTTCAAGAAATCCTTCATTGTTGGAATCGGAGTTGAGGGCATAGTCTCTCCCACTATCCATGATAGGATTGTCATTGTCGTTGTCAATGCTTGAATAAATCTCATCATCGTCCTCTGAATCCTCATCAATCACTCGTCTATGTTGCCTTCAATCAAGAGCAATACCTTGCAGGATTCACAAACTCGAACGTGAGATAAAACATATTCCTCCATCTTCGAATGTTCGGAAAAGTAGGGAATATCAAACTTAAAACTAAAATCTTGCTTAGCCTGACCTTGAGTTATAGGTTGTGTATATTTCTTCTCAAAATCATAATCTTTAACACATTTTCCAATATGTGGGGCCCTAACATGTTCTCCTTCCTTGCCTTTATTGGGGTTATTATCATTCATCCCCTCAATCAATATCCTAAGATCTACTATTTGATTGCTTTTATTGTTGAGGATTGTAATTTGAGTATTGATGGCCACATTCATGGTGGCGATCATGGTTGCCATATGAACAATAAAAGCATCTATTTAAGCTTTTCTAGCTAAAGCTTAGCATCGTTTGTCTTGTCAGCCATTGATATCACAATGAATAAAAGACACAATGAACACTTGCTCAGATACCACTTAATGTAGTCAGGAAGGTAGCGGGTTTACGAGCGACAAATTCGAAAGAACAAAACCTGGAATCTACTAGTATAAAATTTAGAGAAAACCTCCAATTTTAGTGATAATAATTGACTTAATGAAAACTACAAGCATAAAAGTCTCTTAAATAGGGAAAACACAAACCCTAATCCTATAAGGCTTAGTCTAAAACCAAACTAATAAAATGGAAAAGAATCTCCTAATTTGATAAGAATTACTACTAAATCCAAATTAATAGAATAGAACAAATTAGGAAATTACTAAATAAAACCTAAAAAGTGATAAAGACTTCAAAGTCCAACTTGATCTTTAATTCCTTGAATTTCATCCTACATCATCACCACATATGGATGCAAAATGACCACGAGAGGCAGACACGATGGTGTCATCTGCCTTTCACCCTACCTACATCATTGCCCATTTCTAGGAGAGTCTCTTTATCAAACAGTTCGATGGGCATTTCTATAAAGTGATAAAGTCTTTAAAGTCCAACTTGAAATTTAATTCCTTGAATTTCATCCTACATCATCACCATATACCCATGCAAAACTACCACAGGAGGCARACACGATGGTGTCATCTACCTTTCACCCGACCTACATCATTGCCCATTTCTAGGATAGTCTCTTTATCAAACAATTCGATGGTCATTTCTAGGAAGTGAACCCAAGCCATAGTAGATGTGATCAATTCTTCCAATGGGCGAAAATTGGCTCCATTTTGACACACTGAGATAATATCGCATTATCATCCAGGGACCTTCTTCTAAGAATAATCAGTCATATTTCATGTACAAACGCACCAGAAAGTTCTCAATATCCAAATCTATCATCTAAAAACCTTATGTCAGGTGCTATATATCTCTTATGTGCTAATATAAAATACAGAGGCCTGCTACTTTTCCCAGAACTTTTAAGATAAGAGTGCTTCTCCAGGGCCTCCATAAGTGCTCAAATCATTTGGAAAGGACATTGATTACAGGCTGTGGGTAATCCTGTGGTAGATTGCACGTCATACCATCAAGTTCTTGTTCCATTTTAGTGGTCTCATTCTCATTATCTCCCATATAAAAAGGCTTTCTTGTTCCAGGGGTTTGGAATGTTTTAGCAAAAGATGTCTATCACTGTTTATAATTGATAGAACGCCGGAGCTAGTCATTTTGCTCGATAGAAAGTTAGTTTTGGTGTTGACATGCTTTTATGGTTTTGTATCGATTGATCTCATGGGATAACATTATACAAATACTTTTTGGTTGCTCTTTAAGCTTTGATATCTATACAAACCCTTAAATTACAGAATCCATTAACTTGTGGCAAGTATTTAGTATGCACTATTTGCCTATCAATCCTTAAGTTGAACGATTACTTCAAAGAGCATAAWTTTCTCAATTCAAATCCTTTGAGGTCTACCAGTTCATTTATTTAATTGCATGAACTGTAGTTTCTACCATTTTGAATTTATTGACCAAATTGGCTATTTACATGCAAAGCGCTAATTGATATAGGCAACCTTGAGCAACCTGGAATTTTCTGTTCCATTAGGCAGAAGTATTGTTGTACTGTAAATATGCTTCGAGCATGTGCAGTATGAACACTTTGAAGATTTGAGTTTTGTTTTCTCTAAAGTATTGATTATTTAGGGTTATTAGTATCCTCAATTACTATTGAGGAACAGATGGCATCTTGCTGACCTTAGTAGTACCTAGGGGTTGAGTGGCAGCATCACAAAAAATTACAGTAAAAAGTAAAGAACAAGCACAAAAGGATCAAGCAGCAAGTCATTTATGTTCTTGATTCAAGGGTTGTTTGGTTTGAATTTATCAATCGTAATTACAATGAGTTTAACTAAGGAATTAATCACAATAAGAATCATGATTGCATTGTTACTATGTGGTTCAAATATAAAATTGGTATCATTTTGATCGACGTTGTTTCATTCAATTCAAGATTAGTAATATGAATCGGTTAAAATTCTAATTTCACTTTATTTTAACAATTTTCCTTTAAATCAAGATGTATAATTTTTTAATTCAGTTTCTTTTCAATTTTATAATCAATTAATGACCCTTAATTAATCAAAGTAATTWTTCACTTAAATTTTCTAATTTTTCCTTAAAAAACCCCAAAATTAATATATTTTCAAGTAGTCATCGTCTTCTCTATTGAAACCCATCCTCTGTCATCACCACCCCTATCCCTCTTTACCACCACCGCCCTCTTCATATTTCTCCCTCCCTCTTTGCTGCCACCACCCGTCTCCCTCCATCACAATCGCCCTATCACTTCTTCTCTGCTCGTCCATCGCTACTAATGGTGTTGAAAGAGGAAGAAGTGAAGGTCTTTGTGGGAGTTGAAGAAGGGCAGAGAAGAGATTGGTCATGTGGAGTGGAGAAGGAAGAAAGGGGAGTAGAAGAGAGGCACAAGGAAGAGAAGAGAAGGAGGATGGGGGGAAAAAAGTGAGAAAGAAGGGTTGATTAAATGGGTCATTGGAGAAGAGAAGAGTAAGCGGTTGATGTGCAAGGGCGGAACAGTGGTGGATGGTGCCTGGCCGTGTACGGGGGCAATGGCAATGAACGATGGCTGCCAACAGAAGAAAAGAAAATAAAAGAAGAAAAGAAAGACCAAGAAGAAGAAAAGCAGGGTAATTTTGGTAAGAAATTGCAAATTTTGATTCATGAGTTTAGGTTAACAGTGATTAAGGAGAGTAAGAGGGAATGGGTTACAATGGGGTAATCATTGAACTATTTTTATTCTCATTAACCCCAACTAAATACTTAATAGGAACCATTGCCTCCCATTCACATTACTTAGTTTCATACCCAACTAAAGGCCCCACTCAAAATCTTAATTAATTTCAAATGAAGTTAGCCAAAGACAAAAATAGAAAATTTTTAGAGTCAATTAATTTGTGAAAATACATTAAATTATTAAGAGAGTGGCAAAAGATACAGGCAATAGTGTAGCAAACAATTTTCAGAACTCGTTATTTAAGCAACTCAAATTGTGGGTACATTTTGTGTATAAATTTTATGAGCTTGTATATCTCATATATTATGTACATTGATTCACTTGTGAGGTTTTGAGGGGGAAAAAATACTTGTGAGTGAACCAATGAAAACGAAAACACCTTTCACATTCTGGTAAACCATCACTCCAGAATTAAATTTGAGCCTTGAAATTGCCCAAGAATCTCTTCAAATCAAGTAATTTTTTCATCTCTTTATTTTGGGTTCTTTTTCGTTGGTTTTGGCTTCTCTTTTTCTTTTTCCAGTGGATCTTTCTTCCCTTTCTTGGAAAGGGATAAAAACTCAGATTTCCTTTGTAACTTTCAGTACAAATTCGATCAGAGAGAATCTGAAATTGTCATATGCATGTCGATAATTATTTGATATTATAAATAATTTCTAGGTTCTCAATTATGTTACTAAGAAAAATAATAAAATAATTGAGGCAAAATAATACAAAGTTTATTTTCTTTTTGGTTTGACATGGAAAACAAACTGAATATACATCTTAAAGCCTTTTAAAATTAATTTTAAAATTTATTAAGTTATTGTACAATTTAGTTATTATTATAAATAATTATTGGTGAATGACTTCTTTACCCTTGAAATCCTAGAAGCCCTAGGGTTTAACCTCTCCAATAAATGGCTTTGGTTCACATAAGGTTAATGATATTCAGTCTACTATTCCTCTATATTTCTCTCTTTTCTTTATAAACTTTTCCTCCCCTTTATTCCTTCTTATATTACAATACCCTATCAACACAACTCTCTACCTATCTCCACCCCTTGAAGCTTGTAGCTTAAATCTCAAAGCTTTTGACATGAGTGTATACTTCCATTTTTTGAGTCTCTACAAGGTTAGTCAGATAATTATTGTTAACATACTTCTATATGCGACTTCAAATTAATTGAAGTATGCAAATAGATTAAGCATATGACATGTTTTTGTTGCCTGAATTTTAAGAAGTTTATATGATCTGTATTGTTACCATGTTTTGTATTGTGGACGTTACATGACTTTCTTCTAAAGATGGCTTAGTCCAACTTCATGCATCAATAAGGAGTACATTATATTTCCTTAATGTTTCTTAATAAGGAGTACCTTTTGCAAAAAAGTCATTTGTTTCAAATAACTTAAAGTTTTACATTGTTCAAGAAAGTCATTTGTTTTACTTCTTAATGAGGAAACGTTTTCTTCTTGAACAAATGAAAAATTCATTTATTTTACATATATTTAATAAATATTCTCTTAATCTAATAAATCTCTCCCCAATTTCAAGAAAACAACACAAGGTGAACCGATAGTATTCTCAACATTCAAGAAAATTCATCGTCAATTTATCATACATATCGATTATTGTTATTAATCGAGATTGACAATAAAACTTCAACATTCATGATTTGAAAATCAATTAATAATTAATTTTAACTTCATAATCCACCAATCCGAATGTAATACGTCTTAAATTAAAGAATTTCTTAATTTAAAAATAAATTCAAAATTCAAAATTTCTGTTTTTCTGCCTTTTTGAAACATAAAATTTTTTCAAGTCGACCCATTTTCGCTACCTGATGTCTCAATTCTTTTAGCAAAAGAATATATATTCTTTTAATTGAAGAATAAAATATATAATTAGTTTTTTTAGGCATATCGGGAGTTCTATTAGACTTCCAAAACTATAGAAATTTATTATATCCTCATGTAATAAATTAGATTAGAGTAGGACTGACAAATTGTAGAAGAAGTGGTTTTCTGTGGAAGGACACTGCTCCCGACAGGAAAGCTCTGGTTGAACTTTGACGGTTCTCATTCGGTTTCTTCATTTTATTCTCTATGGGTAAAATTGGAATAATATCTCTAAAGTTCTAAACTCTTTCCTTTTCTTTTTATTTCTCTCCATCCCGCCTATAGCCTTCCCCAATCACCCAAAGCTCCCAGTCTTGAGGAACTTTCTATGATCAAACGATGGTCTTCGGCCACAGCAGCCGCCCAAGGAACCTGCTATGGATAATTTACTTTTACTCCTCTCAAAATCCTCTCTCGTTTCTCTTCTCTAAAACCAAACCCCTCTATATAGTCTCATCCAAAAGCATGGTTACGTGGATGTCTACATGAAATCGGAAAAAGACAGATTCTTTGATCCCACTGAGGCCATACACAAATCCATTGATCTCACGCCTCTCATTACCTTAAAAATATTGTATTGTTTCAGCTGCCCCAGAAGATTACTGCATTCCCATCTCTGCTGTCTCAAGAAAAGGCCTAGAATTAGGCATACCCATTAAGGTTGCCAGGTTTTTAAGGCAATACCCCTCTGTTTCTGAGGAGTTTAAAGGTCCCAAATACCATTTGCCTTGGTTTAGATTGATGAGGAAAGTCATTGAATTCGATAAAGGAGAAAGAGAGAGGTTTTCAAAAATTTAAACTTGAATTAATTGAGAGGTTAAAGAAGTTAATTTTGATGAGCGCTGGAGAGAAAAAGGTTCCGCCTTTTAGAATAATTCAAGAGTTGAAATGGTATTTGGGTTTGCCTTGTGAGTTTTTGTGGGACCCAGAAAGCAATCTTGATGGATATTCTAAAATTGTGGACAYGGAAGAAGGTTTGAAAGGATTGGCTGTTTATAGYGGGGGGAATAAAGARAGRGTCTTATCTGTCCTGCAGAAGACTGCAATGATGAGAGGAGTTTATAATGGGGTGAAATGGAGGTATTGCATTTCCATTGTTTCCATCGAAAGGRTTGAGAATGAAGACTAGATTTCTACTTGGGYAGATGAGYTCCAGAGGCTTCCACATCTTTCAACCCTGAGGATTTTTCAGGTTTCAACCCAAATGGTGATTTCGTTAAAGAGCAAGTTATTAGTATTCTTCATAGCATGTTTGTTGAACATGCTACTGAGAGGCTTTTGTTGAACATGCCACATAAAGTTCACARTGAGAGGCATCTTCACATGTTCTTTATTTATCKTTTAGCAGCAACGCTTGCATTACTATTTTTAGGCTGTATTTATATTACACTCTGATCAGAAATTTTTTTTCCTGAAGTTAAGAGGTGGAAAATTGCAAAACTTGAATTTTAAATTTGTAAGTTAAGAAATTATTTTATTCAAATTTAAATTAAATACTGTTTGAATATAATTAGACATGCAAAACTCAGTGAGAGGAGAGAAAAAAATTCTTCTAAAAGAGGGAAAGTTCTTCACAAATAATTGATTATTATTTATCAATAATCAATGTTTTAATTGATTTGAAGAATAATTTGATTTTCTTCAACCATTCAGTCGATTACGTAGGAATAATCGACTAATCATATATCAACAATCGATGTTTCACATTATTGTGAATGCCTAATTCATTTTTTCAATCATTTAATCGATTACACCACGTCAGTAGTAATTACTAATGTATGAATAATTAATCAATTATTTATTAATAATAGATATCTACATTATGTCACTAGCAATACTAACATACGAATAATCGATTAACTATTTATGAATAATCGACATTTACACTACGTCACTTGCATTCTAACGTATGAATAATCGACTAACTATTTAAAAAGAGGGTAAGTTCTTCACGAATAATTGATTACTATTATCAATAACCAGTGTTTCAAATTGTTTTGAATGTCAAAGTAATTTTCTTCAATCATTCAGTCGATTACACCATGTCACTTGCAATTGCTAATGTAATAATAATTGACTGACTATTTATAAACAATAGATGTTTAAACCACGTCATTTGAGATTCATAACATGGGAATTGATATTATGGTTGCTGTGAATGTAACGTGATTTTTCTTCACGTTGTCTGTAACTTCTAATGCTTGAATAATTGATAATTCATACATTAGAAGTCGATTATTCAACACTTCAAATTCATTAACAGACACCAAAAAATCACCAACCATTAGAAGAAATGACACAAAATACCAATTTCCTAATTAGAAAATAAAAATATTTGAAATAATGAATTACAGAATACATATCTTGATTGGAAAAGCAAACTGAGCTACATAGTTAAAAATAATAGGTAATCCATACATTCRTGTTTCAACTGAATGCAAAAATAGCCCCATAAAATGCAGTCCAAGAACATCCCTAGAAATGAAATCCAAAAACAGCCCCATAAATACATCCATGGCTTGCACAAAATACTATAATGCATATATATAACCAATTGCCTAGACACCATCTTCTTTACCAGCTTCCTCATTCGACGCAAAGAGTTTGTCATCAACTTGTTGCTTATTAATGGAATTAACAATGTCACCAATCATATCATCAACTTTAATTTCAGATTCCATACTAGCAACATCAACATTTAAGCCACAATTCCATTGCCCATCTCAACTTCAATGATTTTTTCGCTTCATTGCCTTCATYATTAACACACTTTTCTTGTCCTTCTACTACAATAACATAAGAATTTGATTGAAATTTTCTTGCATTTTCTAGAATTGGTCTTTCTGCTTTCTCTTAAAGCTCTTCAAGGATTCTCTCATTCTACCCATTTTTCTTTCTAGCTTGTCTAATTTTTTCATAAATCCATCATTAGTAGCCCCAGATCTTCATAATTTTGATCAACTTCATTAGCTCCACCTGTATTTCTCCTAGTACTTGCCAAATCTTCTTTCTTCCTCTTACCCAAGAACGCATGTAGGTTTCTATATCCAAAAAACTATGTTCTCRTTTCAATTGCATCACCCTCCTCAAGAAAAATCTTATGCAAGTAGAAAATATGAGTCAACAGTTACCGTAATGCAGCTTTCCCTTCTTGGAATAGACAGTTTATCTCCTCCTCCATCATTACTTTGTATGTCAAAATATAATAAGATTCTATCATATCCTTTCCTTGTCTACTTTGAATAAATTGCACAATTATTATTGCAATGGCTCTTTCATAGATCTCCATTGATAGGACCCTCCTCACCACCCTTGAACAGAAAACTATCAACCTCAGCTCTGTTCACTRGATGCATATTATTTTCTGTATCATCATTCTTCTTTATAATGTAGAAACTCCCATCCTCTAACTCAACATTTCATTCACAGTGGATGCACTAAATTCAATTGTTCTCCCCTTCACGTATGACTGGATGATCAAGTCTCCAAATTCATCCTCTTTTGTGTACATGTTAGCATAGAATAACTGAATAAGATATAGGCAACAAGTATTCATGATAAAACATATTATCCATTGTTGTACTTCAAACTGAGGTTTTAAGTTTGGTAGTTCAGTTAACTCTTCATATTTAGGTGGCTTTCTAGGTACAATAATACATAACTTCTCTTGAAAACGATTTTCAAACAACTTATACTATGAAGAGATTTGAGTCGTTCTGGAGTGTCTTCCAGCTTTGTACACATACAAATTTCAAGCCCAATCCAAAGACAAGAAAAGTAGTGATATAATTTATTGATTTTTGAAGGAGTGAATTACAATCTCTGCAAATTCTAAATAAAAAGAATATGCCTTCCAATTCTTCTCCTGAATATGTCTATCTCAAAGGTCAAACCTTTATCTGCAATAATGAGAAAATACCTTCTGCAATTTACATATGAAGAAGGGAAGCTCGAGTCTTCCTTGATAATACATTTGCCTTAAAGGTCGAATCTTTATCTACATCAATTAGAAAGTATATATCTTCATGTTCAAATAATTCATTACAATATAAAAAAAGATAATTTATTTTATATATCCATATACCTGTATGTATATAAATAGGAAATGAAATTGCATTTATCATCAATTCCATATTATAAAAGTTTAAACTATATAATCAATATCAAATTAATTAAACACATATATATTTTTCAAAAAACTTATTTTATATGGAAATTTCGAACCCTCATTTCAAATATTTTAATTAAATACATTACTTCAACACTATAATACATTTGGGATAAAATTTAAATAACCCCTTATCACTTGGGATGCCAATTAGTTTGACAATTTTAAAAAAAAATAAATTGTTACGTAGAAAAATATTTCAAATTCTACAAACCTATCTATGGCGGTCAAAACTGCCACAAAAATATAGTTTCACGAAACACACTAAAAATTCAAATCAACCTACCCAAAAGAAGTTTGAAAATTTGGACGGTTATATACTGCAGCCATGAGACTACCGCTACTAGGAGAACTATTTGTGACGGTTTGCTAAAGGTAGTCGTAAATGCTCTGTTTATTTATGACAGCCTCCTCTTCATATGCTCGTGAAGAAATAATATTATATTCATGAAGAATATTAAATCCTAAATTAATATTATTTTCTCCTGAAGAGTGTATCATAATCTAAATATTTTTGAAGAATATTGAGYTATTGTTTCTAAAGTAACAATAGTCTAAATTAATATTATTAATACTTGAAAAAAATGATACAGTGATCTCAAAATTTATATTACAAATTTAAATATTTTTAGAAAATATTGAATTATTATTCTAAATTAATATTACACACACACACACACACACACACACATATATATATATATATATATATATACTATGAAAAGTATGTTATAATCTAAATAATCCTTGAGGATATTAAACTATTGCTCTAGATTAATTTTATTGATTAGTTAATATTATCTACTCTTAAAGGGTGTATTCCAATCTAAATATTTTTGGAAAATATTGAACAATGTTCTTGAACTAACAATCAATTATTATATTAAAAAATATACTTTTATTATACTCTGGAAGTATCACTTATTTTGAGATAAATATATGTGTCAAATACTTTTGCGATATAATATGTAATCCATGAAGGAACGCGTACAATGTATGTCCTGTTGACATCGATTACTTGTTATTASTTTACCTCTTTCGAAAATGTATAATTCCTTATTTTTATTGTAGAATTACGTAAATGCAAAATATCATCCCATTTAAATTCATTGCATTGACATATCCGACAAGAATGATTTGCGATAGGCCTTTACTGCTGAAATCCAACTTAAAAGGGTGTGAGAAGAAAATAAAAGAAGAAAAAAAATTCTCAGTAGGATCGTGCAAAAGTACTAATTTTYCTTTGTYATTATCTCCACGATGACTTGGAAGTAGAGTAAGTACTTGTCGTATGTAAAATTTATTGTGGATCTTTACCAAAAATCAATCAAGAAAAATGAAAAAGTGAAAATACAAATTTTCTTGATTTTCGTGGTCCTGCTGATGTAATTCACTTGGATGGCTCCGATTTTTTTGTCGACCTAACACATTACCATTTAATTGGAGGTGGTGCATTGAAAATGAGATTTCCTTTTATGTATTTTTTCTATAGAGACTTTTTATTAAGTATTTTAAGATTTAATATTCAAACTATCTCATTATTTGTTTAAGTTGTTTTCCTAAAATGTTTGTGGATATAAKTTTTTAAATTACTTTTCATGTTTGTAGATCATTACTAGATTATTTAGTGATATTGATCTAATTGATAGTGCAACAATACACATCATACTAAAGTATAAGGAATATTTCTCTCACTTAAAGATGAAATAGATAAATATAACTACTATAAATGGTAATTTAAAAAGTTGATAATATTATCTTTTCCTACTTGAAGATGAGAAAAAGAATTTCTTAGTCCTGAAGTACCATACTCTAATGCTGCCGGTACATTGAATTATCTTGTAAATTTCACTCCATTTGCAATGGTTTTTCCTGTAAATCTCTTTGTAAGATATAGTTTTATACGGATGACCATTTGCTGGAGATCTGTTAAGAAATTATAAAAGTTACATTCTCAAATCGTTCAAAAATTATTGCAATTCATTAACTTGTATTGCACAATATAAATGAGACTACATAGAAAAAGACATGACAAAAAGAGATCTTCCCAAAATTGTTCTATAAACAGAAACTTCATACAAGTGGTGATATTGATATTCAATAGATTCACTAAATTGAGAATGTAGTATACTTAGGCATCTTTATAAAATTGAAGTCCGAAGTTTGAATGTATGAAGTTAAATCTGAGACTGAAGTTTGAAGTTTGAAAAATAATTAAAGTTCTGAAYGTCAAAGATTTATTTTATAACGCTTAAATCTGAATATTAAATTTGATAATCTAACTTGAAATGTTTTAATATAGTATGTTAAGGTTTTTTTGACAATGTTTTAATGAGGCAGCTATTAATTCTCCAATATCAACTGTARTTTTGTTTCCCCCACAGGATTTGTTTCAAATGAGATGTTTTATGAGCCAATTATTGTATAAATTAGTCAATCAAAGTAAATAAATTTTGCCCTTGATATAAATAGAGTAGAGAAAATTGATATATATTATGTTAATCACAATTCGTCTACAATTCTTTCTTTAAGTCTCATCTCTTCTCTTCGTTCTCTAACTGATTTTTTCTTTTTCTTCTCAAATTATATGAATAATACAGATTTTAAGTAAAATATTATAGAATAATATTCTAAATAAATGGAGTTTTCAAATTTTTATTTTAAAAAATAACAAAAAGAGCACATTCTTTACAATTTCAAAACAGAAGATCAAAATTGAAACACAGAAAGAACATGGAATAGATTCAAAATTTGAAGTTTTCTCTAATGATAGTCCATTGGACTGCCAACAACGATTATTCTAGAAGCCGTTTGCCCGCACACCGGCGGCATTACTACCTCACGAGTGCGGTCTGAGGCCACAAGAAAGCTGTAAACGTTTAACCAGAAAGCATGGAATTTGATGGAAATTTTTATTACAATATAATAAAGTTTATTTTTATTTTTTAAAACCGAAAGGAAGTTAGTAAAGATATTTCTAGATAACTTGTTTTTAATTGATCTTCAATTAATGGCGCCAACTCTGAGTAAGAGTCAAGAAAATGATGGAACATGTCTCTTTTCCCTCCTTCCCCAATAGCCAAGACTTGCGAGCCTCTTTGCTAAGGTATCCTAACTTTAATATAGGAAGGGATCCTTCTATTTTCTAAGCCAAATAGAAGGAGGGAGGAGACCTTCCCCCACTTAATATTATCGATTTGACCACAAGGATGTAGGTAATTGTAGATTGCTTATTTTACGAGTTACTAATCTTTCTTATTTATTTGATTATGCAATATTAGGAACATAACTATACTTTTACTTTTAGGGATGGAATATGCCATAAATTTGGATTTAAGAAATATTCCATTTTCCTTCCTCAACAACAAAAGGGGTTTTCGTTTTGTAAGCCAAACAGAACTTAAAGAAAAAGTACATACCCCACCCCAACCGTTGACTCCGTCACCTCAGTGCGCGACGACACATACCAACCTTTCTCCCTCTAAAACCACCGTTAATGGCGGCTCCTGCCCCCTTTGTTCCTTCCTCTCATTCTCTTCAGTCCTCCCTTCTCAGTCAACCACCCAACCTCCCCCTACCATCGCCACCCCACGGAAACAAGCCACCACAGATTTCCTCCCTAAATCCTCATCAATCTATCAAAACACCATCAAACCAGTCCAGAGAATCACCAAATTCAATCTACACATACATACTAGATGGATTCGTCTCTCCAAGCTGTATTATCAGCTCTATTCAGCTTCTTCATAGTCACGTTTATCTTCGCCGTCRTCCTTATTGTCTGCAGAAGAAGCTCAAAACGACAGCGTTCAGCTCAGCCTCGTTCTCCCCCCAGAGCACGTCAGGTCCGACCCCGGACATTGCCCAACAACAATTCGGATCTATCTTCCATAGCTAAGGGCGAAAGTGCTTCGTTTGACCCGTCTTTAAATCGGGTCTCCATGGCGGAGCTCCTCCAAGCAACTGGGAACTTCTCCCCTGACCTCATAATCGGCGATGGCAGCTTTGGGTTAGTATATAAAGCTAAGCTCACTTCCGGAGTCACCGTTGCCGTGAAAAAACTTGGCATGGATGCATTTCAAGGGTTTAGAGAGTTTCGGGCTGAAATGGAGACCCTTGGGAAAATCCGACACCCAAATATCGTCAAAATTCTGGGGTACTGTGCTACCGGTTCAGAGCGGATCTTAGTTTATGAGTTTATTGAGAGAGGAAGCCTTGACCAATGGCTCTACGACACATCATCTTCGACGGAATATGATGATGACGGCGAAGTTTCTGTCACGAAGGTGCCGTTGTCTTGGGAAACGAGGATTAAAATTATTAAGGGAATTGCTATGGGATTAGCTTATATGCATAATTTGGAGACACCCATAATTCATAGGGACATTAAGGCTAGTAATGTCTTACTAGACGCTAATTTCGAGGCACATATTGCTGATTTCGGGTTGGCTAGGAGGATCGAAGGTTCCCTCTCGCATGTCTCGACTCAGGTGGCTGGAACTATGGGTTACATGCCACCGGAGTACATCGGTGGTGCCACCACCGCAACTGTGATGGGAGATGTTTACAGTTTTGGGATATTATTACTGGAGATAATTACCGGGAGGCGGCCTCATCTTCCTTTCCTGGGCGAGGAGGGGAAAGAAATTAGGTTAATCGAGTTTGTAGATACAATGATGAAGCAAAATCGATACATGGAAATGGTTGATGCTAATATTTTGAGAGAGGATCTGAAGGAAGATATAGTAATAGAAGTTTTCCGAATCGCTACTATGTGTGCCCAAGAGATGGCCAAAATTAGGCCTGCTATGAGTGAAGTTGCTGATTTGTTGGATAAAATCTCCTCATGATTTGTTTCTTTTGGTACATTTCTTGGTTCCGGTTCGAGTCTAAAGTGCAATGTGGAAAGTTTGGCGGCAACAAGTTCTTATTGTCGGTCATGATCCAAAACAAGTTAGACCATTGAAGCTCAGGTAAATAGCTAAACGAAGGTAATTATTGTTTTTGCTGGTAACTTAGTACTATATATAGAACATAGGTAGGAAATTGTTTTTAAGCAAGCCCACTTGAAGTAATGTGGGGGTCCAATTTTATTTTCTTGATTATCGATTTATTTCCGAATCGAGCTAAAAAATTTACAATGCAATGTGATGATTTGGTGGCAACATTGATTGTGGTTGAATAGTGAACAACTGCTTGCACATTGAGTTAGGGTTGTTTTATCCGTTTCAGTATTAACTACTACTGTTGAGGAGAGAGGGATGAAAATTGAGAATTTGTTGACGAGTATTAATTAATTTGATTCTTTACTTGATAAGATATAGATAATGTTATATCAGTGCGTGTTATTATTTAAAAGTTGGAGACTAATGGTCATTAAGGTTTGGCTCTTCTCACAGTTAAATGCTTTTCTGAATTGCCACAAGCTCCATAGGTTCAGCTCCAGTCACCTCAGAGAATGGACCAGCCATCGCCATAGCAGTCTCTCCGAGGGGCTCATAGAAAACGGACTATTGGTAAGGATTTGCAAATAGCGGTGAACAGAATAAAGCAAAACCGTGGAAAGGGAGAGAGAGCGCACATAGGAAGTGGAGTTAGTCTTCTATCCTCGTTTAACTATCCATAATTCCTAAGAACGAGTCTTCATTTGATTAGACATGTTTAGTTGAAGGATAATTTTTCTAGGGGTCTTAGAATTGGATTCTTCTATTATATTTTTGAGTTAACAAAAAAGAATAAAAGTCATGTCACATTAAAAGCATTTCTTTATGAATTCAATGTAGATATATGTAAAATCTCGATCCAGATTAGGTAAAATATTTCTTTCTTAGGTGCACCCCATTAGACTTGGCAATTGGTTGTTCAGTGGATGTGCTTCATTAAGTGGTTTAGTACTTTACAAAATAAAAGGTGGTTTAACTCATTAAACATGGTTAAAGGTTAGCCCAGCCTGAAACTTCCTTTTGTTAGGCCTTCAATCTGAAAGAAATCGTTCTTTGAATTTTACTCTTTTGTGCTCGAGAAACTTTTCGTAAATAGTCTTGAAGACCAACCCAACTAAAAGATTCAAACATTAAAAGAAAAAGATAAAAGTCATAAGTTTGAGATTACAACCGACAACTTAAACTGCGAAGATAATATGGGTAGTTGATGAGGATAAAACAACATCTTCTGGGCTGTTCTATCTTGCGAACCAAAATGGGTTTTTGTTCCAGCCCTTTATCTTTTACTTCTTCCCCTCTCTATTACCTTGGATACGAGATACTTGATAACTTTTTATACGAAATTTTTTGAATTAAATGATCCATTCTCTCCAGCACTCTTCCAAAAGCTGGGAGTGGTGRGTAGTCCCAGCAAGGATAAGGCAAGGATTTAGTGAATATATTTGCTAACTTAAATGCAGTAGATACAGGAAGCAACTTCGCCACTCCAACTTGAAGTTTCTCTCTTACAAATCTCAATGTGTTTGATCCTCTCATGGAATCAGGATTCCCAGAAATGTATATGGCAAATTGATTATCACAATATATTGTGGCTGCAAGGGAATGATCAACTGTAAGATCATGAAGCAAATACAAATATACATTCAACTTCACAAATTATAACTGATAAGGTACGGTATTCGGCTTAACTAGAGCTTGTGAAAACTATGTTCTGCCTTCTTAGACTTCCACGAAATAGGAGTATCTCACAACAAGATACAAAATCCAATTACGGACTTTCTTGTCTCAATAACATCTTCCCAAACAGAATTAGTAAAAGCCTCCAATTGAAGTGGTGTTTTACCTGACCAATAGACTCAATTGATGTAGCTCAAAATCCTATGTGTTGCTTGCAACTGGAGCTGTGTAGGATAATCTAAAACTGGCTAAGCTTTTGAATTGCATAACGAATATTTAGTCTAGAATTGGCCGGACATAAATAGCTTTCAAATCAAGCTTCTATAATATGACGTATCTGCTAATAATTCTGAATCACGGTGGCTATAGTTATGGCCTTGAGAGAAAGTATGCACTTGATATATTGGAGGATACTAGATTGCTTGGCTGCAAACTTGTAAACGCTTCCATTGATCGTGGCTAGGATTTTGGTTTTGAGGGGCGATAAAAAATAAAAAATAATAAAAATTCTTATAAATATTAAAAATATTAACACCACAYAACATTTTAAAGAAATGTGAGGGGCGATTGTTGTCCCTGGCTAGAATATTTTATTTAGTATTTTGTCTTCTTAAATGAGTAAATCAGATCTTATATATATATATATTAGGTTTTATTCCTTTCTATTCGATTTAATATTTGACACATAGAAAGCCTTATCTCTATCTCTAGCTCAAAGAAAGTCGCGTCATGACCTAGTGATTTTATTTTAAATCTTAACATTTCATATTTGTAATTGTGAATTTGGAATTCTATTATTATAACTCGAAATTAAAGGAAAAAGTGTAGGAATTATTAAACAAGTTCAATTATATATTGGAATTAGGAGACTAGATTTAATATGAAATCCTAATCCATTTGAAGTCAGATTGATTACATTTTTATATTAGAAGGTTCAATCTAAGTTTTTAATATAAGAAATCATATAGATGTGTTTTGTACTCCGAAGAACCTCGTTGAGTTTGTTGAGTTCTTCAATAAAGTATAGTTTGTCTCCACAAAATTCTTTTATTTTATTTAGATTATTTGTTTGATTTATACAAAGTGATATCAGAGCTAGCAACATGGAGGGCCAGGTGACTTCTACTAATTGTCTAGTTTTTGTCTTTGATAGCAAAGATAATTTCAATCAGTGGCATGGGCAAATGCAGACATATATTGAGTTGACTAGCATGTGAGTTATTATTTACACTAGTTTTTAACAACCTTCCCCTAAGACCGAGTTAACTACACAACAACAGAAACAACCGTAGAAATTGAAGTATCAAGATATTACAACTAGAAATATCTTACAGATGAAAGTAGCATTGCCTGTATACAATAAATTTATGTATGCAGGTACAACTAAAGAGATGTGAAAATTTTTGATGACTATGTACACAGGGAAGCTGAGGTGAAGAATGTCAAATTCCAAAAGTTAAGAGGTGAGTATGAATTGATCCGAATGAAACCCACAAAGACAATTGAAGATTACATTAACAGAGTTCAAGAGCTTGTGGTGTCCATGAGATCTAACATTGAAATTCTCCCCGATTCTCAAGTTTATGGTAAAATTCTAAGATCTCTAAATAACAAATGGTATACCAGGAAGAATAGTATTGAATCTACCAAGGATTTGGATACATTAACTATGGATGAATTAGAAGGTGAGTCGTTATCATATGAGGTGTCTTTAAACAAAGAATCAGATAAAACTTCTGAGGAGAAAGTATTACATGCTCAAGTAGATTTACAAAAGGAAAAGGACATGTCCTTATTTCATGTTGAATTGGATTAGCATGGTGATCAGAATTTGAGAGAAAAAGGACATGGCAGGGATGGATATCAAGGTAGACGAAGAGATCGTGGTAGATGTAATTTTCATGACTAGCAAAATAATTTTGATTACTAGCAAAATAATTTTGATAATTCTTATCAGAGATGAGATAAATCAATAATACAATGCTTTTACTACAAAAAATAGGGGTCATATTAAGAAAGATTGTAGATTTAAAAAAGAGCACATGGCATAAGTGCATGCACAACTTGCTGAGTGTGAAGTTAATGAATCTCCTGAGCCTTTATTATTGGTTATAGCTGGATTTGGTAAAAATAATCAAAATCAATGGCGTTTAGATTCGGGATGCAGTAATCATATATGTAAGCATAGTTATATGTTTTTGGGGTTGGATGCATTTGTTGAGGCAACTGTTAGACTTGGAAATAACACCCATGACTCTATTCTTGAAAAAAGAAAAGTTGTTATTATTTTGAAGGATGATTTTTCAAGTTTTATTTCTGATGAGTCTTCATCACAATTTATTAAGTGTTGGGCAGCTATCTTCAAAGAGTTGCAATATAAATTTCAACAGAGGAGTTTTCACTATTAATGACTCAYATAAAAGACTAATTGCAAAGGTAAATATGAGTCATAAACGCTTATCCCCTCTACAAGTGACAGCTAGTGACTTATCTTGCTTTAGTTCAATGACTTTTGGGGATCAATGATTGTGACATATGAGATTTGGAGACTTGAAGTTTAGTGATTTGAATTTACTTGCAAAGAAAAATTTAGTTTGGGGATTACCTTCTCTTGAATTTGATAATAAAAGATGCGAGTCTTGCATTGCTGGAAAGAAGCACATGGATTCTTTTAAAAAGGGGAAAGCATGGAGCGCAAACTCACCATTAGAAGTAATTCATCTGATTTATGTTCAGTAGAGGCTCSCTCTTTTAGTGGTAAAGTATTTYATTACTTTTACTGATAATTTTAGTAGAAAGACTTGGATATTTTTTTTGCAACATAAATTCGAAGCATGTGATGTGTTTAGAAGTTTCAAGGTTTACGTGGAGAAATAAAGTGGATATTTTATTAAAACATTGAGAACTAATAGCGGCACATAATATCTGGTTTGTAATGATTTTTTTAAAAAGTATGGTATCAGACATTAATTGATAGCTAGGTATACTCTCTAACATAATAGAGTGGCTGAAAGGAAGAATAAGACAATTATGGATATGGTGAGATCTATGTTACATTCTAAAAATTTACCTAAAGATTTTTGGACGGAAGCTRTTGCTTGTGTAGTGCAGTTTATATTTTGAATAGGTGTCCAACAAGAACTAAAGGAGGAAAGACACCTCAAGAACTTTGGAATGGTTAAAAGCCCAATATTAGCCACTTAAAGTTTTTAGATATATTGTATATACTCATATTTCAAATGCTCTGAGAAAGAAATTAGATGATAAAGGAGAAAAATATATTTTTCTTGGCGGCTATAACTACAAGACGAAAGGATACAAGTTGTAAAATTCTAATACTAAGAAGGTGATTATAAGTAGGCATGTTACTTTTGATGAGCAAGGAGCTTGGGATTGGTTTTTTGAAGTGTCTAAATAGCTAGAACCTTTAGTGGATAATGACTTTACTAGACATGGACGAGAGTAAGTTGAGCATTCTAGTAGTTCAAGGCCTCAGCAAAAATGTCATCTACTAGCTTGTTTGCAGGATATGTATTTAATAATGTTAATGATTTATGTGATGAGGATATTGTGAACTATGTGTTATTTGTAGATTGTGATCTAGTTACTTATGAGGATGATGCTAATGATGACCGTTGGATTCATGCTATGGATGAGAAAATTTGTGCTATTGAGAAAATAAAACTTGAGAATTGACTACGTTTCCAATTGATAAAAAGCCCATTGTGTTAAGTGGTAAGAAGACCAAGTGCAAATCTTTTAGAGAGGTAAATCGTTTCAAATTTGGGATGACTAATTTGAAGATTTGAAGATCTTGATTTAAGGGAGGCAATGTAGGAATTGTAAATCAAGATCAATTATATATTAGAATTAGGAGACTAGATTAGATAAGAAGTCGTAATCCTATCTGAAGTTAGATTGGTTAGACTCATATATAAGGAGGTTCAGTCTAAGTCTTTAATATAAGAAATCATATAGATGTGTTTTATACTTCGCGTGAAGCTCCTCGAGTCACTTGAGTTCTTCAATAAAGTATAGTTTGTCTCTATAAAATTTCTTTGTCCTATTTAGATATTTCGATTAGCACATTTAGGGTTCCAATTTTTTAAAATGAAAACCATATATAATTGAAAAATTAAATAATAATAGCATAAAATAGATTTTGGTTTAAACAAGTGACACAGATGTAGATCTATATCTTCTTTTAAYTATGCAATTCCCATGTTGTTTCACATATACATATTTTGTCTTAAATGAGATATGTATAAAAAATGATAGATGGCACAAGTTGCTCAAAGCAGTCACAAGTAGTAAGAAATCATGGTTGATCAAAATATCCATGATTTATTTTGTATTAACATAATTTGTTTAATGAAGACATTTTTTAAATCATAACAATTTCCAATTCAAAATTTTGGATTCTAGTTCAATCTACATTGTTAAGTTAACATCCCCTAATTAGGAACCATCCCTCCCACCCACCCCTAGTTAAGGACAGATTTGTGACGGTTGTTTAGTTTATATTATTTTTACATCTATTCATCCTAATTCCTCCCTAAATTAGTAATTCTACACCATTGGTTTTTAAATTTAGGATATGATTAATTCGATGAAAGGGTTAATGTATACAGATTGTATCCAAATTCAACTTTCATTTTTTGATCACTAATATACAAATGATATGAACGGATTGAGTTGAATGGATTACTATACATTGATTGATCGTTGAGTTCATTACTCTAAACTTGAATTATACCTCTCATTAAATGGTTAAATACGTCAGATGAATTCTAAATTTTAGATCTTGGCTTTTTTCAAATTATAGAATAAACTAAACGGTTGGATTATTAATACAAGGTGTACAAGCTACGAGTAAGGTAGAATTAAGTTAATTGATTATAGATATACATGTGTAATTCAAGTTATATTAGTTAAAATGATAGCAAACTAACTATTAAATTCTTGTGAACCTAATTCAAATCAATGTAACAATAGTAGAGAAATTGATTTTATTGTTTCTTTTATTAATAATATTATCAACTATAGTTTTAATTTTTTAATTTTTTTTCTCTTTTTGATTAGACCATCTAGTATCCTCACTTTGTGAGACTAATTCGGGTTCAGTAGGGGTCATGTTCCCAAGTCTGACATTGACTTTTTAATTTAAGAACTAACTAATCCTATGAAAGGGCTAATGTATTTTTGTATCCAAATTTAATTGTGTATGTTTTAACTACTATACAAATTGCATGAACAGAATGATAGTTGAATTGATTACTATACACTAATTTATTATTAGATGGATTACTACATATTTGAATTAACTTCTTATGAAATGGATAAATACGTCAAATAAATTCCAAATTTTAGATCCTACCTTTTCTCAATCTAAAGAATAAATCAAACGATTGGATTCTTAATATAAGTTGCACAAACTACGAGTTATGTTGTAATTGAGTTAATTGATTATAGATATGTGTGATTTTAAATTGTAAGAGTTAAATGATTAGAACTAGCTATTAAATTTATTGAAAAGTAATTATATTTTTTATTTTTTATAATTTCTTCAAAGAAATCCAAGTCACCTAATGTTATATTCTGATAGAAGTTTATAATAATAATTAAATTTATTGTAAATATATTAGAGTTAATAAATTATTATTAAAAAATAAAAAAGGCTGAAACTAAGTTGTTTCAACTTTCAAATATTATTTGGCTTTGGGGAGGATTTCTTCCATTCTTAGAATTTGAGACAAAAATTATAAGGTTCCCCAGTCTTCTGTTTTCACTCCCCCTCCCTCCCCCCTGCTTTTTCTTCCCTTTATATTTTAAGACTTTTATCATATTTCCGTAAGCATTTTAGACATTTTTAGTGGAGGTAACAACATTTTTCTATTCTGAAAATTTCAGACAATGCTCAAGAATATTTTAACCTTTCTCTCACCTTCGAGCTCTTTTTCTCAGAGACGTCACTTAGAACATTTCAGCCTCTCATTCTCTCACCTTTTAAGCCCTTCTTTCTGTTAGCTCTATAGCAGCTTGCCACAACCTCTCTGTTATCTCTGGCCTCTCCTTCGGTTCTTGGCACCACCATTGCATCTCCACCCGCGCTTATATCGTTTTTAGCCACCACTTGAATATTTGGAGGTAAAGTTTGGATCTTTACTCATATTTGAGGGTTACATGGGTTGTTTCTTATTTTTGCTCTAATTGCTTCAAAATTGCTTTAATTTTAGCGGGTTCTTGTTTATTCATCTCCATTTTGAGAGGGCATGCTGTATTTCCAGTTAGGGATAAGGATTTCGCATCTCTTCTATTTGATAATAAACCTAAAGGCATGGGCTATGGAGTTGGATTTTCTCTCAACAATTTGTCGCAATTGATCTGTTTTGAAATGGTCTGTGGAGCCTTTTTGAATTGGAGGATTCGGAATAAAGTTGGTTTAGCTTGTAGGTTAATTGGCTCTATTAGATATGCGTAATAGTTAGACTATGGTCAGCTATGATGAACTCAGTTTCTTGAATAATTGTGGCACATTCAAATTTCTAGAATGAGTTTTGCTTCCTCAAAAGCTTGTCTAGCCATTTTAGATTGCAAGCCTATTGTATTGCGTTGCATGTTTTCATGCTTTTGCCTATTCATTTTCGAGGTTATTTTTTATTGAGAAGATCAAGGTTGATTTAATACTAGAACGTACAATTATTTAATTATTGAGATTTTTAATTATTTTAAGTGCACTTTGAAAGTATTGATGCATTGTGATAAGTGAAGCATTTCGAATGGTAATATTATATGATGATATGGAGTTTGAGATTTAATATTTTGATATTTGTGATTGTGCTGATTAATATTGTGACCTTAGTTCCTGCGAAACATCCATTTTTCTGGAAATTCTACCTAAATTTTTTAAACACTAGATCAACTTTTGCCTTCAAATAATTGTCTCTATCGTCCTTGATATAAATCTTATTTACTCTTTATAATTACTCGACACATTACGCATCTTGTAAGGGAAGATCTAGAAATACCTATCAACTCTTTAATTGTCAAGGTAAAGAATTTGTTTGAGTTGGATTGCTCATCCAAATAGTGGTGGAATGCATGGAGGTTTGCTTTGCTATTGAAATGGTTTCTGGTGATTAGACTTCAACTTTTTAAATTCTCTACACATATTTGCAAGTATTGAATGATACAAATTCAAGAATCATTATGAAGTCGAGACATCAGTCGAAAAACACTTTTGATGTGAAGATATTTAATTGGGAATTTTAGGCATTTGAGCCATCAATTTAGGATTTTCAATACTATCGGCCAGTCACTTTAGTAGATGGTCATTTCTTGAGAGGGGCATACTGAGGGATCCCTTTGATTGCTGGGACATAGGATGCAAACAATCACATGTTCCTGCTAGCACTTGTTGGTGCTAGGGAGGAGTCATTATCGAGTTTGGGATGATTTCTCACTCTATTAGGAAATCATGTAGTCTTGCAAAGAGAGGCATGTTTGATATCTTATCGGCACAAAGGAATATTGTGTTCGATAGAGCAGTTTAGAGAGTAGCAACCACTACAAGAAACAAGCGTATTTGCAAGGAAAATGGTGTCACTGCTGAAATGCTCCGAGCTAAATTTGTGAGGGGCTTGTTCAAGACACCACAAATTTGCGATGGACTTCCGTTTCATTTCTCTCAAAAGCTTGAAKCCATAATTTGTTACGTACTGTTAGTTTGTGAGGGATTGACGATGATATCTTCAATTTTTATTAATTATTCCGTTGCAAACCCCTCATAATTAATAAAATAAATAAAACTAATAAATAGAAATTAGAATCCGTTGCAAATCCTTTGCACACTTGCAAGGGACCCCAAAGGGAATAGCTAATAAAATAAATAAGAATTAAGGTCCCTTGCAAATCTACGAGGGATTTGCACTATTTCCTCGTTAATCCCTCACAAATTTGTAACCTATTTCTAATTCTTTTATTTTCAAATTTTATTAAATTCTAAAATATTTGATACATGTCATAATAAATTCACTCATTCATAATGAACACCACCTTTCAATCAATAAAGTTAAATGCGTATTGCTAAAAAATGATAAAAATCCATAAAAAGATAAAATTAGTCATAAAATATTTCAATGATTAAGTRAAAATGTATATAAAACAAATTATAAATGAAAAAAGTGCAATGTAAAACCCCGCTAAAACAATAATATCAAGTAGATCGATCATCTATGGGTTTCTCATCATCATCCTTACTATCATTTATGCAGGACAAGGCATTCCCAAATGTTGCATCACCATGCAATTCATTTCCGTCCGTTGCTCTATTTTACAATCATTCTTTTGCATCTTCTTGTCAAAYTAAACCTGTAACACTCCCAAATTATGAACTATTTTAACCTAAGAATGTCACCAATTGCCCTCACATGGATTGTGAAAATTGAAAAAAATAAAATTTTCAATATTACAATAGAAAGGATTTGCAAAAATTTTAACAAAATCTCCTCTCCAATATCTATATATTCATCTTGTACAAAGAAGGAAAAAAAAAAAAAAAACCAACACTTAACCACAACCAATACTCTATATCATAAAATAAGAATGTTTTCCATCCGCAACAACTCCAATCACCAATAATAAAGAAATACTCATTTAATTATAACCTAGAGAAAAACCTTCGAAAAAATATATCAACAAAWACATAAGTAAATACATAAATAAATAAATAGAGGTTGCTTTATTCAGCCATCTCTATCACTCAATAAAATTTATTTAACACAAAACTACTTGGGTATCAAGCCTGCTCCCAAGCGATCTCCACGTAKMATCTAGTTAATCACGACCTGAGATGTAAAATGAGGAAAATAGGATGAGTTACAAAGCTTAGTAAATAAATTTCATATATAAATGCGTGTAACATACGTTATTTGTTACGAAGTTCAAAAAATTCATCTAATTTAAATTTTCTAAAGTTTATCATTTCTAACGTGAGCTCACTTGGTGTAGCACTTAGCCATTAAGCTTTGCAGTGAACAATTATTATTTGAAACAAGATAAATTTTCTACTGATAGCACGCTAAGAGGTTGTCATAACATTAATTTTTTACTTTCTCTTTCACCTCACCTGAGGCGAACTTTACTTTTATTCCCACCCTACAAAAAGGGTTAGGTCAAGTGCGCCAGTCCCTGCTCCACATTTCCTACTCACACGTTTCATGGCTTAGGCTTATACCCATTTGCCAATTTCTAATGTTTAAGATTCATTTACCATTTAAAATTCCATTTACAAACCTTATCATTTAACTCATTTTCCATATCGATACCATGAACATGCAAATTTTTCCAAAAGGAGGTACAATATGATAATAAGATGCATCTTCATACATTAACATCAAAATTTAACGTTTCAACATGTAATAGACAATATTTAGTATACTTGAAATAATACCATAAACCTCATTACATACAACATAGATGTTTTTACTTCAAATAAAAAGAAGGGCATGTACTGACCTGAAATCCTTAGTAGATTTAGTTTACTTTAATTGTAAGCAGAGTACSTTGACTGCCCACAACGTCAATGAGCCAACAAGTAACTAATATTCATTACGAAAAGGAGAATTTTATTTGAAATCTGCTTAATCAAATTTACTAGTAATATGCATTTATCTAACATGTTTACCAAAAGTACATTCATAAATTTATCCTATGAGTAACATTCATCTATGATAAATTCAGAATTTAAATTTCACGTTAAAAATAATAGAATTACTAAAACTGTAGAATAATTACATGGCTTCTTACCTTCCTTAAACCAACTTACTATAGGGTCTGTCTAAAWATTCTCTCAATGCCTCATAGGAAAAATTTCCACCAATCAGGGTTTTAAAGAGCTCGACAGTCCTCTATCCTTAGTCCATAAATCAAGTTACCCAAAGAATCCAAATAGAAAATGTCACATTCCCAATGCAACAATAATAATAACAACCACAATATATCATTATATATATTTCAAACTCATTAGACGCCACTCAACGTTAATACCACCCTAAATTCCTCTTTACGTTTCAACGAAAATATCTTCCAGAAACACATTTCCCCTTATGGTACCCCTTACAACATAACATATAATTACAACAAAAACATTCCCCCTTACATTACCACACAAACGTAAATTCAATACTAGATTATGCACAAACATATTCCATATATTTCGAAGCTATCAATACAGAACACAAACACAGAAACTACTTGATTAAACTATCATATTTTCACATATTTCCACAGATGTCAATGTAAAACACAACGCAGTAAGCCAGTCGGTTAAGCTAAACGAGGAATACCGAAAAGTAACAAGGTAGAATTGAGGGTTCACCTTGAATCACGCAACCCTAGGTGCAGTATCTAGTGTAGGGTGCAATGTTGTCAACAGGGCTCAAAAAGGAGGAGGTGCACAGGCGAGCTACGATGGTCTGGTCGGCCGACGACGAGCTCCAAATCGGGTCGAGTGTGCCATTTTCCTTCTAGTTGAACAGCGACAGACAGTCTGGTCGAACCGCGAGCAGCAGACGCAGCGATGCGCTCGGATCTGGCTGAGCGAACGGCGATGGTCGCATGGCAGAGCTTCGATTCGAGCGGTGTCGAACTCTAGATTCGGTGACTCGAGCGGGCGGCAAGCCAATCTGGTTAGCAGACGTCATGCAGCGCTTCGATGCGTACAAATCTGGTGTGGACGACGAGCAGAGTGACGAGATGATCTGATAGGGACGGTCATGCGAGTAAGCTCCGAGCAACCTGATCGAGCGGCAACAAGGGGCTGTGGATGATCACGATGTCGGCAGAGGAAAGAGATGGTGGCGGCTGTGTATGTGGTTTGGAGAAGATGGATGATCAATTCCCAGATCTCCAAATCGGATTTATCTATTTTTTTGATGTGGCGGTTGACCTAAATTTTCTCTTTTTTATTTTTTATTTTTTAAAGTTAACTTGAATTGGGCTCTAACAAAACCCTTTCGGGCCATTTTTATTCCTTAAAACAACTATGTCCAACTAAATTAAGATCTTTGAGTTTCTTTTAGGTTAAGACCAAACATTAAATCATGCTTTAGGTTAAATTATATATGAGCTCTAACGAGTCAAGTATAAATTAATTAACTAAAAATTCTAATTAAATTAAAATAATAAAAATTCACATTTAAATAAACACACTCAGACATTAATGCACATATAAATAATAATAATATAAATAAAATATTTATTTCTAATTGACACGTCGAATATTATGATCTCCAAGTTCCTCTGCTGCAAAATAACAAAAACACTAACAATCATGAGAATAAATTAAATTATATAATGAATTTTATAGTGAATTATAATATAGAATATAAATTATATAATTACATAAAATTCATAAAAATGAAAAAATTTAATCTTGGATATTACAAAGCACGTAGCTTTCTGATTCCATAAACATCACTTTCTGATATGGGACCAATTCCATTGAATTACTAGAGTCTATTTGCAATTAACGTTCTTGCATTGCTAGGAATTTACTTTGAACTACAAAAATATTTTAAGAGTGTTAAGATTCAATAACATATAATTAGACTAAAAAGACTAATGTTGTTGCCCCAAATCAAGAAAATGCAATGTTTTGTAGGCCAAGTCATGGAACAGTACTGGTTTGGTATGAGAAATGCACAAACGTATGTGTTATGTAAAGTACAAGTTATGCAACAAGAGATAGAACCATAGGAATTAAGGCATTACATCATTTTACATAGCCAAGTTAACCAAGTAAGTGAATTCACTGAATGGCCTCAATTCTAGCCACAGAGACCAAGCTTACTTCCACAAAAGGTAAGACAAAAAAAATAAGTTGAAAAAAGAGAACATGAAAGAAAAAAAGTAAAACTAAGACCTTAACAACAAAATCAATATTTTGGAGAAAAGAAAACTAGTAAATCATTGCCAAAATATAAAGTTTACTATTTTTGTGGCTTTTTCATGTGTATACAAGAATGTAATTAAAATTCGATACCCATATATGACTAATCGGGATCTCTCATCTACAAATTCACCCTTCTCGGGCCCATCCTGGAACATATGGCAACCTTGCCAACACTCCATGTATTGAAAGTCTTCCGCTTGTTTGTTATGCTACAAGTATTAATACGAATCACGGATATTGAAAAATAACATTCATGCAAGGTAAATTGACATTCTATTTCAAATGTGATATCAAATGAATTGTATACTTACTATCCTCATGTCGTGCTCCAGAAAGAAGATAGATCCTCTTGTCTAGTGAAATGCCTAAATCACCATAATAATTGAGTTGATTCTTTTCTGCTGATTTATAGAGTTTGAAATTCATCGGACTGCCAATATTGGCATAGTTGTTGTACACCTCTTCTTAAATCCAAGAAGGCTTTTTTTTTTTTTTTTTTTTTGCGAACTCAAGACATAGTATTGCTCAACCAATTCACACACCTAGATGCCTATCCTTGACATCTTTGTGCATTGTATACCGGGTCCTAGCRAAATCCTTTCTACAATGTGCTTTATCTAATGTAGAATGATAAAAGATATGGACTCAATGGAAGAATGAAAACAATGAAAACAACATTAGACTTTAAAAGAAAATTTAAAAGCAACCGTGAAAAGAACATAACCATAATATAGTTCTTAAAAGATACATTATCAGTTTCTCCTCTCACTTGTTTCTTAAAAGATACATTATTATATTAAGTTCCTAATTAGAATTGAATTACTCTTTTCTTATCTAATTAGAATAAGGTAACTTGTTTCAATTAGAATTAGGTTTTTTGTTGCACATATCTATATAAATTGTTGTAAGTGCTTAGTGTAGGGATGTGAGAGTATGTGAGGCCCTCAATAAAATTAWGAGACTTATGTGGGGTTGTGAGGTTGCACAACATATGCTCCTCTTGTAATCACATATGACTTTTAGTGGAATCTCTTTGATTTATACATGTGATTTTCTTCCTGTTATATGGTTGCCCACATAAATTTTTGTTACCTATCTTTCTAATTCGTATTATTTTCATCTATTTTCTATCAAGTGGTTTAAGGGCTAACTTATCTTTCCTAATTGGAAGTGRCATCAAATCCTAAGAAGTGGTATAAGAATCTAACACTCTGAATCACCCACTCAACATAATTGGGTTTAAACTAAGGATCAAGAATGACAATATAAAATATTTTTAAATTCAACTTTTCAATATTCTCCCAATATTTGTTATACTTTTTCCTCACCCTCTTTGTCATTTCTTTCGATTCAACATCTTCACTACCTTCCCAAAAATCTTCACTACTGCCCTAATCATCATCAATAGGCAAACTACTCAAATCAAATTGTAAGTAAACTTTATAATGTGGATCTATAACTTCAAGTCTCTCAAAAGCTCTCGTAGTACCTTAACCAATGGAAGCTTCTAGAACATTTCGTTGGCACCATAATCAAAATCGCTTAGAGGTGTTCGTTCAAATATATTTCACAAAATTAAAGTTTTAATGCAAAGAAATATAATAGTATTAATTGGTGTTTATTTTTGCAGTATCATGATATGGAATATCATGATGGAGTGAAAGCATTCCTTTAGAGTTAATAGATAGCCTTATACAAAAAGTTATCTTAAATACTGATAAAGATAAATTTCTTATTGATGGTGTCCTAAGAAATGAAGAGAATATTACAACATTTGAGAATCTTGTAAGTCTGTTTGTTGATTTTAGTTCTTTTAGCCCCAAAAGTAGCACCTCTCGCTTCTATGTATTCTTTCGTTGACTATCAATGCTATCATTTTGTCAACATTACAAGTTAATTGTTTCTCTTAACTCCTTTCTAGACAAGGATTGAGTCGGAGTTTGTATTGTTTTTGGATTGTCCAAAAGAAGAAACAACAAGGTGCCYTTTATCTAGAAACCAAGTAAGGATTATGGTAAATGGAATTAATTATGAACAACTTATATGTAATCTACTTTTCCTCATATTCCTATTTCTTAAGTAATTTGGAGTAACATTAACAATTGTCATATTTGATTAATAAAGAATAATATAGGGAACGGATGATGATAATTTGGAGACAATAAGGAAGAGGTTTTAAGTAATTGAAGACTTTACACTCCCTATTACCAATTATTATGCTTCAAAAGGGATGTACAAAATCTAACCCTTTGTGCTTGTTGTTGGTTAGCTTGGATTTACTAGTTTGCTTAAGAGAACATTGTCTGACTAGTTTCTCAATTGCTAGATAGATGTTGGGAAGTGTATTTAGAGTTTTTTTATTCAATTAAAGCCATTTTCTCCTCAAGAGAATAGGTAAAATGTCTGGAATATGACTGTCTCTGAAATTAAAACTAGAAAATTAATGAAACTTATTCATTTTGTGCAAGAATATCTGTTTTATTAATTTTGTTTTCATATTAGTTACTTAAACAATGAAACTATTTCCCCACTGTAATTAGTTAGTTTCTTGTGCAAACAATGTATCTTCTAATTACTTATATTTTCTTCAATGTAGGTTTTGAATGAAGATGATTAACTTGAACAAACTTAGTCATTAAACAAATTATGTCTCATATATATTGAAGGATATGATGTGTGCTTTAGGTCCAATGGCATTCTTTCAGAGCAAAACTATATTTTAGTGAATACTTTTGCTATGGAGGCCATGGAGTATTTGTACACATTTGTTCTGTTAATTTGACACATTATTGATATGAAAGCACAAACTTAACTCTATATATTATAATTCATTTTTACCATATTGCATAATGGATAACAATCTAGACTATTAGTTTATTTTTCCTTTCAATTCATTATAGCATAGGTTGGGAAAAGCTTTATAATGGGTGGGTCTTAACTTGTTGGCAGCCTACAAGTTATGTGCAATCGAATAATATAAAGGCATGCGTAACTTTTTGGCTTTTGTATTTATCCAAGGTGATTTCCCTTTTGTATTTATCCAGCCAACAAGTTATGATTTGACTTTTGTATCATGCGAGGTTTYGTATCATTGGATTGTGTATAACTAGTAAGCTAACAATAAGTTAAAACCTACATACCATAAAGCTGCTCATAGGTTGGAATTACATATATATTCATTTCTATCACTTAAACGACTATCAAAGGCATTTTTGGCAAAGTACTGGCATTTCAATTAAGGATATGTTTAGTTAAAATGTAAACTTGCTTGAGTCAGACATTTAAGTGCATGAAAGAACATGCAGTTAAAGGTATTTTAGGCTTACACCTTCATTTAAGTGCTTTTAATTGATTATCATAAACTCACTTGAAACAAGTTGAATAATAAGAAATAAGGCATTTTAGAGGGGAAAATAATTTTATGCATCTTACTTTAAATACGTATGATTGAGTCAAACTCACTCATAACACAATGTGTCAAAGTAAGTGAGTAGAAAGAATCAAAATAGGAAAAACGAAGAATCTAGAGATACAAGAACAACATGATTCTATAAGGAGAACAAGATCCTATCATGGTTATTTTCTTATTTATAACTGTGATGATTGATTCTGTCTGTAGAAGGTCCTATAAGATGCAGAAAATAAGATCTAACGCCGTTGACTGTTGGATTCTCTATGAAAAAGACATGATTTTATAAGGAGAACTAAATCAATCAGGGTCATTCTTGTTGATTCACTGTGACTGTTCAGTCTGTTTGTACAAAATAATTTGTTTGTATAGGGTGCTGAAGGTAAATCTTAGGTATATCATTASCCAATAGACTTCTACTAAAACCCTCCAACTCCAAGAAAATATTAATCCATTGAACCGTTGGATTCAAAAGGAATTGATAGCCCATGAACCAATGCCTACTATTGCATATTCGATCCATATGCGTGATCCAAATCGAATTGAAAGTTATAGAGGTTTTGGAAGCTGGCTGTAAATCCATCCTTGGTATCATGGTCAATATCTCTATTTCCAGGGTCAGATCGATTAAAGTAAAACTCCAAGCAAGCACGTGAGTACAATACATAACATGACCTCTATCAAGTCTGTCTGACGTGGTTGGAAGAAGTCATCATGTACGACAAAGACCTTCATGCACTCCACCACAAACATCTTGGGCAATCTCAAATTCATGGCCCCARCCACACTGCTATATGTAGTGACTTTTAAGCATTTTATGACATCTTCAAACATGAACCACGATCAATGGTGAAGCCACTCTATAGGCAGTGGGGAGTACAAGATCCCACTGAACTTGTTCTTGCCTTTGATATTTTTTTTTTATATACGACAATAATAGGAGTAGAAGATCCCGCTACTAACTTCAGGCTCCCCCACTCAACAAAATTTCAAAGTCAAACTTTCATATTTTATTCTCTCATTTTGACTTCTTTTATTCTCTCTCTTCCCCTCCCCTCCCCCATTTAAAAGAAACCTAAGAAGACAAAAGTTATTTTTTTTCCTTGTTCTCTCTCTCTCTCTCTCTCTCTCTTCTGTAAAAGTAACACTGCATTTTCTTTGTTCTCCATTTTTCAGTACTTTTCTTCAAGTCTTTCTCCCTTAAGCTGTAGAACATGGTATTTGTTTATTGAAAATTCTAAATATGGTGTTTRGGTGCTTTCTTGGGGTAAAATTTAAAATTCAATGGTGGACTACGGAAGGGATTTGGCCAGGATGGCGCTAGATTGCTGTRTTATTGGAGTTTCAATAAGATCAAGAAACTTATAAAGGAGAAAGAAAAGAAATAAATATTTGAATAATTTAGAGGTTAGTTTATTCTCCTCTATGTTTTAATTTTCTTAGAAGTCTTTTATTTTATATTTCAATTGCAAAGATTTTATTAGCTTTTAAAAGCTTTAACTATTTATTTATAAGGATTTGAGTATTTTAAGCTTTTAAGATTTAATCTTCTCTAGCTTTTAAATCTTTTTACTTTATATTATTTAAAGAATCATGTTCTAAATTTTTCTTTTTAAATTTTTGAGGACTAGCTATGGATAGATTCTTTAAAAGTAAAACCTCCGAATATTCAATACTTTTAGTTTAGTATATCTTTATGCATTAAAAATTAGTGATATATTTTGGTTCCCCCACTATATCTAGGGTCCTAGCTCCACCTATGACCACAATCATGGACAGGGTGAGTGATAATATTCTGGTTAATATAGAGAAAGTTTACAGGTAGGAGTTTGGAATCATCCAAGCCATGAATTACTAGGAATCCTTTCAAGGAAATATGTCCACAAGTTATCTGCGCTCTATCGACGAATACTATGGTAGTGGCATCCTCCATAATAGAATCTTCAAGTGCCAACATCACCGTTAGGGTGTGACCCTCTTCTAGCGTTGGAAGTTGATGAGTTACGAGGATAAGGCTCTTGAGAAATGCAAGGTGTATATGTCGTATAACGCATATCTATGAATTGTCATGAGCTAACAGGATGAACATGTGACGTTAGAGCTGGGGAGGCAGAAGAGGGATATTAGGGTGATGCAAGGATGTCAATGATGATGAATGACAAATTCACGTAATACAAATAAGCGAGTATAGAGCACGACAGATGTGGAGAGATATTCACGGTTGGCTTAAGTGAGCTAAGAAAAGAACCCATGGAATGGAAAAGACTTTCTTGTTTCTTGAATGGAATGAAAAATTGAGTGCATGTAATATTTACGTAGAGCTCAATTAAATGATTAAGGAATTTTCCCGCCTATAAGGGAAAGGCTTGAAATAAGCTCTTATGTGGTAGAGTGCATGATGGTCATCCAGGCTATATAGGCCACTTATCACAAATCTAYAAATTTTCGTGAGCCRAGAAGAAGGACATGTAATGTGAGAGTTAGGGCAGCAGAAGAGGGTTACGAGGGTAAAGTGAGGATACCCACTGACAACGGTCAACAAATTCGTGTAACCCAAATAAGTGAGTATAGAGCACAAGGGACATGGAGTAAGATTTGTGATTGTGTTGTTAATGGAAAAAAGAAATTAGGTAAGCAAGGAACCCATAAAATGGAAAAGACTTGTTATTTCTAAAATAGAATGGAAAAATGTGTGTTTTGAGTGCAGGTAATAGTTATGTTGAGAGATTTTTTGTTTCTTGAATGGAATGGAAACCAAATTAAATGATTAAGAAGTTTTCCATCTATATAGAAGCACTTAAAATAAGCTTTTCTATGGTGGAATGTATAATTGTCATCCATGATGTACAAGTCGCGTACCAAATATGTATGAATTGTTGTGAGCCGATAAAGGGGCATTTGATCTCAGAGTTGGGGGGTCAAAAGAGGGTTATGGGGTGATATAGGAATGGTCAGTGAAGACGATCAACAAATTCGTGTAACCCAATTAAGTGAGTATAGAACATAATGGATGTGAAGAAAGATTTGCGGTTGAGTTGTTAATGGAAAAAAGAAGTGAGGTAAGTAAGGTATCTAGGGAATGGAAAAGACTTCTTATTTCTTGAATGGAATGAAAAATTGAGTGCATGAAATGTTTATGTTGAGAGACTTCTTGTTTCTTGAATGGAATGGAAAACCCAGTTAAATGACTGATTTTTCTCACATATAAAGGAAATACTTGAAATAAACTCTTTTAGGTAGAGTGTATGACAGACACTAGGGTGTACAAGCCATGTACTGCATATCTATGAATTGTTGTGAGCTGATGTAAAAGGTGGGGTAGTGGAAGAGGGTTATGGGGTGAATTTAGAAGTCACCTCCAAAACTCGACAACCATTAACTCAATTGGGATGCCACATATGGACTTGATATGACTCCGAAAATGGACGAAACTATTCAAAGGGTGGCACAAATGGATGGATCACATTCCGTGAATGCATTGCCCAAAGAATCATGACCTTCGAGTATGCTTGAAGCTGCATTCTTTCACAATGCCCTTCCTTATTTCACCTACAAACTCATTCTTCTCTCAATCTTAACCCCAACAAAGATCACCTTTATCCAATCATAATTCTTCTAGATTTGCATCATTAATACACAATCCATCACTATTCTTGGGTATTTCTTGAAGATTGGAGGAAGAGAAGCTATTTTCCATCTCTGTAAATTGAAGATATGATTTTAAATTTGCTTTTAGTGAAGAAAAACTCTTAACTTTTCATGATGATTTTGGAAATAGGGGTCAGGTTAACTTTCATTACTTTAATACATGATTTTCTTATAATTTATATTGTAAAGTTAGTGCTAATATTTTTAACTTTATGCTAATTGCTAATTTGTATTGATATAAGTACTTATGAAGACTTTATGAAATTGTCATACTATTGAAAATTAGGGTTATGTGAAAGTTAGTGTTGTGTGAAAATTATCGTTATATCTATTGAAAATTAGGGTTATGTGAAAATTAGAGTTATATCTATTGAAAATTAGTGCTATATGAAAGTTAGAATTATACGTAAATCATGGTTATGTATTTTGAAAATTATAGTTATGTGTTATATATAGGGATATATATATTGTGACAACTTTGGTTATTTTAATATGTTTCTTGATTATAGGTTTTGAAACAATGTCTTTCAAAGAACCATTTAGAATATTTTTGCATTGCAATTGTGAGATGACAAATGATGCAAGAGGATCTCAGTTCATTCAAAAGTGTTGGACTATATGGCAGCCTGTGTCCTATGCAGAGTTGCAGGAAAGTATGTCAATTTTGAGATTTTGATCCCGATAGATATCGTGTTGAGTTCGTGTGTATTATGTCAATTTTGTGGAATCAAGAAATTCATTTTACATCCTGATGGATTGCAGATGAGGATGATATACAACAATTATGGAAGGTGCCCGACATAACATGACCAAATCAAATACAAATACTTATTATTTTTCATTAATCTTATAGTTTGTACTGTAACCCAAGCCATCAGCGATTATTCTGGTATCTATGGAGCTATTAGGATTTGCCATGAACATATATACAACATCATTAACAAACCAGTAGCCAGCAATGCCGAACTTCACATTTCCTCAAGTGCCGAAGYGGATGTTATTCCTTCGAGTTATTGGCATCCACATATTCCTAGTAATGATGTCCCATCTCAATCTTTTATTAATCATTATTCATCGACCAACATTAGTAAATTTTTTGGGACAATAGGGGTTAAGTAATAAAAGTTGTCGCTGGGCTAGTCTATTTATGCAGGAGAGGGTATTCCAGACATTATGGGACTGGCTAATTCAAGAAACTTAGTGGAGGTTGGAGTTTGTGATGACCATGGGAAAACATCTGAGATGGATGAATTGTTTATCGAGCGGGAAGAAGACAAGATCTTAGATGGTGACACTGACTACCATGACAATGGTGCAGCAAGTCATTCATATTCAACTGCACTGAGTAGCTCTATTGTTGGCGGGAGAAGATCGATTTATGTTTCAAATTATACTTCATTCAGAGCTTTCCAGAATATTGGTTTGAGAGAACAAATACCTAATTTTGTTGATGCTATTGGGACTCATCTTGATATGTGATCAAGCTATGATGCAGCCATTCGGTTACACATGATATTTGAAGATAAGAAATGATAATTGAGGTTGTTAGATATTGGTCAATTCGAATGGGCCGTGAGTTCAAGGTGTTAAGAAGTAAAAGYAAGGAAAATTCAACTGATGCAAATCCATGTTCATTTATTAGGGCTATACAAAGATCTACTTATGGGTAATGGAATTTAACTATATTGCAATCGGAATGCACATGTTTTTTYGGACTTGAGGACACAATTTTAACACCAACCTTACTGCTCTGTATGTTGTTCTTCATTAATCTTATTGTATATATACATTGTTTATGATTGTTTTCATATATGCTTTATCCTTATACTGTTCTATGACAATAGATATATTGCATGTCAATGTTATTTCGTTGGAGGTGCAAAAAATGTTTCATTGTCAAATCAATTATCAAAGAAGATGGAATGCAAGAAGCCTGTAAAGAGTTATTTTTTGGCGATTGGGTATCTCATTCTCGATTCTTTCACACTACTTTCAGGCCTTAAAGGACACAAATCTAGGATAATTGTTAACTGAAAACATCACCAAGAAGGTGAAAATCTTTAAATTCGTCCCCTTGGACATTTAGGCCACAAATTCAAGGGTTCGCTTATTATAAGCCAGTAATCTACATTGACGACACACACTTAAGGGGCGCCTACTGTGGCGTACTATGGATTGCTAGTTCATGAGATGCCATTAATCATACTTTTCACTTGCCTATACCATTGTGGATAAAGAATCCATGGACAGTTGGGGTGCTATATACAATTGTTTCTATTTCATGTGATTAGGGATAGAGTTGTCTGTTTGATTTTAGAAAGACACAAAGGCATTTTAAGCATACCTAGCTCCAGTCAAGACAGGCAAGATCCGAGAGGCTGTCCACAAATTTTGTCTTTGTCATATCCATGCAAACTTCAGTACAACTTTCAAGAACAGTATGTTGAAGAAACTGAAGTATCAGACACTAAGTACAGAAGTTTCCCATAGACATGGAAGAAATAAAATAAATCAGGCAGTATATGACTGGTTGATGAATATCCCCCTCGATAAATGGGCTCTATCGTATGAAAGGGGCTAAAGGCTTGGAGTTTTAATAACAAACTTATCTAAATTTATGAACAACGTTCTTAAGAAAATGCGTAAACTATCATTGWAGGTATTGGTTGAGATGAGTTTTTGGATACTTGTTGATTACTTTTGCCTTCACCGAGAGGACGTGGCTTACTGTCCATATCCATTTATGTCTATAATATAGAAGATTTACACCTATCTCAAAGCTAAAAATAGGATGCACTCAGTCACTCAATACAATCTAGAAATGGATATATTTAGTGTTATCAGTCCATGAAGATAAGGTCGAAGGGGTAACCATACACGGTCAACATGAGTGAAAAGACGTATGATTGCCAAAAGTGGAGTCTATTTGCAAGATAATGTTCCAACGTATTTGTTGTTTGTCGAAAAATTAGACTGGGACGCGCAGCTCTTTTCAGTGAATTCTACTCCAAGAATAATTATAGAAATACAAACAATTGTGGTTTATATCCGGTTGGAAATGAGTCAATTTAGAGGCAGGCACCTTTTGCCCTTAAACATAATGAAGAACTTATGAAGGGTAATTGTCGGGGACGAAGGCATACTACAAGAATACATAGAAAAATAGATTTTCGTAGTCCCGACTCTCCGCTGAGATGTTCAAACTAGCATCAATCCGGTCATAATAGGTGGAACTATAGGAATAATAAATTCCAATTTGCATCATTATTTAGGAAATAGACATAATTCATGAGTTATTGTAATGGAAATGAACTTTTATATAATGTTTTCACTTCAAATCTTTATCTTATATAGCATTATATCTTGGTTCAAGTTTACTTCAAAGTATTATTCTCTTGATTATAGTTTACATTTTGGCAATGAATGATGATGTTGTGATTTGTATGAAAGTTTGTATTCTTGTAATGATGGAAAGTGATGATAAGTTTGTACTTTTTTGGGTAATGATCGTTGTAACCATTTATTTGTATTTTGGTATTTTGGAAAGTCTACAATGGATGGAATTCAGAGAATAAGGGTTTATTTTACAGGTGGATATGACAAAACGCAATTGCTAAGATGAATCAATTGTACATCCATCGCATGTAGCAAATGCATTCCTCTAGAGGCCATTGCATACATGAATGTGTTCCTAACTAAAGCCATCACATTTATGAAATGCGATGAAGAATAAATGGTTGCATTTAAGAAATGTGATGGTATAAATACGGTYGCAATTGTTTAACACAAGGTAGTTTGCCTAGAAATTAGCCAAGGACCGAATGCACTACATGAATGCGATGGTTTTTATAGGGAACGCATTCGCCGAATGCGTTTCATCCATTAGTGCCAGTGTTTTAACAGTTCCATCCATTTTCGGTATCCTTTCTGAAAGGATGTCCATTTTTGTCAAAAACCCTTGGTTCGTGGACTATCAATGCCTACCGGCTCAATGAATTTATGTTTTCTTACAATTGGAGGGTTTTGGTGGCCAAGTTGGGGGTTCCTTGGAGGTGGAAGGACATTGGCTTATGGTAGAATTATTAGTCAGTTCAATTGCATATGAAATGTATATCCTCCTATGCCAAATACATATTTGTAACTAAATACATATTATGTGTCATTGGGTTATGATAGAATAGCTAGCTAGTTAATTGCTTATAAATTTGCGTTTTGGTATATTTTTTCATGGCATGTAAATCTTTCGAACTAAATACATATTATGTTCATGTAAATGTGGTAAATGTGGTCACTGGATCACCATGTTGCTAGCAGTGCTATACTTTCTATACAATGTGGCAAATTGTATTAACAAATGTTCGAATAGTCCAAGTAAATATGGTTTTGATATGCACATTTTTAAAAGTAGAATTTGTATATCTCCTTTTAAACATTGTCACTTGCTTAGAGAATTGAAACATAGTTTGATGAATTATTATGCTCTCACATAATGTTTAACGCCTCCTGGCACCATTTGGAGAAAAAGAGACCTTGTGAACTTCACTTGGAACTCTTTCTTCAACTTTGGTTTGGCCTTTCAACTATTATTGAATGTCTCCTTGCCTTTTACCTACCATTTAATGCCCGTCTGGTTTTGATTACCTCTAAATACAATTGACTCTCATAAATGTCCTTGATTAGCTGAATCAATAGTTGCAGAATACTCAGAAATAATTTGATTGACAAACACGTATTCCAGTTTTTGTGACCAGGAGAATAGCCATGCTTTCCAGAGCATTTTTCAATTTTGTGCCCCAGAAAACCACAAAGATGTCCATTTCAAAGTCTTCCTTGTTCATAATTGCCAAAACTTGGCCTATTGTTATTGAAACCACCGTTAAAATTTCCAGCAGTTGCAGCAGTAATTGGTTGAAAAACAAATGCATGGATGTTGTTAGTAGTTAGCTGGTGAAACTCATTAACACGAGGTACTTGTGATATTGCCCTTTCTGATTTGATGGCCATAGAGAAAACATCAATTAAAGTCGGCAAAAGATTGCATCAAAAGTACAAAGGACTTAATTTAGAAAAGTCAATCTTTTCAAAAAACATACAACCTGATTGTGATCAGGGTTTCTTTTATTGATTCAACAGCTCCACATCCACATTGCGGATCTCCTATGCGTTAGGTAGAGGTGTAACATGCAACATCTCTTTACAAAGAAGTCTAAAAGAATTGTACGTAGTGATTGAGAGATAAATAACCTTGCTTAAGACTGCTAATTATTTCTTAAACAATATTAGATAGTCTAAAGGAATCTCCCTGTGGAAACCCTCTCAAAGAGATGTAACCGTACCTCTCTTGTAGTGTTGAACCACAACACAACCTGCGTAATAGCTGGTGAAATTGAGTTGATTAGCCACAAATTCAGGAWTGTGCTGCTTTGCTGCCATTGTGCATGTAGACTATCCTTCTTTTGAAGGTATACGTATCTATTGACAAGTACAAGCTCGTTCTTCTATACCAAGTGTTGAAATTATGCGTGGTAAGAGTTGGTTGAACTAAAATTGAGCTGACTTTCACTTGGATGCCATGATCAAGACAAAGGAAACACTGAAAAATGAAAATTCTCCGGTCTAAAGCTCTGGAAGGATCAACGGAATGAAAATCATGTAAGGAAATGTCAAGATTGGGAGAGCTGAAACGCRAAAGCCAACAAAAAGCCTAAAATTGGGGGAAGAGTTGTTCATTGTTAAATTGACTTACAATCTGAACAAAGGCTATTTACAGAATTGACGAAAGAAAGGTGGAGAAGCGCTCAATGGTATATGCTACAAGTCTGAATAATCTGTGCAGTTGTTGAAGACTAGAATATTTCCGTTATTGAAGAAGAAGCTTTCTGAACTTCCCACTGCAATTCGAATTTCCAAATGAGAAATATGAACAGATGAGTTTCATCCAAATATTTCATGCTACAAACCATAATAATCCTTAATTCCTTTAATAACAAAGTAAACAAATCATAGTTTTAGGATGTCCTAATAATTATGGGAGATGTCTTTTAGGTCGATAATCCCGTTACATGTTCTCTAGGATGTTGTAATAAATACTCCACTTTGGTGGGCCCCCCCTTTACCGGATCGGGCCCTGCGTATTGCCCCAGAGTGGTTAATGGTTAAACAGTCTCAGTTTGGAGCCATTATCCACTTGGTATATCCTTTTTCGGCCCGGAACTAGACCTGTCCATCGTACATGTGGGGCCCATTTACAGTATACCACAAACATTTAGATAAGAAGGTGCTGTCAAACACAATAATTACAGTCGTATCCTATCTTCATTACTCCTGATCCCCCTAGGTATTTACCGTGTGAGAAAGACCTCATTGACACCGCATTATTTCCTTATTTAAACTTAGATCTCATAATTCTTTCTTTTTTCAGTAGAAGACTTCTCTGCTTTCCCTTGCATTTACTGAAGTCTGCAACGATGAACCTGTACACAGGGGCAGCAGTGCATCGATATATATATATATATCCTCAAATATAGTATTATTTTTGTTTTTTCCCCCCTCAAAAGTTTAGGGCTTCTTCTAGGAAGACCAGTCATGCAGGTGTGAGTCCGGGATGTTCCTTCTAGCACTTCGAGCCTTTTAACTTTTATCTGCAATGCAGTGAAGTCAGTAAAATGGGTCTCGAAAGGACAGCAATAGTAGTCAAAAGAGGTTTTACTTCAAATAAAAAATATAACGTCAAATTGTTAAATATAAGATGTTTTTCGAGAAATTTTATTAATAATCTTTCTCTACTGATCAGATTTTTAATGTATTCTTTTAGTCCATATCTTATCAAACATTATTAAAACATTATGATATTTGATGATTTAAGATTAAGATAAAATTAACTTTTCGAGATAAAATTCATCAAAAGTTGAAATTTTTAAATTTGATTGCAGTTCTGCTCTCAAATTACGCGTGCATGCCTCCTGGTGGCATAGTGAGGCATCGCAGTGGGGGTTCCATGCAAAATGATTTTCCAAAATTCGAAAGTTGATTTTTTAAAAAAAAGTTAATTATTGTAATATTTGATAAGATATGAAATTAAAATTTAAAAAAGTCAGATCAATATTTTAAAAAGAATGAAGTGAAACAATCCTAGTGAGATAAATTCAATCAAAAGATGATAGGGATATTACATTAAGCAATTTGACATGTTACCTTTAGCAATTCTAAAAATATTGATACCAAAACTATTTTATACGATTTCCTCTCCGACAACGTTGAAGGGTCATGAACTTGTTGTCAAAGATATAGGCATACTAATTGAAACGAATGAAGGTCGTATCGTCTTAGCTTTCCTAAAAGTAAAAGAACCGCGTCGAACCATCCAAATTCTTCTTCTTGTTCTTGCCTTTTCAAATTGATGTACAAGGACTTTAAGCAAACACATGGGCGGCTCGACTTTTCACTCTTGTCATAGCTGACCTATAAAGTATTCTTATGTTAAGAATACCTTTAATTCTAGCAGAAAAGTTAACCACTTGCAATTGTTTTATACAAGATATATAAAACATTGTTTAACGTCTTTTATAGTAAAAGGCAAAACTAAAAAAAGTGAAACATTGCATGCGTAATAACCAAAAGGATACATGCATTCCCATGAATAACCAATTACCGTTAGCTGTTAATAGATTATTTGCAGTTCATTAGGATGTATTTTATTACAGTTCTCCAGTTGACCAAATGTTGATATATGCCATTTTCAAGTCTCCTGGTCGAGTTTATAGCTATAAATAATCGAGTGTGCAAGAAGAATYGAAGCTTGGATGCCAGCAGATGGAAGATACGAGTGTTCAATTTGGATGGTCTTTTTCTTTAGGAAGCTGACAAGAAAATGAGTTTATGAAACAAGTACACGCTTGCCAGATAAAATGTGCAAAATACAGTAACTCATAGTAGATATAGGTTGAATTCTTCTTCGTGCTAAAAAGACAAAAGGGGCAATTTTTCAGAACGAGGGGTGATGAAGAAAGTGAAGCGAATGCAGTGGGCTGCAAATTCAAGAAAAATCCAAACCTTCTAGGTAAAAGTTTGCGCCTGCTGGTTTCTCGTCACTTATATATTAATGGTTAGGTGGATACTTTTTGAGTTCGTCAATGTCATCACACTGAGAATTGAGAATAACTTTATCGGTTAAACTCCGGTTAGGTTCACCAAAACGGCAAGCCCTAGTCTTTTGTATCTGCATCGACAAAAGTAGATTTACTAAAAGATTCTTCCTTTGGATTTGGGATATCAATCTATGCCTCCGTGCTCAATAGAAATCATCCAGGTGTATGAATAAAATCTGATATTGGAAAATTATATGCATCTCGTCTCAACAAAATCTAATGCGATGAACATATTATTGTTTCTATTCTAAAACTGAACATTCCATCATGAATAAACACTCAATATATATATATATATATTTCATCATTCAAACTTAGATTTGTTTATTAAATTTTATACTCGATGTGAAATAAAATTCTTTTATCAAAATTCAAACGGAAACTAAATGTTCATGGTTTTATATGATTTGATTTTGATTTTAATTTTTCTAAATCGAAATTTAAATTTAAATTTAGAAATAATGGAAATCGAATCAAGTAACCAGAAGGATTTTGATTGTCGGGAACGTGTTACTACTAGTTTCCGAGGAAAGAAGAGCATATGGGCACAATAATGGAGAAGGCAAGAAGCAGTGACTCCAGGGCTCCCCATTTCGAYCTACTTCGTAAGTATTGTTTGGCATTTTGTGTGAAGCATCATGTATTGATCTCTTGGTAGACTTGGAAGAAGTGGGCAGTGATGTAATTGTCGAATAAATAATAGTACTATTCTCTTTCTTGCTCTTTTAATGTTTCAACAACCTATCTGTAGATAACATGCATGTAGGCATGTGGCAGCTGAACGCACTTTGCTTACCTCTCGAAGAGAAAAGACTGATGCCTTGGCTCAAGTTTTCAATTCTTTGGTACATGCATGTATCATTGGTGGCTGATTCATAAATTTTAGCGGTGAGTGAGGGAGAAGAGGAGGTAAAAGTCATACGTATATAATGGATTTGATCAAGTCATAGGTATATAATGGATTTGATTAAGGATAACACGACACGAGCTATTGTAAACTTTTAAACATGATATAAACTTTCAATATAACTAAGATCAGCCTTACAAAAGTGTCTATGAACATGGGTGATGTGCCCTTTTCTGGGAATCTGACTGGCTTCATGTAGTTGAGGGCTTTTGTACAAGCACGGAGGTGGGAGTTTTGATGCTGTCCGGACGGACTTGGTTTTCTCCTCGGAAAAGATAATGAAGTCGAACAAACAGAATGATTATCAAAGTATTATTAATTTTTGTTTCTTTGAGAAAAGAAAAAGATGCAGCATTGCTTTTCAGAGACAGAAAATATTATTAATTGTTCTATACATCAATTATCACTCCTAATGCTTTACAAATGGGTTCATCAAATGATATTAAAGTATTCCTCAAAAGAAAGAAAAACGTATTATTTTCTGTCCTAATAATACATATGATTAAACAATATTGAAATTTAAGGGGAAAAAAACAAATGATATCTCGAAATTGACCAATTATTTTCGGAATGAGTAGATAAAAAATTCAATTATGTGCTTTGGACTTCGAATATTATCTTTTAAGTCATTTTATTTTTATGTCTACAAATGATTAATCTTGAAAACAAGATACTTTCTTTATTCTTTCTTTCTTTTTCAATTCAAGACAATACTATTACATTATATTAAATGCTCTTCCTTCTTTCTCTTTGATTTATAAAGAACTCGGAACAACTTAAAAGATGTACGATCTTTTAGAAAAATATAAAATAAATTTATAGTCAAATGTAATAAATAAAAAGTTTTAATATGAAATTAATTTCAAAATTACTAGGATAAATTGATAAGAGAAAAAAAGATAATAATTTTAAAAAATAATAATTGCAAAACGACTTATTATTACATAAGTATCCCTTTATATTAAGAAATAGTGATAGGCAGTAGCACAGGAAAAGATGAGAGATGTGGCCGCCACAGGTCCCTTTGGAATATTAATATTGCCATAGAGACACACAGTCTATTCCCGAGGGMGTATGTTTGGTTTTTTGATGACTTTRTTTCATGTTATAAATATAGGTTCCTGGTTTCCATATTTTGCAGTGTGAGAGAAGAAGGAAAAGAAATATCGGGCATGGCTTCTTTGACCTCTGTGCTTCTTCTCATCTCTTTGCTTTTGCTTTCTAGCCATTTTCATGGCACTCAAGCTCAAAAGACTCCGCCTATTGTCAGAGGACTTTCGATGAGCTTTTTTGATAAGAGCTGTCCTAAGTTAGAATCTATTGTCAGAAAGCAGCTCAAGAAGGTGTTCAAAGATGATATAGGCCAAGCTGCTGGCTTGCTTCGTCTTCACTTCCATGATTGCTTTGTTCAGGTACGTAAAATGTTTACATGATCAATGAACAGAAATTGTTATATCCTGAGCTTGAATGAGTTAAGAAATGAGAAAGATACTTCATTATGCCATTATTAATTATTATTTTTTGTAATACAGGGTTGTGATGGTTCGGTGCTGCTAGCTGGATCCGCCAGTGGGCCGGGTGAGCAGAGTGCCCCCCCAAATTTGAGTCTACGAGCTCAGGCATTCAAGATCATCGAGGACCTCCGTAGGCGCGTGCACAACGAGTGTGGTAGAATTGTTTCGTGTTCCGATATCGTTGCTCTGGCTGCCCGCGACTCTGTTTTCCTGGTAAAGCAAATTTCATCTCCATTAATTTCTCTTCTTTAAGCAATTAGTCCAATGAGTTCCAGAAAAGACTCAGTGATGATAGTAATTTATGTACGAGAAATAAAGTAGATGGATAACTCTAGTACAAATAATAGATATATACGTGACGGTGTATTTGCTTCATCAGTGCAATATATAGTACTAATACTGTCAATTTTTGTTGGTACTTCCCATTTCGGTCCCCTATAATTAATGGCAATATATCGCAGGCCCGTCCTTATCGAGAGTCAAGAATGTAAATAACTTATCGAGTTGGTCATGAGTAATTCATGAGAAGTTCGATTGTTGGTTCATTTTGCCCTGGAGCCAAACTTTATATACATCAGTCTAGTTCAAGCTTTAACCAGCGTCAAACTTAGTTGAGTTCAAGAGCTAAACTTTGCTTAACACAATTGCAGTCTGGTGGCCCTGACTATAAAGTTCCGTTGGGAAGAAGAGATGGAGTCAACTTTGCAACACCGGAGGCAACAATAAGTAATCTCGTTCCACCATTCGCCAACACAACCACAGTTCTAGCTCTACTTGCAGCGAAAAACCTCGATGCCACAGACGCAGTAGCTCTCTCTGGTGGCCATACCATCGGAATCAGCCATTGCACTTCCTTCACGGACAGGCTTTATCCAACACAAGACTCCACCATGGACAAGACCTTTGCAAACAATCTTAAACGCAGTTGTCCCACAGCCGATTCGAATAACACCGTCGTACAGGACATCAGATCTCCAAACAAATTCGATAACAAGTACTATGTTGATCTGATGAACCGCCAAGGTCTCTTCACATCAGACCAAGACTTGTACACTGATAGAAGAACGAGGGGCATTGTTACTGATTTTGCAGTGAATGAAAGTCTGTTTTTTGAGAAGTTTGTGATTGGAATGATAAAGATGGGGCAGATGAGTGTGTTGACTGGCAATCAGGGAGAAATCAGATCAAACTGCTCGGTTAGGAACAGGGACAGTTCCTTGCTGTCAACTGTTGTGGACGAGGTCGAAGAAATTGGCTTGTCCATGTTTTAGTATAACTTCTCTTTTCCTTCTGATGTTTGATGAATCAGTTTTCTGCTCTTCTTTTTTCTTTTTTGTGGGAAGGGTGTAGTTGTTAATYATGACTAGTGTAGAATAAGTGGCCTTTTGGCCTAAAGTTTGACACGAGTGTAATAAATAGTTTCGACTTCAGAGTATATTTTAGCTATCCTCCATGCACTATTTCGACTAGTTAACTATTGGACCATTCCTTTAAACCAAAAAAAAAAAAAAAGAAAAAATTCCCCAAAAAGAATCTATAAGAAAACAAAAAAACACTTTGCTATCAAAGCCATAAGAACTACAATATATGTAATATGCATTTAAATCAACTTGATGCTAATATATTTGTAAATAGAAATGCATATTTCAGTTATATTGTATCATATTTTGTAGGTTACAATAGATGTATTATAGTTGATTGTTAGCACATTTAATGACGAAATAATTCAAGTCATGCCAAATATATTAAATTGATTCAAACGTATATTATTACACTTGGCTAGGAAGAATTTGTCACTAGATGAACCAATCTAGCTATGAATCTTGCTTTCATAATCATCATCTATTCCTTTATGAAGTTCAACATTTAAGGTGATTCATTTTAACGTTGAAAACCCAAGTTTGTCACTAGTGCTATTTCAAAATGAAGAAATTGTAGAAGAAAAAGTAAGAGTAGAAGACAAGAAAAATTATAGATTTATTATTCTTTTTCTTACCATTTACAGTTTGTGAAGATTATTTATATGATCTTTAGAAAGATAATTGAAAACAAACTGAAAAATCAATAATACATATAAAATTACAATTTAGGACACGAGTGAATTGGACTGTTTATTTTCATTTGGAACTTTATCTGGGCTTTTTCTCTTACGATCCAATACGGACTTATTGTTCTTTACACTCTTTTTATTCTCAAACTTTTCCCTTGAATCATATGAGAGAAACTCTGCAAACCTTCATTATTCATACACTTCTCATCACCTCCCCTCCCCTCCCCTGCAAGCTGGAAATGGTGAAAATATTGTGAAACCTCAACAAATTAAGCAGCAAAGAGAAATGAGGTGCAGATAAAGCTTTGGTAAACAAGTCAACTAATTGAAATTCACTAGAAACTGGTAAAAGTTTCACCATATCAGCTTGAAGTTTCTCCCGAACAAAATGCCAATCAATCTCTATGTATTTCGTTCTCTCATGAAACACTGGGTTTTCTACAATGTGGATGGCAGATTGATTGKCACATTATATAGCAGTTGGAAGCGAATGAACAACCTGAAAATCATGAAGCATAGAAAGCACCCACTGCACCTCGTAAGTTGTTATTGCCAAAGCTCTATACTCAACTTCACTAGAGCTCCTAGAAACCATATGTTGCTTCTTGGACTTCCAAGATACAAGAGAATTCTCAAGAAAACACAAAAACCTGTAACTAATTTCCTAGTTTCTACACAACTACCCATTCGAATCTATAAAAGCTTTTGATCGCAATGTATACTTGCAGGGAAAAACAGTCCTTGACCAGGAGCCTTTTTTATATATTGCAACACTTTATGCGTAGCCTGCAAATGTAGTTGGATCGAACAATCCAAAAACTGGCTAAGTTGTTGAACAGCATAGCTAATGTCTGGCCTGGAATTAGTCAAGTATAGAGGCTTCCCAACCAAACTTCAATAGTATGAATTATCGGACAGTAATTCAGGGTCACCATGCCTATACTTGTGAACAATCCATCGGAGTGTGAATAGGTTTGCAGCTGACAAAAACATCGTCCTCTAAGATATCTATGGCATACTTCCTTTGACAAAGGTTAATGCCTTTATTGCTGCTAGCCACCTCAAAACCTAAAAAATATTTAGCCACTCCTAAGTCTTTAATTCAAAACTCATGATGCAAAAAACTCTTGGCCCCTTGTATGGAATCTAAAGAATTGCTTGCCTACAACACATCATCCACATAAACAAGCAAAGCCAAAATATTCCATTAGTGCTTTTGATAAACAAACTATAATCACATTTAGACTGCTGGAAGCCCTTACTGAGCAAAGCAGAGGTTAGTTTGGCATTCCATTTCCTACTAGCTTGTTTAAGACCATATAAAGACTTTCTCAAATTACAAACAATCTGATTATTATTACAGTTAAAACCCAGGGGCAACTTCATATAGACTTCGTCATGTAAATCACCATGAGGAAAAGCATTATTAATATCCAACTGACGTAAAAACCAACCCTGTGCAGCTGTCAAAGCTAAAAACAGTCTAATAGTAGTCATCTTTGCCATAAGAGAAAAAGTATCAACAAAAAATCTACTCCTTCTCGTTATGTGTATCTCTTAGCTACCAACCGAGCCTTGTATCTTTCTATAGTCCCATCAGCCTTGAACTTCACTTTATATACCCATTTACATTCTATAGGAACTTTGTCTTGGGAAAGAAACCGAATCCCAAGTTTTATTAGACTCCAAAGCTTGGATTTCAGCTTTCATAGCATCTTCCCAGACTTGGTGTTTCATAGCTTGGTCATAATATTTGGGCTCATCAGTCAATGCAATATTCAAAGCAAAGGATTTATGTTCAGGTGTCAATGAGTATATACAATGAAATTAGGCAAAATATGAGGAGAGGAAAAATCAGAAGATGAATAGCAAATGTAATCTTTCAAATAAGCAGGAGGATGATTAGATCTAGTAGAATGCCTTGGAGGAATAGCATCATTAATAACACCACGTAAAGCATCACCATTATCCTCACACAGAGTATTTTTAGATTACTATCAGCACCATTAGTTCTAGTACGGTCAACATGTCCAGAGAAATTTGCTAGTAGATAAAAAATAGGAGGAGGAGGAAAATGAAAGGAATGAGAGGACCTCCGAATAGTAGAAAAATCATCATTCATTGAAGGGAAAGAAAACCAACTAGACGGTAAAAGAAATGGAAAAAAAAAAAAAATCTCCCTAAAAGAAACATGTGTAGAAATGAAAACAATATTGGAGTGTAATTGAGGAGTAAAAAACCTTTGGTATGACTTGGAGAACCTAAAAATACAACGGTACCTCGAGGCTCAAATTTATGCCTAGAATGAGATAGGGTGTAGGCAAAAGCAAATTGCCAAACACACTAAGAGAAGAATAAGGATTTGGTTTGTTAAAAAAGAGGAAAAAATGAGATGCATTACCCAATAAAGGAGAAGGACTGAGATTAATAAGGTAAACGGCATGAATAATACAAAATCCTGAAAAACATAAAGGTAATCCACATTGTAATTTTAAAGATCTTGTCACATTCATTATATGTTAATGTTTTCTCTCAACAATGTCATTTCGCTAGGATACATCGACGCAAGAAGTTTGATGTATTATTCCTTTTTTAGCATAGAAAGAAGTCATACAAAATTCAGGTCCATTATCACTTCTAATCATTTTTATAGCTATTGAGAATTGAACAAGCACAAAAGTGCAGAAAAACTGAAGTAAACTTCGAGCCTCAGATTTATTCTTCATCAAGAAAATCTAAGTATATCTACTGAAATCATCTACAATAGTGAGGAAATACCCATTGTTCATACAAAGCAGGAATCTTAAAAGGACCCAAAAAGGTTATGACCAAATCAAAAGCATTGGGAAAAACAGATTACTAAGTGGAATTGGATTTTTCTGTTGCTTGGCTAATGGACAAATAGTACAAATAACATCTTCAGAATGCACAATTCGAGGCTTTTTCATGTCGATAAGTTGCATGTATTTATTGGACATGAAACCCAACCTGAAATTCGACAGTATACTACATTTAATGTGTTGTGGAAGAGATGAATTAAGTGAAGAATGTTCAATAGTTGAAGCAAAAAGAGAGGAAGAAGCTAAAAAGTGTGATGAATTGGAATTGCAAGAAGGATCTATGAACTAATAGAGACCATTGAATTTTTTAGCTACTCCAATTATCTCCAAAAATGTAGGATCCTGAATAACGTAGAAATTAGCAACACATACGACAATGTACCTAGTGCACTGTGTCAACTTGAGGTACATGGGTAGCTAAATAGAAGCATTAGAAATTTCTGCAATGGAAGTGAACAAAGATAAAGAACATGTAATATGGTCAGATGCACCTAATTCAACAATCCAAAGCTTTGAATCAACACTAACTAATTTACCTTCACGACCATGAGATTCAAACTATGCATGCAAAGTGATAGTTTGATTTGCCATAGCATCACTAGTAGATGTAACGGCAACAACAACATTAGGAGATGATTGAATAGGTTGACACTTTTGTAAAAGAGTGATCAGATTATTGTATTGATTTGTAGTAATCCCAACTGAAGCTAGAAAGCCATTAGCATCAGCAGAAGAAACTTGATTGATAGAATTTTTTAGGCTTGTTCCAAGAACTATGACCTGGAGAGTAGCTATGTTTCTTGTAACATTTCTCTATAATATGTCTAGAAAAACCACAGTAGTACATTTCAATGACTTCCTATGTCCAATAGTACCATATTTTAGTTTATAACTGCTATCATTTCCTCCATTAAAACCACCACTACTAGTTGTACTGATAGGCTTAAAACTAGATGCATGCATATGACTGGTAGTCATATGATGAACTCAATAACTTGCGGTATGACAACCTTATTTCTCAACTCTCTTTCTTGTTTAATAGCCATTGAAAATACAACATTAAGTGTAGGCAGTGGATGCATTAATAGAACAATGGATTGAGATTAGGAAAATTCTCATTCAATTATTTAAAAATCTTATGACTTGATGTAGATATGTTCTCTTTGATAGACTTAATTCCTCAACACCCACATTATGGAATCACAAGATAGGTATGAATAGGTCTCACGTTAATCATCTCATCCCACATAATTTTAAAAGTAGTATAATAATCATTCACAAATAGATGTGTTTGCTTCAAAAAACTAAATCTCCTAAAAGATATCAGATAAACGAAAATAATCACCTTATGAAAACCTTTCATTCAAATCCAACCATAGTTTTCTAGTGGTGTTCAACCATAAAACAGTYTGCGCAATAGTCGGAGAAATGGAATTGATCAACCATGAGAGTATCATGGTATTACACTCCTCCCACTGAGCACACATTCTATTTTCCTTTGGAGGCGCATAAATTGATCTATCTACAAAACCTATCTTGTTCTTGGATATTAACGCCATTTGCATTGATCGAAGCTAGACATATAATTCTTTGTTGCGAGAAGAGGTTGAACCAAGACCTAAGATGGACTTTCATTCGGGTGTAGATAGAATGGGCTAGAGATTGGTATAATTTCGAAATTCATGGTCACGAAGGAAAATTTACTAAAATTACAAAATTTCTTTGATGTAAAGTTGCAGGATGATGAACAGACTCTGAATTAGGTTAACTCGAGCTCAGATACCACGAAGAAATTATGAAGAAAAGGTAGGAGTAGTAGACGAGAAGAAAAATTGCAGAACACCAATACATTATAAATTTGGGAAAAACTGATCTTCCATGTGTTTCTTACGATTTACAGTCTACAAAAATTATTTACATGGTCTTTACGAAGGTAACTGAAAACAACTGAAAAGTCGATGATACATATAAAATTACAATTGAAACATGAGGTAATTGGGCTGTCTATTATTATTTGAAACTTTATCTAGGCCTTTTCTCCTATGGTTCAATATGGACTTCTTCTTCACACTCTTTTTATTCTCAAACTTTTCCCTTGGATCATCCTGAGAAGAACTCTACAAACCTTCATTCATAAAAGAACTCTGCAAACCTTCATTACTCATACACTTCTCATCGCAAAAATTAGCTTTCGAGTACTTTGACCTATACCAGAATATTAGGTCAGGCCTTCATAAATGCTTAGCATAATATATTTGAAAATAAAATGTTACAATCTCATAAAAGAATTTTCATCATGTAATGACTAATAATCAGTTCACAAATATCCTTTTTCAAGACTATGGTTATAATAAAAAGATGAAACAGTGCACCAACGCTTGTTAATTCAAATGGTAAGGAGTTTTGCTAATTCGTTAAGTAAGATTTCGAGTTCAATTATTGCGAATGGAGTATAACAATCTTGGAAGAGCTGTGTATCCTCCCAACTTGAATCCAAAGTAGTCAAGCTAAAGGTTCTTAATAGCGGGTGATTAGAAAAAAGAAAAAAATTGATACGATGCATACTTTATCTACCGTAGATGATGAGAAAAGTTTGACTTCAACTTATTCTAAGAGCTACAAAATTGTTAAAAAGTACCTTTCTGCTATGAAATTCAACTTCCACAGTGAATTATCCTTAGCCATGAGACTTTGGCGACGAGCTGAGCTAAAAATTATTTCCTTAGCTAAATTCTTTAGCAACGATTTATGTTTTTATCCTTTAAAAGCTTTTAAATTTCCTCTAATGATTGTTAGATCAAATGTTTCTCATAATGCCAAATTTCCATTTGTCTTGATGGTTACTGGAAATCTTTTGTAATTGATTTTGAAGAAAAGTTTTGTTGCAATATTCAATACATGACAAACCCATAATATTTTTCAAACCTTCCGTTTCACACATGTCTCAGCGGTTCATTCGAATCAAGAAAAAGCGGTACTGTTAATCTATCTCCATCAGTGTCTGAGAACATAACAACTATCATCATCAAATAGAAAATGGGAAATTTGGCTATGGACAAACTGATCAAACAGAAAACTTTAACCTTGATAATGATTCTATGTACGACTTGAAAAATGCAGATTAAAAAAGAAATACTATATTTATTGACTTTGAATACTATGGCGGCATGCAGCCTCCCTCTAAGCAACTTCCTAATATTCTTCAAAGAAATTCAGACAGTTGTGCCATGGGCAACAACTAAATGATCTCTTGATCATGATGTCTATCTTTACCAGCTTTGAATCTGCGAAAACCAACACCTCTTCAAGATCCAATTCCTTTCCTATATTCATACTTGTGATTTCTCATGGTAAACCTTAGCTTCTATGGAAGACCCTTTCCATTCAAGTGTTTGATGTGCTTATAAGCTGATTCACCCTTTGACTTACCTGCTACTATCTTTGATCACGGATCTTCTGTACAAAGTACAAAATATTCAAAATCTCTGTTAATAGCTGAGTCTGAAAACACTGCTGAACAAAAGCAAGAAAGGAAATTAGGAATAGTTTACTTATACATTCACTCCAAGTTGGCATCATGGATCGTATCCTCTTTTCGCTCTATCAAAATCATGTAGCTCATTGTTGCATCTAAATGTCATGGGAAATTAACCAAATATTTTGTATTATAGCTAAAGCCTAATTCATTTATGTAAGAAATATATRTATCTCGTCATCGTCTCCTTTATTATTGTTTCTTTTTATATTTTAAGTTTCGTTTTCTAGATAGTCCGATAAATTTTAGTCAATGCTTGGTGCGGTGAGGTGAGGGCCTAGAATCGAGAATCAAACTCAGAAAATTCTACCATCAAGAAACTGAGTACAACGGGACTTTTAAAAATGTTGGCCGGCATAAATGTACCACTGGTTTCTTCTTTATTCTTCTTTCCTCATACTTGAGAGAACAAATGGCAAATGCAACACACCATCTCCATTTTGTCAAACCAGCCAGTGGTGTAGTGAACTGATGTAATTCTAAAATAAATGCTATTTCTTTACCATCGTCATCTTCTCTGACTTTGCCTCTTCATCTTTCATGGAAGAGTTAGCAAATGGAATGAACTTACTTCCGACTAATAGGTTTTAATTACGATTGATGGAAATGCTAAAGTAGCAAAGAAAAGGAAAAAAGATCCCAGTGAATGGTAGATAGAATGGTAAGAAAAGGAAAGCAAAGATCCCAGTGAATTGTAGATAGAATGGTGAACTATTCAACTGCTCCATGGTGACATGGAAAAGGATGAATACAAATGTATTAGTTGCAGCCACATCTTTTTGTTCCTTCTCTTTTCAAAAAGAAATGTATATCTTGGACGTGTGCTTTAAGTTATTGCATTTTGAAAAATCATCCAGTGACGTATTTCTTTTACAATATTAATATTGATTAATTTCTTATGGATATTAATTAATGAGGTATGAGCATACTTATCAAAAGGTGACTAATATAGTGATTCACGAATGTAAACTTCGTCTAAAGATGCTCAATACAAGTACTTTCACCAAAAGGACAACAACGTCATCTGGAAATACCCTCTTAGCCGTTTTTTCTTTCCTCTGTCCTCTTGTTGCAATGATGCTTCAATGATTAGAGCAGTTTATGTTCTAAGCTCCATTTACATTGTTTTTTGAAGTGAAATCATTGTTTTTTGAAGTGAAATTTTCTTTGGCTTTTAACATAATGTATTTGGATGAGAATTTTGGATTTTGTGTTAAATTCAATGTAGTTTTGAAGAAGTATAATATCTTGGAGGATATAGTAAACTAGTTAGCAGATATTTAACAAAGATAAGTTCAAGTGAAAATGAACTTAATATTTTTTAAATAATATTTCTAGTTTGAGTTTTTGTGAGTGGAGGAAATAATGTTAGTAGAGTTCTGCTTGCTTTTTGAATTTCTTTTAACTCAAATCCAAAGTAGTTGGGACTAAATGTCTCAAATATTAAGTGTTTCAAGCAAAATAAAAAACAACAAAAACATATGGAGCCTACTACTCTTCTTTGTCCTTAAAATCGAAGATTATTAGTGTTAATTTCAGTTTGGGACGAAATGTGAAAAACTCAAACAAAGACTTTGAAAATAGTTCCCGGAGTTACAATTTAAACTATTTGGGAGTAATCTTCCCCTACTTAGTAAATGATTCTACAATTAATCCCTCTTCTGCACCATGAAAGACATGCTAGAATGCCACTCGTTGGACGTTGAAATACTAACGTAACTCTAGAAAGAAAAGATAAAGAGTACAGAGAGATAAGGAAAGTGGCCACCACGGGATCCTTTGTAATATCCAGACTCTAATTTGGTGCTCAGTTTGTCTATCCTCGTTATAAATAGCTTTCAAGTTTCCAGTTTCTTCTTTGAGATACGAACCATGGCTCTGAGCGCAGTTTCTTCAGCCTCTGTGTTGCTTGTCATCTCTTCCCTTTTGCTTTCTAGCCATTTCCATGTCATTGTAGCTCAAAGTTCTCCACCTATAGTGGATGGACTTTCGTGGAACTTTTACGATACTATTTGTCCACAGCTAGAATTCATTATCAGAGACCGTCTCGAGGAGGTCTTCCAAAATGATATAGGCCAGGCTGCTGGCTTGCTTCGCCTTCACTTCCATGATTGCTTTGTCCAGGTACCCTCTTGAGAACTCACTAGCAATATGAGTTAATGATCGGATGTCTACTCCATAGTGTAAGATTCAATATAGATCCATTCATCTTTCTCCCGCCTTCAAAAGCGAAAAAGAAAAATGCCTACCGTATTGATTTCGCAGAGCTGTTACAGAGTTCAACAGTCAAATAAGAGAATTGGAACTTGTTTTATCAACATGTAGTGCTATGGTTCCTCAAATACTTGTGTCATTAGATGTTGTGAAGTTGAATGACTCTGATGCTTACTGTTATGCAGGGTTGTGATGGATCAGTGTTGCTGGTGGGATCAGCAAGTGGGCCGGGTGAGCAGGACGCACCACCCAACTTGACTCTCCGACCGGAGGCATTCCGGATCATCAATGACCTCCAGAGACGCGTGCAGGAGGCATGTGGAAGAACTGTTTCCTGTTCCGATATAGTTGCTCTGGCCGCCCGTGACTCCATCTTCCTGGTAATTATAAATTCATTTCAATATCTGTTGTTCACAGTTCAGACTGCGCAATAGATGAAAATGACTGTCGTTCGCTTGGTAGAACGAAACTGAAACTTCATTCTCTGTATTTTCTTATGAAGTTTCGGCAATCATAAATGTGTTTGAATCGTAAAGGCACTCATGCCATTAATAAACTCAACTAACCCAGTACAAGAGAGGGAAGATATTTGCAGCAGGAGAAAAGACTTCTAGAGAGAGTAAATTAGCGAAACATAGGCACTAATACTTCAAATAACGGTAAATTAGCGAAACATAGGCACTAATACTTCAAATAACGGATTCAGAAAAGTTTTGTTGTCGTACTTCTGGGGATTGGTTTTGGTTGAAGTTGAAGAGCTGGAAGTATCCTTTCATTTCTAATGCAAAATGACGTTAATTGTTAGACCAGTAACTGGCCACCCGGGTAATTAATGAATAGGAAGACAGTAGATATATCTGTATAGTGGTGCAGTCAAGGGGAGGATGTCCGTACGTTTGGAACAAGTACAAGGTGATGCTGGAAGCCCAAAAACATGGAAACATTTCGAGATTACCATGATGAAGGACCAAAGCTATACCTCACTTCTGCAGCAGGTAGTTTGAACTAGGGCCGCCAATCGGGCACTCTGAGCCGCCCTCGTTCAGGTTCAAGTTATGATCTAATTTAAATGCAAATTTTGGTATCATCTCCGTTGAGAATATAATATGAGCTTTGAATTAAGTTAATAATTTAATAATCAAATAGTTGATGTATAAACAAAAAGAATTATATGATGCTATCCTTTCTAATTATTCAAAGAATTCTCTATGTATTATTATATGCTGACAATTGTCACCGTATTGCAAATTCAGTCAGGAGGCCCTGATTATGATATTCCCCTGGGAAGAAGAGATGGACTCAACTTTGCAACAGAAAATGAAACATTAGCAAACCTTCCTCCACCAACTTTTAATGCAAGTGAGATCCTAGCTTCTCTTGCAACCAAGAATTTTGACGCCACCGATGTGGTGGCTCTCTCCGGTGGCCACACCATTGGTATCAGCCAGTGCACGTCCTTCACCGAAAGGCTTTATCCAACCCAAGATCCGACCATGGACCAATCATTCGCCGACAACCTCAAAGGTGTTTGTCCCACAGCAAACTCCACAAATACCACTGTTTTGGACATCAGAACACCGAACATTTTCGATAACAGGTATTATGTTAATCTCATGAACCGTCAAGGCCTCTTCACATCGGACCAAGACTTGTACACTGATAGCAGAACGAGGAACATTGTTACAAGCTTTGCTGTTAATCAATCCTTGTTTTTTGAGAAGTTGGTAGTTGCAATGATAAAGATGGGGCAATTGAGTGTGTTGACAGGGACTCAGGGAGAAATCAGAGCAAACTGTTCGGTTCGGAATGCGGACTTGTCCTTGGCATCAGTGGTGGAAGAGGCTGCAGAAATTGGCTTTTCCCTGTTTTAAGGATACTCTTGTGATAGTACTTGTCAAGTCCTTGATAAGTTGTGTGTTGCTTGAGTTTTCCTGGAATAAGAAAACTTCTACAATAACATAATAAAGCCAGCATGCTATTAAAACTTCTTGGCACTTGGCCACTKCCAGACTCAGTGCTGTGTTATTGTTTTCTTCTTTTCCCCTTCAGGTTTTCTAATTCCAGTTTTCGACTATTTTTGCCATCATCAAGGTACGAATATGAGAAAGAAATTGATCAGATTTACCGTCTTTCTTGATCGGTATATTCTAATTTAACGTTCTAAACTTTTAATAAGATAAGGAGTAATATCAAATATTTGTATATTTTTTGCACTAATTATTTTATACAGTATACATCGATCCAAAAGTAAAAAAAACTTAATAAAAGCATAGAAAATCTCCGCTAACATCACATGAAAGCTGATTTTGGATAGTATTGAAGCATCCAAGTCCCAAATTGCATCTTCTTCTTCTAGCTAGCTCCGGGGTTCAACAGGGCTGCCAAAAGATTCGACAAGGAAGAAATGGTAATGCTTTTGAACTACACATATCCCTCGGCTGATCGGCAAGTCACCTGTATATTTCAACGTTGGGTATACATTTCAAAAGAACCAAATTGAGGGGAAAACAAAAAGAATCTCTTTCATGTTCTGTCGGTTGCTTGGGAGAATATTTCAAAATACCGACAGAGTTAACAAGTCTACTCTCGTACCTCAATTTAGAAGACCAGTTCAAGCATTCTTACATTCATTATAATGAATTATGAGGAACGCTCATCTTAACGTTTTGGTCTTTCTTTAACACTTGTCATACTAATCTTCATGTTCCGCTGCTAACATGGTAGGTAAAAGACATTTTAGTATTTTTCCACGCCAAGACTTTAATTATTTCAAAGTCATAAACATGAAATGATAATGGAAGAATGTCTCTCGTCTAATCGAGTCAAGGGAATAACTTATTAAGTTTTTATTACCATAGATCTTGAGTTTGATTATATAATTTTCGATTGTTACAATATATCTATGGCCACTTTCAAAGATCATAGTACTTTCTATATGCTGCTGCAATGTTTTTTAAAGTATAATGGAATTCTCCCATTGCCAAAAACTTTCAATTATCACTTCGGCTGACTTTCCTCTTTTCATTTTTGTTTTTGGGTAAATTTAATGGTAATTGATAAATGTGGTAAATTTCAATGAGGAAATTGTATTATTTTTATAAAATTAATTAATTTGATCTTGTCGTGAGTTCCAAACTTACTATTACTTTTATTTTTTAAAATATATCGCATTAGTTAAAATACACAAACTAAAATATTTACACAAATCTCTTGTCTGCAAAATAATAAAAGAAAACAAGAGGGATATGAAACAAGTATRTTAATCTTATAAATTTGRTAAGATACGTATTACAAGTCAATCCGTTGATTCTTCTMTTTGATAAAGATACGTGTTACAAAGAKTGAGTGAGTTACAACCTCTAAAAATTAAAGTAAGTCAAATTTTTATCTRAACCAATGAGAAAGCTTGAATATTCTTCGATGAAYGATCCACTGCAAAAATTGAAGCTTTTGGTATATTTGCTAAAGGGAGTTCTTGATCTTCAATTCTCCAAAATATCTCTAACGTCTTCTTTGAGAGCTTCAATTTTCGARGAGTTTTTATTCTTCTTAAGAGCTTTCCTTTTTATGATTATGTCTTGAGCTATGTCCTATATATTGGGAAAGAGTTCAAATTCCTTAAAATAACTAACTCTAACTTGAATAGGCTTCTTGTTGCCTAAGTAACCATCTTATTGTGTTCTTATATTGGGTCGACCCTACTATTTGTTTAGGCTAYYAGAATAAATATGATGTACCATGAGACGAGTTTAATTTATATGGACTTAATACCATTCAACCCATCTTCATAATTTATTGGACTGACTTCAGTCTATGACCCAACCTCAATTGATCCAAAATAATAAAATTTCTTTGTAAACTTAATTAAATAATCAAGACTAAAATTATATAATAATCTTGACTAAATAAATTAATTTTTATATGTCTACAAGGATATCACATAGAAGTGCACATGTGATCCATTTGGAGTTCTTGGAAAGAATATTGGAATTCGGTTGCTTTAAATCGYTTGTCATTATCCATGATTAAGATTCTGGGAATGCTATATTGGCAGATGATTTCATCCCGGAAGAATTTCTTGATTTTTCTGGCAGTAACTAAGCTCAATGCTTCGACTCACTTGGTGAAATAATCTATTACCCCTATTATAAACTCTTTGTTGTTTCCTAATACTTTGGGAGAAAAGGCTGATTCCTCATTGAGCAAATGGTATGACTAGGATAACTTTCGCTATATGCGCAAGGAAACCTTTTCTCAACTCTAGCATAACACAAAATGCAGGAAATTTATTCAGTTTAAAAGTTAATTTTTATATTATTTGGAGATATAACTCTTGAGTTTAAGAACTATTTTTATATTATTATATTTAAAGAAAATAAATATCGCATGAGCAAGATAAAATGACATTGACATTATGCATGGAAGGCAAATTTTCAATTTCACCTCTCTTTCCTTAAACTTAATATAATGTGGATTAACATTCTATTATTAACTGTTATTTTTCAAAATTTATTCAACGTTAATTATATAGCATTGAAGATGTCATGAAAAATGACGTCTAATGAACATATGAAATGATATATTAATAAAACTATATTATGAACATATGTTAGTATAATCATTTCTTCATGGCACCTCTTACGATAGATTGATGGTAATATTGTGGCACCAATTAATAAAAGTGACTAATTTGCTTCATATCAAGCACAATGCCATAAATTCATGGCGATATTCAATAATTTTGTACTAAATCGTGCCTCCAATGCTCATATTTTCTATAGTGGAAGCACAAGACTCTCTTCGACCCAAGTTGGTATCTTAATCACAAAATTTAAGGTAAACACCCYATTCACTTTTTGTCATTTGTTGGATTTTCCTTCCCCAATTATGTTCCTTCCATCAATCCTCTTCCTCTCCTTAAAAAAAAAAAATAATAAAGAAAAAGAATTAAGAATTAAGGAAAAAAGCCTATGCAACTTCATAAAAAGCAAGCCCAGTAAGTATCCAAGGAAATGTGTGAAAATATTTGTTATCCAACTACCGAGCTGGGGCAAAAGGATGACAAATTGAGATGTATTTTATTTCGTATTTGCTATATAGGTATGTAATTAATTTTAAATTTTTTGTAAATATTTTTTATCAAAATTTCTTATATATATATGATCTCAGCTATATATTTCTTTAACTTTCCATATTTATTTTTTATATCTTTTATTGTGGGTTGATTTAATGATCTTTTTATTATAGACAAAAGCAAAGTAATTATATATGCATTGCTCATATGAAAGGAATGGATGGATATGTTCATTGTTTACACAAATTAAGTTCGAAGTGATTTTTTATTTCTTTAACCTATTATTGAGACTCCGATGGAATGAACATGAGATGCACATCCATCATTGCAACTTCTACCATGATCTTGGGATAGATACGATAGAGGCTAAGGTGATCGAATTTCGCCTTTTAAACCTACATTCATTGCATCTTAACAGAAGGAAAGTTTTATTGGTAAATGTGAGAAAGGAAAGAAATAAATTCAAAGGCTCCTTAAAATATTTTCGCTTCTGCTTCCCTTAAACATAATCCTTATTCCCTCTTCCTCTCTCTCTCTCTCTTTTCCTCAGGTTTCTTCTCACATTAGGCATCTTTTCAGAAAGGATGTCTACTACGGATGCAACTATTCAAAGGGTGGCACTAACGGACCAATCGCATTCCTAAAATGCGTTGCATGAATAATCTGTTGCATTTAGAGAATACGTTGATTGAACAATGCATCACACATAGAAAATACGCCGAGAATAAAACCACCACATATAGAGAATGCAATGAAAATAAAATCACTGCATATAGAGAATACTATAGAAGTAAAACCATTACATTAGCTTTATGCAACAAAAATGGACCAACTCATTAACAGAATGCAACAATATTATTTGAAAATTAATACTTTATCCTCAAATTTATATACAGCAAATATATTCATATCCACCTATAAAACACAACTCATAAACTTCACAAAAATAATGCTCTTAGAAAATTTAAAATACATTTCAACCAATATCTCCTCATATACAAAATAAGCGATTTGTGGGTTCATTATCCAAAAGAGATACAAATTTTTCATCATTACATAGCGAAAATATAAATGATATAGTCAAACCTCGATACGTTTTTGACAAATTAAACTTGAACCAATAAATAATGCTATATAAGATAAAGATTTAAATTGAAAATATCATATAGAAGTTCATTTACATTACAACAAGTCATAAACTATGTCCGTCTCCTGAATAGGGATGAAAATCTAAATCTATTATTATTTCCACATTTTCGCCTATTATGACTGAGTTGATGGCAGTTTGAACATCTTGGGGGAAAATCGAGTTGCGAAAATTCATTTCTCCACATATTCTTGTAGTACGCCTCCGTCCCTGATGATTACGACCCTTCATATTCTTGTAGTACGCTCCGTCCCGGATGATTAYGACCCTTCAGAAGTTCTTCATTATGTTTAAGGGTGAAAGGTGCAGGGTTCCAAGTTGATCATTTCCAACCGGATAAAAGTCAGCTATATGTGTTTTTATAATTATCCTTGGAGTAGAATTTACTAAATAGATTTGCAACGTCCCAACCTCTTTTTGACATATAGCAAATACATTGGAACATGATATTCTGAATAAATGAAAATTTTGGCAATCACACGTATTCTGGCTCATGTTGACCATGTAAATATGGTTACCCCTTCGACCTTGTCTCCGTGGAGTTATGATACTAAATAAGCCAGCTTATAGCTTGTATTGGGTGATTGAGCACATCCTTAGTTTGCTTTTGAGATCAGTGCATCTTTCATATTCTAGATGAAATGGATAGCAACATTGAGAGACCTCATCTCAGTGCAAGCAAAAGTAATCAACAATTTCTCTAATGCTCATCTCAACCAATACCTTCAGTGGAAGTACACGTGTTTTCTTTAGAGCACTGTTCATAGATTCAAACAAATTGATTGTTAAAACGCCAAAGCTATGTCCCCCATCATGCAATAGAGCCCATTTATCGAGAGRGCTATTTATCAACCAATTATATGTTGCCTGATCTCTTTTTCTTATCTTGTGTACTTTCGACCTGATACATTAGCTTCTTCAACATATTTTTCTTGAAAGTGATATTGAAGTTGGTACGGATATGACGGAGACAAAATCTATGGATAGTTTTCCATTCATGCCAGTCTCAGCTCTGTGCCACTATGCTCAAAATACCATGATGTCTATTTAAGATTAGACAGACAAATCTATCTTTGATCACATGGAAACGCAACAATTGCATAAATCACCCCTAACTCTCCATAGATTCTTTGTCAATAATGGCATATGCAAGTGAAAAAATATAATTGTTAGCATCCCATGAACTAGCAATCAATAGCACACCATGGTATGTGCCCCTCAAGTGCATCCCATCAACAGATATTACTGGCCTACAATAAGTGAGTCTTAAAATTTGGAGCCTGAACATCTAGAAGATGAATTTGAAAATTATAATCTCCTCAGTACTATCTTATTGATTTTTCCACTTAACGATTGTACCCGGGTTTGATTCCGATAATGCTACAAAGTAGCAAGGCAAAATCGGCAATGTAGATATCCAAGAGCCAAATAATAACTTGATACATTATCTTCTTGCATTCCATCCTTTTTTATAAATTATTCCATAATGAAACATCTTCATCACCTCTTGCTGAATAACCTTGACATGCGTTTCTGGATCATCTATAATCAGATGGATGATTTGTCGAGCAATATACTTGTTGTAATGATAAGTATAAGGATAAGCATTAAAGAATTAAAATTAAGTAAGAAATATAAAAAGTGTAATGATAAGAAACTTACTGAGCAGTAAGATTTCCGTGTATATTGTTTTGGACTCGAACAAGACGGGTATGTTCGGGGTGTAATATAGTTATCTCCCATTGGCCATGAGTCGATCTCTGCATAGTTCTAATGTATCATAGACATAGATTTTCATATGTTGAATTTTTACATGATGTTGTCCACTCCTTACTTTACTTCTGTTCACCTTATATGCACGACCCATTTTGATTGACCAATTAGTGGCAGCCTCGACGACTTACATTTTATTCTCAAATCTCATGTGCAATTAAATGTTGGAATCACTAGTTGACCACATATTAGGACGGGTTCCGAAAGTATCAACAAAATCATCTTGTTGTTATCGAAAATGCTTTGAAAGAAGTGTTATCGAAACACAAATCAATCTTCTACCTCTAGTAATTCCCTGTGATGTACTAGGCATGTGTTGATATATAAGAACTCCAGCAACATCTTCATCACTATCACCACCTTCATCCAAAATCTCTACATCCTCAGGCTCGGTAGGTAAATCATTCACATCAATTGTATCTGCACGCTCATCACAAACTGCATCAGTATTTATCTCCATGTTGTTTCTACAATTTGTTTGTGCGACGATGTCTGAAATATCCTGCTCTGCTGCACTTGACGATCCTGCTTGACCAGACATGTGTGGATGTCAATAACCTGAAGGTATAGTATCACCTTCCGTCACTTGAGGAAATGTAAAGTCAGGGATGTCTAGTTACTAGTTCATCAGTAATGCCGTATATGCATACATTACAAATCTTGATGGGTCTACATATTCCGGAATACTTGCCGAATATGCCTCATCGGGCACTAGATGTGGCTACTGTTGTGGCATGTTTTCTGCCTCAAGCTGTTATCTTTCATTAAATTTAACAAGCAATTGTATTTGATGTGATCATGCTTCCTCGGGCATCGCCCATAACACTTGTAAGTCATCATCATCTGAAACAACGGAGGACTAGAAATGAACTTCTCAATTGTAAAATTAATGGCATATGACAGATGAACTCAACATGATATCTTTCGTGATCAAACTTTCATAAATTACAAACTTTTCTATACAACTCTGAGTACGAAATAGGCCGTCGTATTGTCCATCTTTTTTGAATAGGTCCGTCAATACAATGAGAACCTCTAGAATCAAGCTTCATCTCACAATCCCTATGCAAACATATTCCGAATGATTGTTCCAAAGACATTGTCTCAAATCCTATTCAAATATAATCGAACAACATATTAATTTCATAATATCTGGGTTATGACAAATTTTAACATATCAACAATTATTGAATTAAACAAAATCATATCCAACAACATCAAAAACATTACGTTTTCTCAATAATCAATTAAAATTATAAAAATAAATCTAAACAATAATAATATTGGAATGTGTAACAACAAATTTAAAAATAATGCTCATATTTAAACAATAAAACCCCAACGGCGGCCCCGATTTTTTGAACAATTAAATCATATTCCAGAAAACATAGTGATGATAAATTTTAACACCTTAATAATTATTAAATTAAATAAATTCAACCCAACAACATTAAGTTAAAATAAACATTACGCCTTTTCAATAATTAATTAAGATTATGAAAATAAATCTGAACAATAACAATATCTCAATTTAAATAACAAATTTCAAAATAATGCTCATATTTAAACATTAAAACCCCAACATAAAGCATAAATGTGTATAACAATTAAATCATATTGCAGAAAGCATAATAAGTCTACTGCCTAATTTCATAATGCAAGAAATTACTTAGAGGGCTAAACAATGAAAATTAACCAAAACTATTATCTCATATTTGAATACAAAAAAAACTAGAAAAACTACCTTGAATGGAGAGGTGTGATGGATTTCTACAGAAGAACTGAGCATACGAATCACAACTCTAAAGTGCATTTCATYAGTGCAAGTCACAGGTTTATAAAAATGGAAAAAGTTGAAAAAAATCGCATCTGGCAAATGCGTGGCGGTTTTATAAAAAGTGAAAAGTACTACGAATGTCACATTTTCTAAATGCGTGACAGCTTTACGAAAGATTCCCAYGCATTTGGGGAATGCATTCATGTTCCAATGCATTATGCTAATGCGTCAACCCTGTTCAATGCATTACGGGAATGTTTTCCATATATAGCTCCTCCCCCAGTCTTGGAGTAACTCTTGCAAGCACCTTGCACACACCAACAATACTATATGAACACAAACCATTCATCAACTGCAATCATTCGTTAACATCACCCACCATTCACAAAAATCATTAATTAACGCCCACCAACAATCATTATGATCTGCAAGAAACTTACTTGTACTGCGCCACAAGCCGTGTGGTGTATAGTCGAGCCTTTGCTGGGAGCATGCAAGAAGAGAAGTCCTCAGACCTCATGCTTGCAAAATTGTTGAAGTTCTAAAGTTACTTGCAGGAATGAGTTTGGAAGACTCTAAAGAGGGTCCAAAGAAAGACAGAAAGTCAGGTTTGTCACGCTCGAGGGTTCAAGAAAAAGACATATATAGGGTGGGGAAGTGTCTATGGAAGAGTAGATTGGTCCAGCAAATTCAATTGAAGGCTACGTTTCCTAAAGAGACCATACTCCCAAGCCACAACAGCCGAAAGAGCTTGAGAATGATGCACAATGGAAGGTTTCACTATATCCAATTTTTATTAATTTTTTCTAGAATATTTAAGTACTAACTCCAGTATATGCTGCTGTCATTTATTTCTGTTTTTTGTTATGGGATTGGCCTGTTGTAGTAACTTGTCATTGTTTGCTCATTGATTCATGGGATATATGATTGCTTGTTGCAGGGCAAAAGCCAAAGCTCTATCAGCTCAATAAGGAAAAAAAATATTATCTTTAGTGAGAATGAACTTGACAAGTGCCATAATTATGCTGGATGAGTACAATTTATCCAAGACGGGGATCAGACGAAGACAGTTACCAGTCAGAAATAAAGAGGCAAAAAAAGAAAGTAGAAAATGATGACATGAAAAGCATGTCCACCACATTGGGAGAGTCAGTTTTTTCTAGGAGTAGTCACCTTCAAAAGAAATGTCAAATATCAGATGAATCTCGTTATAGAGATGTTGAGTGAGAAGCTTGATGACTTGTCAAAAAAGTTGGATGAGAAGCTTAGCATTTCAGACAACTTTGATCCTGGCCAAAATATTATTAAGAAGAAAGCTACTGAAACAGATTCAAAATTTCATGCTGAAAAAGCATCTGCATCAAATGCTTCTATGCTAAAGTCTTCCCTAAAATCCTCAACTGCAAAGAAACTTACTCTGTCACTTGGACAGATGAGAAAACTGATGGTCACGAAAAGAAAAATCTTTGGGACTGTAATGAATCTGAGAACCAGACAGATACTTCCATTCGATCTAGCTTGGCAGAAATGGAAGCCGATGAATATTCATATCGATTTGCAACAGCTGAAGCCTGTGCTAGAGCACTTGACTGAAGCAGCATCTGGAGATTCCGATAATGCTGGAGTGTGGCATTTCGACGTCTTGCTAAATTATGATTAAATACAAATTCTTCAAGTATTTTCTTACAACTTCTTTTCGACCTTTCTTTCTTTCAGTCTCAGTGATTGACGTTGGAATTATCATATTGCCACCTGCTCGTAAGGTAGACGGAGCTAAACTCTGGAAGAGGGCAATATGCTTGATCCAGAGCGAGCTTCTCTAAAATGGCGAAGTAAATCAGGCTTACCCAATTCTGATTTATTGGAGTCTGATGAATCATGGTATGACAATCTACCTATTGGTTTCAGTTTGAGTGTAAGTTGAGTCTACTGACCCACTCTTAATTACCTTGCTCTAGGGGAAATTAAATTCCTGGCATTTTTGCAATTAATATTTTCAGCTGACACCTTTTGCAACAATGTTCATGGCACTATTTGCATGGACTTCGTCACCTTCCACAGCCTATATATATGGACATAATGAAACTCTTCACGAAGAATACTTGTATGTCAATGGAAGGGAGTATTCTGGTAAGGTTGTACTGACAAATGGTCGCTCGTCAGAAATTAGGGAAGCTCTTGCAGACTGCCTTGCACGGGCCCTGCCTGCATGTTGCTGATCTCAGGCTTCTGACTCCACTATCAACACTGGAGAAGGAAATTGTGCTGATCTATACTTAAAGAAATTAAAATTTGTAGAATTTTATATTTTTTTTGTTTTATTTTTTTCRATGCARATGTCTTTTAGAATATGTAGGACCTTAACTTGCATATTTATGGGGGCGAGGTAGTTGGTAGAGTGAGTGCAAGAATTAAAAACTAAACTGGTGGAAGAGTTCAAGAACTGAAGAACCAACTATATTGAAGTATATTAGAAGAAAGTGGAAGTAGAGACATTTGTATATGATGTGCTACAGAGGAAACCAGTATAGGAAATATTCAATTAAGAAAATAATTCATGCAAGCATTTTTTGATCTCTTAGGTTGTTATCCAAGCGTAGGAGTTGAAAGGTATTATGCATATGACATGCATGCACTTACGTTTGGTTTCCAGTTGAAAGTTTTGTCTGATCAAACCTCCTTGTGATGTGTTATTACATTTTATGCAGGACCGTTTACTTGACACTGTGTCATTTATGGACCAACTCCCTGCACTCAGAATGAAACAGTGGCAATTGCTTATTTTCTTTTTTCTTGAGGCCCTCTCTGTTTTCAGGATCACTACACATGCTCCTTATATGACGGGTGGAAGAGGTTGGGGGGTTTTAGACTAAAATAACCCATTTTTGATGAATAAGTGCGCAATCAACCTGGGCGGTTAGGTTAACTTTTCTGACATTAACGCCATGTGCCTTTATGAGACAAAGAAGTCTCTAAAAGAGGCGTCTTCACTGTAGTCGAGATTTTGTGTTGCAATCCAAGACATCAATGCAAGGGACGCTTTCAATGAGACAAAAGTGGTGCTTTCAATGGCAACTGAAGACACCCCACCAAGGGATATTTTACACCGGTATAGATATATATTTTTTACTTGGTGTTGAAAATAGTCTATAATAATTCCAACATCTATGTTACAACATTTCAAACCTAGAAAGAAGGAAAAATACTAACAACATTCATTTCATTCAATAAACACCAATTAATATTCATTTTAGACGTCTATAACGTCTATAAAATAATATTGAACAATATAATAATGTCTAAAAGAATAGTTTCTGTTTGTAACATAAGCATAAAAGAAACATAGTCATGAAAATGACTTTCAATAATCACGAAAAAAGCATGTTCATGTGAAACAATTATGTTAAATACAACCAAATCATCAACTAAGTGCTTGATTCATTCTCACAATGTTCCAAACGATTTCTYCTATTATGACCAACTCTATGACAATCTCACGTCTACGAGGAGAATCGGAATGTCGATAGTTTGCATCACTTCTAATTCTCGCACTTTGAATATGAACCCTCAAATTTTCCTTCATATTAGGCTTGTAGTGAATAAAGTTGAATGGAGGCAGTCTCCAAAACAAATCATGTGAATGTAGGTAGAAATTTTCAATATATGCTTTCCGATAGCATTYCTTCGAATACACTTCATGARCAAGCTCACCRCTTGCCAACTCCGATGATGGCACATAGTAAATGCATCAGAACAAGGAATTCCAAATATAGATTACTTATGACAATTGCACCATTTTTAATGTCTGTATCCGTTATCATATGCAAGTGTCCTCATTTCATGATCAATTGCATTCAACCAATCAAATGCGACTTGAATCCGATGCTTAATCTCATTCATGATTGCACAATATCTATGCAAACAAGATTCAGTCTTCAATGATGACACCCTCAAAGTGATCGTCTGTATAACTGCATGGTGCCACATCATCTGCCCTATGTGGGTTCGTCCTTTCCTCTGTCGTGTCAGCTCCTCTCTGAACAGACGGGTCCTCTGGCCGACATCTCTGTTGCCCCCTCTAGTAGCACCAAGTCTATTTCAACCTTGAWCTCGATCACATGGTCGAATAACTGCAGGCTAAATAATTGTAGTAGTAGCTATGTCTGCGCGACTCGATCTACATGACAGTTCGTCARCAATGCCATGTAACATTCGAGTGCAGACATCGTAGATGGAATAAAATATGGATTAATATAGGGATCGGCGTATTGAATACCACAATYTGCCAAYTCCAAAATATGGGTTAAACTCAAATTCTRTAATTAGTAAAAATATAGAAAATTAAGGAATGACACAATGAAAAGAAGTACTAAATGTAAAAGTACAAGTAGTAACTCACAACAAACTGTGCCGCTACCCCTATCCCTGAAATCCATCATGTGCTCCACCTCTATACCAAAGATTACTAATGACGAGCGAGTAATTTGAAAGTAACAATCCTGATAGTTCGGATGCATGTGCGTAACAGTGGGTGTGACATTAGCAATGACTATGCGATCATGACGAGCTTCCCACTCTCGGATATACTCTGCGTGCTTATTGTCCCAAAAAATCGTTGTATTACTTCTCAAAYCTRTGGCATGCAGTTATGTAGTATAACATGACCCACAAAATAGAATCCCTTGCTCCACGACAAACTAGCGGAATACTCGAGATGGTYRACAGTGCTCGACAATCTCATAGTATATCAGTGGGACTTCGACACGCCAAATGTGAGACTTGACTATATACTCTTGGGCAATCCTCGAGATCACATCTTCATATGGGGTCCAGACAAACTACCAAAAACATAAAGGTTAAACAATTATCAAACTTTCAATTAACGTGTGGCACAAAATGHATTTATTATAGAAATGAAGTTTTGAAAATTATAAAATATTTACAATATCTGGTCTCATGTAATCTAACTGATCCCCATAAGTCACTAATACATGTGTGGGYAGCTGATGAAGATCAAGACATGATGTCCATTGTGCCACACARGGTGCATCAGGCAGAACCTCAACTCTTGTAATGTATCTCRGGATAGGGTAGACTATAGGATGTGCTCCCACGCCCACAAATATTGACAATGTCAAATACCAATTTTACTATTATTTATCCAATATATGCAACCACTACACTATACAATGGGATAAAATGACTCATAAGCTACAAATCTGTATAAGAATAGAGGGACTGCACATCTCTTGAGACTGTGCAATGGAAGCGATGCACATGCAACAATATAAATAGGCTAAAACGGCTAATCCCCAACTCAAATTCCCCCAATGACATAAATTCTCRATTGATAGCAAATAATGAAGATCAATCATATTCCTAGATTGGTTTGCAAAAAGCATACCATCCATGAGATACRAGATCAAGCAACGTKCTCGCCAAGCATAGACTAYATCATCTGTAAAATAATCCAAGGGTCTCATACAAGATCACACCCACTGCTATGCACATGCGTACGAATTATCGAGATTGGTACTTTCAGATTACTYATCTCGTTACTGTAATCCTYAGCACAGAGGTGGAGCACCTAATGGATTTTAGGGATAGGTGCAGCCGCATAGTTAGTTGTGAGTTACTATTTATACTTTCACATTCAATACTTCTCTTCATTGTGTCATTCCTTAATTTTTCATATTTGTATTAATTGCAGAGTTCGGGTTTAACCCGTATTCAGGAGCTGGCAGATTCTAATATTCTATACGTCAATCCACATTCGAAGCCTATAATTTATTCCTTCCATGAGGTCTGCACTCGGATGTTGCATGGCATTGTTGACAAATTGTCATGTAGATCAAATCGTGAGACATAATTGCCACTGGTTATTTAGCCTGCAGTTATTCGACCCCATAATCGAGTTCACGGTCGAATAGTGTGCTACTACAAGGGGCAAGAGAGACGTTGGCCAGAGGATCCATTTGTTCAGAGAGGGGCTGACCCGACAGAGGAGACGACGGACACACAGAGGACGGATGATGTAGCACTATGCATTCATATAGATGATCACTTTCATGGAGTCATCATTGAAGAACGAATCTTGTTTGCATAGATATTGTTTATGTCACATCAAAAACCAATTTCAATGCCAAATTTAAGAATATAGACTTGTTTAATATTATGTAGAGTGCAGGGATAGAGCCTAATCAAKTAAAGTTTAGTGCAATCATCGATAAGATTAAGCGTTGGAGTCAAGCCGCATTTAATTGGTTGAATGCAATTGATCATGAAATGCGAACACTTRCATATGATAACCGATACAGGCAAGGATGCTTGATAATTAACTTGTCTCAATYATTGAACAGTATTTTGAAGAAAGGACGTTATTTACCGATCAAAGCATTGATGGAATCGATAGTTGTCAAATTTGTGAAGTATTTTTCAAATCACCATGAACAAGCAACTCATACTAGACATCCTTTTGCCATTAGGATATGGAGGAAATTTTCTTACAATGAAAATAAATCTCGTACACATACAGTGGTGCAATATAATCCTCAACTTGGCTTGTTCAGTGTGAAGTCTATACCTAGAAGAGATGGAAGGAGTAACAAAATCTACACTATCAAGATGATTGAAAATGGTGCAGTTGTCATAAGTGATCTGTATTTGGAATTCCTTATTCTCATGCTTTTACTGTGTGCCATCATCGGGTCATCAGAGTTCACATGTCAGCTTGTTCACGAAGTGTATTCGAAGGAAAGCTATCATAAAACATATATTGAAAATTTATGGTTTCACATGATTTGTTTTGGAGACCGCCGCCATTCAACCTTATTCATTATAAGTTGAATATAAAGAGGGAAATTCGAGGGATCGTGTTCAAAGTAAGAGGATYAGAAGTGATGCAGATTATCGACATCCCGATTCTCCTCGAAAATGTGGGAATTATCATAGAGCTAGTCATAATAGAAGAAATTATTCGAGACATCATGAGAATGAACCAAGCACTTAGTTGATGATTTGATTATATTTAACATAACTGTTTTGCATGAACCCACTTATTTTGTGACTATTGAAAATTATTTTCATGGCTATGTTTCGTTTATGTTTATCTTACAAACAGAAACTATTCTTTTGGACATTATTATGTTGTTCAATATTGTTTTATAGATGTTATGAATTTTAAAAGTGAATATCAATTGGTAATTATTGAATTAAACGAATGTTTGTCAGTTTTTTTCCTGGTGTAAAACGTCCCTTGGTGGGGGGTCTTCAGTTGCCGTTGAAAGCAACAGTAYAAGTGGCACTTTTGTCTAATTGAAAGCGCCCTTTGCACTGGCGTCTTTGATTGCAACACAAAATCTCAGCTAMAGTGAAGATGCCTCTTCTAGACGTTTTATAAATCTAATCACAATGCAAATAATTCCCAAGAAAAATAATCTATTGAATAACACATCACACTTTTCAACGATGTCTTCTAAGAAAGAAAAGCTCGACATAAAGAAAACAGCAAATAAATATAAATAAAATGAAAAATTTATAGTCAAAGAAATCGATTTATCTGAATAAGTCTAACCCTCCACACCCAYACCCATGCCAGAAGAAGTCTATTTCTRGATATGCATAGGTCTATGTTCTCCTGCATCCAWCCCTACGTCGAGCATCTTACATCTAACAAAAGAATAAATATAGGAAGTTGAATCATAAGAGTTGGAGTACTTAATAATTCAATGTGAATAGATCATTATACAAAATGAAATAATAATAGTGTAATATTACTTATATAGATTCAAGAAACATAGAAGATTCAAATATTCTACCTCTTTAATTCTAAAAAATGTTTTGCTTGTATGTTTGTTTCTTGGTTTTAGGATGTAAGATTTCTCTCACAACAATAGYTAGCTGAAATTTGAATAGTAAAGTGTTAAAATAAGAATAAAATGAATWGTGAAGTGCAAMMMAAATCAACYAAGCACAAAAATTATGGAGAAGTAGAAGATTAGAGTGGAATGCTAGGCTAGATGCGGAATTCCTATTATATACCTAACTCTTTGATCATAKTGCCATTATGTTTTCGAAGTAGGTAGAATAATGTAGCTGTCACATAATTATTTTGCAGAAAACACTACTGCAATAGAGAGAACTAAAGTTGATATAATCTGCAATGTGCTTGTAGAACACCTAAATCAGGCAGAAACTATAAACTCTCTTAAAGTTGCTTGGAAACTTCTCAAGTTTTGGTACCCAATTGAGCAAAATTGTAAGTTATCTATAAAGATCATATTTTAAGTTTGTAAGGTAATAACTAATAAATAATCCAAATCACTCACATGTTAGGGACACAAAATATATTTATAATTCTAAAGAATCAAATAAGTCCCGTTATTGACTTCATACATAGTATTGACCTCATACATAAATATTTACCAACACATAGAACAACACATATCTTGCTTGCACACAAGGGTATGTCAGCAAAATTGTTTGAGTGAAAAACAATATTATGCCTAAATTGCATTGAGTAAATGTCTCTCTTGGCATATCAATGGAGGAGAAGTCTTCTTGAGTTAAGAAAATCTAAAATTTTAGCTTGATAACATCCATTATGAAGCAGACAACAATGATAAACCATGACTAATAAGATATATTCTAAACTCAGGTATTATTTAAAGCTTGGCAACCGAAGATATTGCTTCATTTAGTATTAGATGTAACAAATCAGGCAAATGTATGAACTTCCATTCACTTATGATAGAAACAGGGAGAAAAACTACCACAAATTGACAGCAATTTCATTTATATGCATTCCATCAAATTAGCTCATAATATATCATATATTCACTATTCTCAGCTCAGCTATGGCATTAAAATGAAATGACCTAGAAAATAGAAATATTAGGARATATATTTTTAATAAATTACCACCACTAAGAAATATTTACATCATCATAAATGAGAAATAGTCAAATAGATAATATAGTCATGCAAATAACAAATAAATTAACTCATGATATTAGAATTCAAAAACTCTAGCTTGAAAGATCTAAAAGCTGTAAAAAGCTCCAGATCGATGCTCCAACAAATTAAACTTTAGATAAGATAAAACCCAAGTAGCATATAATGTTTTAAAAAAATTGATATTCAAAAAGAGGAATTTAAAATATTTAATCAAATCTAAGAAAGTATCTACCAAGCACGAGAGTCAGGGCCATAGGTTTTGGGGTGAGCATTCCAGAAGTTGGAATGACCCATTCTGCTTTCCCTGAAGATGTCAGCAGCTAAAATTTTTCAAAGCTGTGCTCGAAGAAAAGAGACAGAGGAGTTCTGCTTAGGGCAAAAAGAGTAGGTTTGTGCACGAAGAGGACGAACAGAGGACTACTTTACTGGCTACAAATCGATTGTGCACAGAGAGGAATAGAAGCAGACCAAGTTGGGTTGATGCCACGAAGAGGGATTTGAAAAACAGCGAATAAAGGTGAGGAATTCCTGGCACCTGGTTGTGGGTTGGGGAGTGGTTGGCCCGAGGACAGCTGAGAGGCTTGAGAAGAGGAGTGGTGAAGTTGACTAGTGGTAGGTGTGTAGCTTGCCATTTCTGAATGGTAAAGAGCTAGGGGTTCTCACTTCTCCAAACCTTTTAAGGCTTTATGTTCCCTTTAACTCAGAGAGGACTCCATAATTATATAATAATTCTTATAATATATAAGTATAAAGGAGCCATACAGCGATCAAATTTAAGTCATAAAAGAACTTATCCTTCTGCCCTCTAGTAAAAATCATTTCCTGACACTGATCAAACATTGGAACATTTCCAGCCAAAACCCCCATCCACTTCTAGGATCAATCCGATGACTTGACAGTCATCTATAGTTCCTGTTCCAAATTTCCTTACTGCTCCAGATATTACTGTAGCAATACCCCATTTCCCAATACCGTTTCAATGCCAATTCCCTTACTGCTCCAGACATTACTGTAGCAAAACCCATTTCCCAACACCGTTTCAATGCCTCATCTGTCTATGATTGGAACATAGATAATTTATTTGATTATCAAATCATCAGCTTTTTACAGCAGATGACTAACCGAGAATAGGGCCATTGCAGAGCTCTTCATCGCAGGTTTCTCTGGTCAGCTGAAAGGTTGGTGGGATTACTATCTCACCAATCAATAGCATCAAGACATTCTTAATGCTGTTAAGACTGATAAAGCTGGTAACTTCATCGTAAATGCCAGTGGACAACCCACCTTTGATGCAGTTTCCACACTTATTTTCTCTATCTCCCTCTATTTCATTAGAGATCCATCACATTTAAAAGATAAAAATACCGAATTATTATCAAATCTTAGGTGCAGAAAATTTAATGAATTCCAGTATTATAAAAATTCTTTCTTAACTAGGCTTATGCTAAGGGAAGATAGTAATCAACCCTTTCGGAAAGAGAAAGTCCTTGCAGGTCTACCTCATATCTTAGGAGAACGAGTTAGAAATAAACTCCATGAAGAAACTTCTAGTAAAATCATTCCTTATCACCAATTCACCTTCGGTGAATTGATTAGCCAAATTAATAAAGAAGGATTAAAATTATGCCAGGATATTAGGCTTCAACAATCCCTTAAGCGAGAACTCAAACAGTCTAAGAAGGAGTTAGGCAACTTCTGTAGACAGTTTGAAAATCTCCCTGAAAAATCCTCCCACTGCAATGGCAGTTGCAGTAAATCATCTTCTTTTAGATCTTCTTCTAGATCGCATAAGAAATCATATCATAGAAAACATAAAAAATATTCAAAATCTGTAGMTAAATTTTATAAAAAACCTTCTAGAAATATTCTAAAAAATCTTTGTCTTATGATAAAAGACATAAACAGGGTGAAAAAACCTGATTTAAAAGATGTAATGTGCTATAAATGWCATAGGAAATGACATTATCAAAAATACTGTAAATTTTCTAAAAAATTAAATGAACTTCATTTAGATCCCGAGATTTATGAAAAAATTACGAATATTCTTGTTGAATCTGATTCTGATTCTTCGAGAAATTTATCTTCTGAAGAAGGTCTCCAGATCGATGAAATTCGCACTTCATCATCTTCCGATAAGACAATGGAACCAGCTATCCCAAAAGCTTAAGTTGTTAGGATACGGCACTCYATTACTTATAAGYCTCAGGATCYCCTAAGTCCCAACCCCGGGTCCGCAAGGTGCACTGGACCCAGTACRTCGYGATTACCTACTCCCMTCTTACCCGGTTGGACTTACGTCTTACTGCTTCTACACGAGCCTTACTGCGCTTACCAATGCCAKTGGGGTTTCGAACCCAKGACYTTCACAGATTGGCATTTATAAGGATTCAAAGTTGGGTTGGCTCTGATACCATAAGGCAATGGAACCAACTATCCCAAAACCATAGCTGGTTAAATAAACTTATTTAGATCGCRAAATTTATGAAAAAATTGCTAATATTCTAGTCGATTCTGATTCARATTCCTCTTTTGAAGAAGCTCTACAGATTGATGAATCTGAATAACTGTAGAATCTTGCTTTTTTCCCTTTTAAATCTTTTATTTCTTGTTTTATAATTTTAATTTCCTGCTGAAGGCTAGAAATTGAAACAGAAGATTCTTTTTTGRATTTTTTTAAGAAWTTTTGTTAAATCATAAGTATTTGTAGAAGTAGAAGGTAAAAAAGATGGTTTTTGAAAAGGTTTTTCATCAGACATTGAATTCAAAATTTTTTCTAAATACTGCTTTTGTAAAACGGGATCAGAAACCCTCCTGATTTCTATATAAGGGGACCTTCTCTCACTTAGTTCGGCGAGGAAAAATTAGGACTCAATACCATCTCTAAAAATCACCTTCACATTCTGGAAGAGTTCTTCTGAAGAACAGAAGAAAATTTGTATCAAGATTTTATAAGTAAGCTTTCTTACTTATATTTTCTTAATACTTATATATATATATATATATCTATATATCTATATATATACATACCTTTTCTATCATTTGTTTTATTCATGCATATGGAAGGCATCGCCTCTTACCTCTACATGCATCTTTAAATTCTTYGTTACTTATTTGATCTATTTAAATTCTTGATTACATAAATTTCTGTTTATAAATTTATGCTTGGCGGGTTCTACTGCCTAAATATTCYAGAGTAAGGTACATTAGCCTCAAGTTCCTTGTGAACCTCTATTGCAAGTTTACCGATTGTCCCTCTTGTCGGTTCTTTGGATCTTTCAATTGTAAGGACGTAATCCTGCGTATCTACTCTTGGATCTTATTTGATAAATTCTATTTGTTGATTAAATTCCTTATTTGTATGATTTATTTGTTTGCTTATTTTATAAATATTGATTGTTAGAAATTCAAGAATTTCGAGAATCTACAAATAGTAGATTGTCAGCTACTAACAATTCCAAGCTCCAGGTCAAATACAAGACTGAAGCTTCTATAGTTCATTCAAATGTCTCTATAAAAACTCCCCTTGTTGTAGTTAACRACATTTGTCATCCARTGGTCTTAGGAACTAGGAACTCCCTTCCTAACACTAATCACACCTTATACAGTAAATTCTGAGTCAATTCCATTTAAGACTAGAAATACCAGGTTGATTTTTCCGTTCTTAGAAAAACCCCAAACTAAGAACTTAAATCTTATCAAAGCATATTATGTTCATAAAGATCAGATTAATGCTTTATCGCTTTGTAAATCCTTTGAGTTAAAAGATTTTAAAAATACTCTGTTTCATCTCAGGATTGATGAAACATCACAGACACCTAGCATTCAGTCAAAAATCTCAATACTCCAGTCTTCTTTTRAAGAAGWGCTTTGTTCTGATCTTCCAAATGCTTTCTAAGATAGGAAACAAYATATCATTGATCTTCCTTACTCCCCAGATTTTAATGAAAATATGATTCCTACCAAAGCTAGACCAGTTCAGATGAATGCTGAACTTGAACAGCATCGTAGGAAAGAAATTCTAGATCTTGAATCTAAAAATCTCATTCGAAAATCTAGATCCCCTTGGAGTTGTGCTGCATTCTATGTCAATAAAAATGCAGAAATAGAAAAAGGCACTCCTAGACTAGTTATAAATTATAAACCCCTTAATTCTGCTTTGAAATAGATTCGGTATCCCATTCCAAATCAGAAAGATCTTCTGTCTCATTTAAATTCTGCTTATATATTCTCTAAATTTGACATGAAATCTRGTTTYTGGCAAMTACAGRTTTCTGAAAAAGATCGTTGTAAAATGATTTTTACAGTTTCATTTGGTCAGTATGAATGGAATGTAATGCCTTTCGGTCTTAAAAATGCCCCTTCTGAATTTCAAAGAATTATGAATAATATCTTTAATGATTRTTCAAAATTCTGTATTGTCTACATTGATRATGTGCTTGTATATTCTAAAACCATAAATGAACACTTTAAACACTTAAAAACATTTTTCTATGTCGTAAAAAAAAATGGTTTAGTCATTTCTAAATCTAAATCTCTATTTTTCAGACAAAAGTTYGATTTTTGGGACATTATATATCTCAAGGTACAATAATACCAATAGAAAGATCGTTATTATTTGCCTCTGAATTCTCTGATAAAATTACTGATAAAAATCAGTTGCAAAGATTTTTAGGCAGTTTGAATTATGTGGTAGATTTTATACCCAATATAATTGGAATTGCCAAATCTCTACATGATAGATTAAAGAAAAATCATGTCYCCTGGACAGAAGAACATACTGCTTTAATCAAGAAAATTAAATCCCTTGTGCATGAAATTCCTTGTTTGCATATTGTTGATCCTTACTTGTTTAAAATTATTGAAACTAATGCATCTGACATTGGTTATGGTGGAATTCTAAAATAATTGATAAATAGGAAAGAAGCCATTGTCCGTTTCACATTTGGACATTCTAATGCACCCAGAATTCATATTCCACTATTAAAAAGGAAATTCTCAGCATAGTCATGTACATACAAAAATTTCAAAATGATTTATTAAATCAAAAATTTTTATTATGTATAGATTGCAAATCTGCAAAAGAAGTTTTACAAAAAGATGTTCAAAATCTTGCATCAAAATAAATTTTTGCCCGATGGCAAGCTATATTAAGTATATTTAATTTTGATATTAAATTTATCAAAAGTGATACAAATTCTATTCCTGATTTCCTCACACTGGAATTTTTACAGAATGCCACCTCGAAAATTGAGAGATAAAACTCCAAGTGAGGGAGTGACCAAGAATACCCCAGAAAATGCCTCCAAAATGCCAGCCACAACAAAGAAGTCTTGGTATGATATATGCCAACAAGAAGTTAAAAATCGAGAGCACTACAGTGTACAGTGATTTTTGCTACAGTGAATTTGAACAGTATTTACAATAATATTTGGCATACAAACCTACAATACTCTACGGTATTTCTACATGAAATTTTCTGGAGAAGTTTACTACTCCTTTACTAAAGTAGATCTGCTTCGTCCAATGCTAGTGATATCGCCGAGTCTTTGGATGATACTGCCTGGGATTTGGAGGAGGAGGAAACGTACTGCAACAGTAACTGCTGCATTTCCTCTGGGGATTTAGCCGCTGCTAATTTTGTCGCGAGCTGGGATTTCTCTGTAAGGAATTGTTGCTGTCCCGGAGTGACTACCGGAGCCATGATTTTCTGCGAAACCTGCCTATGTCGGTAAAATTCGACAATAGACTTTACTTGAAAAGATGGTGGTATTTTGAAAGTTGTCCACCATTTGACCTGGAATTTGGAATTCACGTTGGATTATAGGGATTTTTACGGGGGCATTAAACTCTAAATACCAAGAAAGAACCCACAGTAAATAGAATTTTGTATGAAATAAGGGTAACATCTCGAAATGGGATTCTTCTGAAAGTGGTTTGTAGTGGGATTTAAAGGTACTAAAAGCTATTTGTATCTGGGATTTTTRGTTTAGCCATTCTTAGGTAGTCCCGAAGATTTTCCACCACTGGATAAACTAGAATGGAAAGGAAGAGGCTTCACATACACGAATATCAAAATAAATTAACCATGTATATTGGCATTTAGGGTTCTGTATATAAAAAGCATTGTACCACGCCTGCTGGTAATCCCAGTAGGTGAATGGTTCCCGATAGAAAGGCTCGCTTTTATAGGTATCTGGAAACCCAAATTCCTGTTGAAGTTCATCTTGGCATTGCACCCATGATTTTGGAGATAAAGTATTTAAAATTTTTAAAAGTGGAATATACTGGATGTTTGTGGGTTTTTTCCAGAAAAAAGTGTTTAATTTTYACTGATCCACATACTTGTAAAATGGTTTGATAATATATAGAGGTTTTTAGGGAATGGATTGGCTTATAAAACCAATTTCGTCCAAAAAGTTTTTGAATTGTTTGGAAAGGGAAAGGATCATAAAAAGATTTTTCAATTGAAAYAATATTTTGAAAAGGGGATTTTTTAATAAAAGGAGCTAATGTCTTAGTAGATTTCTCTACTATGGCATCAGTTTTCGCCTTGGAGATACGTTGTAAAGTACCCCGGGATTGAGATTGGATTTGCTAACTCTGCTGACTTGTTGCAGGGATTATTTCCTTGCCTTTGTCAGAAGACGTCTGCTGGAATKTGGAGGGAAGTTCTTGAAACTCTCTAGAATTGGCAAGTGTTTCCATCAACGCCTGAGATGGAATGTTTGGAATTGATCCGAATTRTTGACTGGAATTTTGATATATATATATATATATATATACATACATATTACTTTAGGCTTGAGTTTGAGCACCCATAGGCGCGAACTCAGTCTCAATATAGTTCGGGCTCAGAATTTAAACCYAAACTCAACTCGAATCAGGCTCACATAAGACTCGGTCCAAAAATTTTGCGCTAAGTTAGCTGCCTAAGCCCATTCACACTCCTAAGTGTAATGAAATATCTTAAATTTTACCTAAGCGACTGTAGAGTAATAATTTATTCGTGCATCAAGATTCATTCATGTTGATTGGTTGATTTTTGTATGTTACTGTGAGAATGTATTGATTTTTTAATATGCTTCCATGTAAATCGCATGTTGGAGAAGGCTAGGAATTGGTCCTTAATATTTGAACCCATTTGAGCAACTARTTGATGATTCTGCTTAAGAGATAGAATACGGTTTTAGTATGGCTCCTATATGCTTTAAGAACCTTAAAGACAATAAAGTTTAAATGTTCATATGAACTTCTTTCTTCTTTTTGGTTGTTGCAAAATGCGGGTTGACTCTTCGGAATAGAGGAGGTTAACATACTCAGGAGGGGTAGGATGTAAACTTGAGTCAAGGAAAATTAAGGGAAGTCCCACGCTCCCAGGTGTTTGACCTTTTGAATTTACTCTGCKTTTTTAGTATTTTAATCGTGTGATTCTAATTTATGATATTTTAACTTATGGTCATTTTGTAATACATATATGTGTGCTCAAGGGAGCAATGSTAAGTGAAAAAAATACGAGATTATGATGGATCTGATTATTCCATTTGGTTAAGCACCTCAATTTATGATGCAAAGTGATGGTTGATTCAACAAAGAGATTCTCCTCATGCCTTGGCGCATTCTAATTGGTGGAATAGTTGAATGYTTATACTACTAGTGGTGATTTTTCTTGGTCTTAATAGTTATATTCCACTTGAAAACCTGTCCTCCTTTTCCTYACCCATCTCCTAATTAAAGTTGTGTWGCACCTCACCAATTGAAGATAGATAATGATGGTAAGAAAAATTAGGTCATAATTATAAAGATAATTATCTTTGTTGTTGTGGTCAAACCACGGGCTTTTAATATGACTGCTGGATTAGCATTAGCAAGGTACTTAGTTGGCTATTGTGTATGACTTATTACTCTGACTTTTTGGGGATTCTTCCTCACAGGTTGAATAAAGCAGGCAAACGTTGCTAGCTCTCCTTTGAAATAGTGGCAGAGAAGAAAGCCCACTTCTTCAAAGCTGAAGGTTTCTTTGGGCTAATAAGCAGAAAGCCATGTTGGCCTCGATGACCCCTTGTTGAAGTGTTCATCAGGACAGGAATAATGTTTTGCATGGGCCAGTGAMGGAATAATACCCGAAAGGGAGATTATATGCAACCTCCCTTTTGATCCAACCCTGATCTCCGAATTAGATTGTGAAACCATGCCGGTGATCTATTGGGCAATTTAGTTTGCATGGAACAAAATTATTTTTGATGGTAAATGTATATTTCCAATTTAAGACCTAAATGCTTTTCACTGGGGTTCTTGCTGAGTTAAGAGAAGCCAAAACTCTGGGAATATAGCTACGTCAGAATAACTGCAAAAATGGGAACCTCTGAAGGACCAGACCCCTCAAGTAAATGTAGGTGCTGCTTGGAGATATSATTAATCGAGAACTGGTGGGATCATTCGGGATCTTGTTGGACCTCTCCGCTGGAGCAATGTTTAGGCCCTGAACATGGTAACTAGCAATATATCATGGCCTTTTTATGATTGAGCAATTAGAGATTGTTGATTTCATGATTGAATTCGACTTTCAAAGCATCCTTCAGTAGCTGCAGAAGAATGAAGGTTTGCTGTTGAGTYGGGACATCTTCTTCAAGCGGAGGAGTTTTAGATCCAAATAATCTAATTTTTGAAATGATATTCGTAACTAATTTAGTTTTAAACTTARRACATTAYCTTTTTTGATATGGACGTCACTTAAAGTGGTGCCTTAATTAGATAAAAATGTCTCTCCAAGTGGTAGCATAGCCAAAAGAATTATTTTCTAATAAAATTTAAAACGTCAGTAMAAGAGTATCTTAACATATTGTAAAGCACTCCTTACATTGACACTTCAAGATAAAGATGCAAATAAGGAAAAGAAAGGAGGAAGAAAAAGGGATGAGAATATCTCTGCTGCTCACGTTATCCTACCTTCTCCTTAGGAGGAGTCTGCTGTGCTTTGCTTCCCTGGGTCGCTCTCGAAGTTTCAACTCTCACACAAACCAGTTTTTACTGTTGAAATTTGGAAAATAACAGCAGGATGGCTTCTTCTTCGCTATCCAAATCACCAATAACCTTTTGCTCCCTCTCCACTCGTGTCAAGGAATTCAATCACATTGCTTCTGTTTCGATTCGTCCTGACTCCAAGTTCAACAGCTTGTTCTATTCTTCTCAGCTTAGTTAACTACAGAAATGCAACAGAAATGGTTATTGTCTTCCAATAATAAGAGCCCAGAGTTCAATAGGTACTAAGCTTCGCATTTGCGTTAGCCTTACTTATAATTCTGGAAAAAAAAAGTAATCTTGATGGTTTTTCCTCTGTCCTTGTTTATAATCCAAATCCTGCCTATTTACCCCTTGATTGGTTGGTGGTTCTTAGAGTACATTCCATATGGAAATTTTTTCAAAGTCGAAGCTATTTTAAGGTGCAGTAGTTATTACACGATTTGTTTCTTTTAAGTATTCATTGAATTTTCCTCTTTCTAACCATGGTTCTTCGTATTTCTGCCAGTGAATTCGGAATTGAARTAGACCTTGGAGGGTTCCACAAGTGTCTTCGGTAAGTAAGTGAAGTCTCTTCTTTACTGCCACAAGTGAAATCTTCTTGTTTCAGTCGAGCCTTTCTTCCTGTTTGTCGGGTGTTTGGCAATTGGCAAAAACGTCTGAAAACTCCATTAGGATGGAGTGGAACATCTTATCATTTTCCAACAGAAGCCAGAATAGCCGTTCTTCCTCCTTTTCTTTTCCTTGTTTGCGTTTTGTATTAAAGCGCCAAAGGGCACTTTAAGATAAATTAAGATTCCCCTGCATTGGCACCTTAAATTTTATCARGTAATGAMTCTTTTCGTTATGACATCACTTGAAGGGACGTCTTTATTAGATTAAAGCGCCACTCCAAGTGAYGCTCATGTCAAAATAGGCAACACTCTARAAACTATGTTAATTGTAGATATCATCTTAAAAATTACATCATTTGGATCTAAAATCCTTCAGGCGGTGCAAACAAAAATGATACAAATGAMCTGCAAGTCCATAACTCATTCACCAAGGTCTACTAATCAACTGACACACCTTTTAGCTCAGCATGGCTCCAGAGTATTACATGAATGTGTATGGTTCTTTGATGCACCTGGAGATGTGTTGACCGATGATTGGACTAATTCTTAGCTAATATAATCACATACTTCAAACAAAAAAGAAAATGTTCCCACAAATTAATACTTTGTCTTGCTTTTCCTTTTATTTTTTTCTCTTGCAACCTATTTCCTCATTTTTTATTATAATTTTCTTCACATTTTTTCCTCTTTTCTTTTCCTTGCTGTTTTCCTTAGCTATCAAGAAAGGCAAATACTTTCCATTTTCCTCAACAAAATTCTTGAACCAAACAGGGGTTYAAGGTTTTCCAAGTGGGAAACTTGGAATCTTTAATTGGTAGAATCCCTGGCTATGCACTAATTAGCCCTTCATCAAATAAGTCCACATGGGAAAATGAAAGGTCTGCAGACTTCTATGAACTAGAATGTGTCTTTCGGCTGGGGAGAATTTATTCACTGTGAAACTTCTCATRTAGCACAATTGCCAATATTTTTCCATTTTCTGGTGGGTTATAAAACCTTAARTAAAGAGGTTTCAACTTTTGATCATTTTGCATGAATTCTAAGTAGCCGAAAGACAATATTTGGCTTATCTTTTAGAAGACACAATTAGGGATTTGAGGCCCACTTGAACTGGATGTGGGTGCCTTCCACCATGTGAAACTGATTTGATTCAAGAAAGTCCCAACAAATTTACCTGACCACTGCCTCCTCATGATGATTCTCAAGCGTGATCAAAGCAAAAACCATCTTTCCAGCATCACCACATGGACATCACCAAGCATTCGATCATTTTGTTCACATATTATTTTGGTATAACCATGTTCAAGACAATGGTCCAACGACAGAAAAGACGATCAGATATAGTTGCCTTTTTGCTTATATAAGTGAAGGAAAGGAATTGGATCGTTGTGATCACCAGAGGTGTGTAGCTGAACATGGAGAAAAGTAAGTCTTTTCCACAGTACTCATCATCTTACTACGGCGAATATGGCTTGCAAGATGGAGCGAAGTCCTATGTTTTCAATGGTCCAAGCAGCAAGAATCAAGGGTTTACTGCACCAAATGATCCAGAACTCAAAAGGAAGAAGAGAATTGCAGCTTACAACATGTTCACAACAGAAGGCAAATTGAAATCAACTGTGAGAGAAAGCTTCAAGTGGATCAAGACTAAACTTACTGATGTCCGTTATGGTCTGTGAGCTTCTTTATCCTCTTCTTTTCATTTCATCCTTTTGGATGTTGTGGTTTTTGCAAATACTCTCTTCTTTTGAATTATGGTGACTTTCTGAGAAGCTCATGAAAAATGTTATCCAAGACTGATGTATGGATGATCATAATTCCCTCCCATGTTGAACTAAGTTCAAGATTTAATCCACTTTTGAGTTTCTCTTGTCTTTCATTTTTCTATTCTTTTTTTAGGGTTTTTGAGGGGAAGACATCAATTTCATTTGAATTCGTCAACGCTTTAAGCTAATTTTAGGARTTGTTTTCAGTCAAAAACAATTGCTATTGAGAAAACAGAGGAACGAAAAATGTGTAAGAAATAATATGATGTCTCAGTAATTTTAGCCTAAATGAGAATCTTATTTTGTCGTGTTTTATTTTTATGTAAAAGCAACAAAAGGGAAATGGAAAGTTGATAGCTGGATCGATCTAAGGCACCCAAAAAAAAAAAAAAAAAAAAAAAAAGAAGGAGAAATTCAGCTATTAGGTACTATGGTTGTTACTTTTTTTTTTTTTTTTTTTTTTTTTTTTTTGCCCCCTTTTTGGTTGACTTGCTGTCTTTTACATTCGAATCTGTCAAGAACTTTGGTGCATGGGAATGGCCTATATAGGCATTAAAACAATGGTCTCCTAAACACCAGCCGAMGCAWGCAAGCAGAAATGCCTGGCCCTGCAACGCTTTAACATKACTATCATTTATATAATGATTTCTCTTATACATCAAGTTGGAGAACAGAGTTCGATGGTAAATTACATGAATGAATCTGAGATATCAAACCGACAAATCTAATTATCTATTCAGGCTTCAATCTAATCTCAAGAACCAATCATTGTGCTAAAAAAGAACAAGAACCYGAATGATATAAGGAAGATATCCATGATCAAGTATGACTTTGAACTGTGTTTATTTGATCCACATGGCCTAATCAACAGCATGTAGCTCCAAGAGCTTGGTTCGATCCAGGTYTTTGAATTCTCTGGTAGACACAGATCTTCTGACTTCATTCACTTGGTATACATAGTTTGTGTCATTGTCATTGTATCGGTTGCTTCTCTTAGCATCCGGTAATGGAGGCCGATGCTTTGTGCTTTTCATGGGCTGAGGATATGCTTCTCTTCTTGAAGAATTATGTCGACTTGGTGCATCAGCTGATGCAACAGGAGGTGGGGTCATCTTGTCTCCTCTTTGTGTTTCACTGGATAAGTTATTAGTTGCGCTGCTTCCTGGTCCTTGGCTGAGGATCATTGTCTCTGCACTCTTTTCTTGCTCCTGAAAGGTTAACAGGTAAAGATGTCATTTTCTTTCAATTATACAATTGTAACCTGTAGTGCACTTCCACTATGTCTCTCTTCAAGATGGACAATCAGCTATTTCAGAGAGAATAACTCAATTAAAAACTCTATGCTCACGAAGGGCTGCCAAAATGATGAATGAGCTTGTCATTATCATCCTAATAATGCTGGCAATTTTGAAGTTTTCTCAAGGTATCATCTGGAGATGATCTGGAAAGGTTATATGTGAAGGGGATGTTACTGTGGTCCAACATTACTAATTCTTTGCATACTTAAAAAGGTGAGATGCATTTGTCATTAGGGACCAAACATTAACAACTTCATCCAATGGTGCAAAAAGCATGAGGGGATCTGCATGCGGACTCAAGGAAAACCCCCAGAATAGTTAAACATCCCTAAGAACATCATGAAGAAACGTACCTCAGAACCACCAGGATCTCCTTCTGGCTTTTCTGCTGCTGGATTTTTCTGCCTGTACTCCCTATGTGATTGAGATCGATGCTTCAATTTAGAGCTCCTACGTCTGATGAAGGAGAAGAAATTTACTTGTAAAACAAAGTGAATAAAAGATCTGCTGATATATACATTTAGGTAGTGTTAATCAACTTTGKATTTCTTTCATATTATGATGCAGAATTGATAATTCCAGCTTAGTATGGTTAAAATTTATAGAAGCATTATGTGAGGACTAGTTAAAACAAGACTGTGAACTTAAGATATCTCTGCCAGATTGCATATTTGCATGAATTGATGTTTATAACTTCCASTGAAGTTCATATTAGACAATAGAGTAGTCCCAGAGAAAGCCTAAGAATGTTATATTGATAGATTGTGACCTCGTATGAAACTTAGCAATATCTTCAGTAGTAATGAGTTTGTTCAAGTCCAGTGACAGAACTGTTATTGATAACTCGATGGTATTTGAAAGGCAGGGAGTGTTGAAAATAGCTTCTTTAAGTTTACTCTTTTCTTATTCAGGAAAGTGCTTAAAATGTAACGTACCTTCTTTTATCAGTTGTCCGGGGTGGTTCATCTTCCCCTTTATTGATTACTGGTAATCCAGATAGATCACATGCCRAGGGTCTTGTGTAAAAGAACTGCAATAAGAACAATTTCAGYACAAAGTTAACTGGATTAGTTTCTTGTAAATTGTTCCAGAAATAACGAAGAATTAAGCCCCCAATACATGCCTCCGAAGGCCTTAAACAAGACAAAATATCAGTGTCTCCAATCAAAATTATACAAACAAATAAGAACAAGAAGAGAGAAACTTGAAAACCTTGTTTTCAGTTGAACATTGCAGTTTGAAAAGAGCTCATAAGAAAAAATTATTTCATGAGATTGCATCTTGGAATACCAAGTACAATGCAATGCTGAAGATTGCAGTGCGTGCTATAAGATTTAAGCTGATAAATATTTGAAGAGATGAGATGAATGGTGAAAGTGGCTATTTCTCATATGGACAAGATTATTTTGTGATTCAATTTAATGTAGCAATGAAATTGAATATGACAAATCTAAAACCCATCCTCCAGAGATGTGCAAATAAGTTGCAGGAATCATTTTCTTCACAACAGCAACATRAATTGGCTAAGGCTTCATCTTGAAACAACTAAAATAAATAGTAACAGAATCTTAAAAGTGCCTAAAAGTCACATCATATAAGAGCAACAAACATTAACATGTTTTAATTGCGAGGAAACACGATTTGGAGGTCCTCTCACACCTCATCTTGGAGAGCTGATCCTGCCGWTCCACGCTTAGCGGGTTCCAGAGCAAGAAGAGTGTTCAAAAGACCAAAAGAAGATGCAGGGAAGTTCCTGAAAGCTTCTCTGAGTTTAGGCTTATATGTTTGTGGTGGTCTGAATGTTGTTGGCAGCTTAACTCTTTTGAAGAAATCCTCTGAAGGCGTGCCACAAAGCTTGAAAATCTTGTGAAGTTGCTCTACCTGAAACGGATTATCATGTAAGAAAAATTGACTCAAGAATTAAAAGCATTGTAACTTACAACAAAAATTAAACTAGTGGGTTTAGCCATCTCATGATTTTTTGTGATGATCATCATTATCCTGATACAGTGATTCAGTTTTCCTTGACAAGGTTATGACAACATACGAATCTATTGAATTTGCTAGAAATGTTAAAACTGCTAAGGCTGAGCCCTTTTACCTCTGTCCTACCAGGCAAAATTGGCCTTCCTGTGAACATCTCAGCCATGAGGCATCCTGCACTCCAGAGATCAATGCCTATTCCATACTCTGTAGCACCCAGTAGCAGTTCTGGAGCTCTGTACCAAAGTGTCACAACTCGGCTTGTAAGTGGACGCTTTTTCTCTGGATTAAAATAATTTGCCAGTCCAAAATCTGCAATTTTCAGCATCCCCTTTTTGTTAATTAGTAAATTGGAGCCCTTGATGTCTCTGTGCAAAATGCCCCTCTCATGGCAATGCTGCAGACCAGAAAGTAGTTGATGCATGTAACACTTGACCTGCATTTTCAGACCAATGTAAATCAGCAATCAGAATATTTTCTCTCATATCTCCAAATTGAAGAAAAACCTTTAGCAGTCATAGTAGAGAACTTCTCCAACCTGTGGCTCAGTAAGTCTCTCATCAGGTCGGTTAATGATGCTGGCTAAATCAGACTGCATGTAATCAAAAACAAGGTAAATACTGTAATGCATTCTTGAAGTAGCCAACCCTTCAAGCTTCACAATATTTGGATGATCCAATCTCCTCAGGATCCTAATTTCTCTTGCCATAAATTTCACACTCTCTGTTTCTGATGTATCAAAACGAACTTTCTTCATGGCAACTATTTTTCCAGTATRCTTGTCTCGAGCTTTATACACATTGCTATATGTTCCCTGCCCTATCTACAAATATGAAGAACTATACTCATTTTCTCAGAAATATCAGGAAGGATTAACTTCTTTAGAAACGTTAGCAGCTTAGGAAAATTTAAACTAAGTGGGAGGATATTTCTTTCGCCTTAACCAAAAAACATCTTTTGTCAATATCAAGGATTCATTATTAACTATGAAGAGAGAAGAAGAAAATCAAATGAGTAAGAAAATGCAATTCCAGTATTGACCTACCAGAAAACAAGAGGGAAAGAATAAAGCAAAGTGATCATCGGAGACTATGCAAATGATTGAGATAAACAATTTACCCTCGAATTCAATTGGAACCTCTATGTACAGGAAGATGCAAGGCTTACCTTGTCAATCTTGTCATACGTTTCTGCACTTCTTGGAGTTAAACCTGCCAAAGCATCACTAGGAATATTGTCAGTGAGCCATTTAGGCCACCCATCAACCAGCTCGTCCTCATCTCCAGCCTTCTTCGAGGATATCTTTTGGATACCATTTCCCTTAGAAGACTCTTGCTCCTCTTTTATGATCATCTTCTTTTCTTGATTCGACCTGCTCCTTGAACTTGATGTCCCACTCCTACCACTATTACCACCATCATCACCCCCACGAGAACCACCTCTCTCTGCCTCTCTAGCGATCGGCTTTTTATCTTGACTTCGAACACTTACAGAACTTGTCCTTCCACTACTACCACTACTCGCAGCACTCTCATTCCTTGACTCATTCCTGAAAATCCTACCCGTGTCAATGTTTTTTACCCTKTGTCCAGTTGATCTCCTTGCTTCAGCAAAAGCTCCTTTAACATATCCATTCGACATCTTAAACTTCTCAAGTCTCTCAAGTGGTGAACTCTGTGAAGGCCTACCCTGAGTACCCCCCATAAGCTAACTAGTAACCACTRTATCACATAAACACTGCAGAACTCTTGAAGAACAGAGGGTACAAAAGCTGACGAAAGACATTCAAGCAGAGATCATGACAAGAAAAACAGTGGAGCAAAAGACGACATGTGGTGGAGCCTGAGGAAGGATGGAAATGCGGGCAAACAGTGTACTAATCCAAGTGCAAGAAGGATGGCAAAGAAGAGGGCTCGGAGAAGAAGATGTCAAGGTGGAGGCCGGCAAGGCCGGCCTTTTGGAAGCATTCACAACTTATATTCTTGCTTAGGATTATTTTACAAAAAATCTTAGCCATGTTTGCAAGGATTTCTTAGCTTCCTCCGTGAAATGAAAAGCCTCATAATTGTGGAAAAAAACAGCAAAACGTTCCCATCTTTGAATTCTTCTTAGCTCCGTCCGGTGATTGAATTGAATAAACAAGAAATTTAGAAAAAATAAATACTTAAACTTGAGTACTTCTCCATGCTGTTTTTGATTGCTCAGTAGCATTCTGGACAAGGTAAGCGATGGTGTATAAACTAAACTGTCCTATAACAAACTGTATAAAAACCCAAACAAAGCTCAGATTAACACCAAATTAATGATATACGGATCACAAGAGAGACTTGGCACATAACTCTTGTTTTTACTTATTCCTTGTTAGAACACTATTAGGTAAGATTAATGTAAATATTAGAATGATAACATGCTTTGATGTCTATAGAATATCTACACATACTTTGATTTGTATAAACATAACTTACTTAACAAAACTCAAATCTCAACACAAATCAATCTAAGAAGGGATGTTATGGTGAGAAAATCTCATGAAAAATATGTATTCTCTTTACAATATTCTATCAATGTCATCATGGTAATAATTTAACTAGCAAGCGTGGTAARTGACGGCGTCCCCTGATTCACTGCAGCCTACTTCCTTTGGTCCCTTCTCCCAYGGGTGCGATCAGTAATTTGTCAGATTAAACAGATATAATTAATAATGATTAGAATGTTCCCTATCATAATCAATAATAAAGTCGAGGTCAATGTATAGATTCAATATAAGAATTCTGCCTATCTGTTAGCACAAAAGGCTACTGCCTTCATGAAGAATTACCACAAGTAGATAACACTGCCTCTACATATGGACTAGCATTACTGATTGGTAACTATCCAGTTCCAAATATATTCAAAAACATGACTCTTGTATCATTGGGAATTTGATAGATTTATAAGATACATGTTGCAATCAAATAGCTCGAGTAAAATAACATGGAATAAATTGCTAAAAGAAGTTACAAGAAATATGAACTATGGTTACAGAAGCTGCAGAGAGAGCATGAAGCAGTGGCCTTCAAAGTTCCTTTACAAAATCAGGGCAGATCCACAATCCCAAAATTGGAGAGGAGGATCTTAACCTGCTCTACAAAGTCAGAGCCTGTTGCATACTCTGTTAACATCCCAACCGCGAAACCAAACATTGCCCATCTGCTCAATTAAATTTCCAACTGTAAATATGTACATGTAGATGAATATGGCAAACTAGGACTCTGATGATAATAACAAGTACTAGAATCACKAATCACCAGCCTGAAATGCAGAACTGATAGAGTCAACATATAGGTTCTCGTAGTGCCATATAATGAAAGAAGTGAAAAGGATTTTACTCTTTGTAATGCAATGGAAGCATGACAGTTCAACTTGTATCTTGTTGAAAGAAACAAGCTCTACAGCTATAAAAAGAAGAAGTTTTAAGAACTATCATTTGTTACATTGTACATTTTCTTTTCATGGCTGCCTGCATCCGTGAATGTCACATGAGAAGAGATTGCATTAAGGAAGACCCAATATTAGAAACATAAAACATATTACTTGGTGATATGAATGATACCGAATGAATAGAAAGGAAAAAATTCTTCGTTAGGAGTATGGTGGTTTTTATTGACCCTTTTTGTTCAAATGACAAGAACACAGTCTTATCACATAAAATGCACATCTTCAGTGATTCCTAAATCCTAACAGTTCTCTATTTTGTGTTAATGCTAGTGCTTCAAATGCTTTTCTCATATCAGATTTGAAGCTAGAGAACTATCCAACTAACACTCAAATAGCAAAATTAATATGAGTACAAATGAATCTGCAGAAGATGAAGAACTTGGGATTCATTTTTGCCTCTTCCACACAAAACACACTAAATACATCCATGAACCCAAGATACTTAGACTTTTCATTGGAATTCCAAGACAAGATAAATTTTAGTTACCCAACCACAAATCGTTTTTCCAATCATTAACAGTTGTCAATCTTCTTTTATCCTTTTTCACACTACTATTGTCTATTTAAGTGTTAAGAAAGAGAAAAAAAGAAGAGAGAAGAGAGATCAGGTATATTTAAAATGATATAGCAGCTGTTAGATTATTTCTTCATTTCTTGCATTCTCCAAGAGCATTATCGATAGTTAATGGTAATAAGTTTTAGTGGCTACTGCACCTTCCAAAAGAAGTAGGACTTTCGAGAGATCACTAATGAGAAACTAAACATGTATATTAGCGGAAGATATTGGAAATCTGTTGCTAAAAATTCACATGTGCAGGCAGGAGTGGAAGACTTTTTTCATTCATAAATATGTACGGAATATAACTACTTCTCTATAATAATTAGGTGCATCCTTACTTTACATACAATAATTAGAAGGTTYATTTGCAAACAATACAAGACCCCTTCATTAAATTAGAAACGTAAAAGAAAGAAACAAACGCAGAAAAATTTAACAAATTACACTTTTGACCTCCCAGTGAAAGGTGACCAGATAATTGATTAATAATCAGATAATATATTTCCTCTCATCAGCTTAACCATGACTATGAATAAGCAAACTAATTGTGTTTCAGGCCATACCAGTAACTTCTTTATATACATAGGTTTTAAAACCTGCAAAAATAGCATTAAGCAGGAAGAACAAGGAAACAGCATCAAGAAGATAACAGGCCTCGGCTTTAAGTAGTTCTAGATCAATATATTAGATGTTGGAGATGGAATTGACACACAGGTCCAAATTAGTACAAGAACAACTATAACTGTCAGTGAGGGGGATGATAAGTAAATAGTTTTACTATCTGACACTGCCACATAATCTATTGCACAGGGARGAGCTTCTTTGTCTGATTCCTGAATAGTTTTACTGGGAAGAAGCCTAGGACTATACCATATGGAAAATGAGTTCTTATGAATAATGAAACCTCTATTTGGTTCTCAATCAAATATCAACGCATCATGCTTTCTTCTAGTCGTACCTCTCTATTGTTCCTCTTAGTAAAAAGCAAAGTAAAAAGAACTGATGATTCAATTGGCAGATTAGATTGTAGGGCCTTGAGAGTTCATCTCAGGAGTTAAGAAATGACAGAATGATCAAGCAAGGAAATGAATATCACAGACAAAGGCTATCTGTTTTCTGGTTAATGCAGAAAATGAAGCAAATGTACGAATAACAAACAACCAAAGATTTTAATTAGAGCTCRAATTTGAAATCAATTATTGGGTAGTACTGCCAACCAATTKTCCAGAACCAAGAAAAACACAAATAATGCAAACCCAACTGTSCATGGGAGCAGGCTCCGCAGCAATATGTATTTTTGTTTTTCTCTTCCRTTCTGATCCTTCAAGTCCAGTTCATTGAACTGGGAATTAGAAAAGAAATCTACAAGCTGCTGTCTGTATAATACGACTTTAGCGCCCCTAAATGGCAAACTCTCCCTTAGTTCAGCTGTTTGACGAAACCTAGTTGCAGTCCATGCCTAGCTCAAAGATGGTTTCTATTCATTTCTATTCTAATCCAATGCAGGTGAGGGAAGGCATGAACATGAGGAGAAAGTCTACCGGCAGTGCTCTTTCTCATTCTAATCGAAAGCAGGTGTGCAAAGGTATGAACATGAGGAGAAGGTGTGTTGGCAGAGCCTTTCTTACTGGAAAGAATCAAATGAAGCCACACAAGTTCAACAGCAGGATATCTATGTAGATTCCACATACAAGTTTCACTAATTCCTCAACTAAATTGGAGACAGATATGGTTCTTATGACAATTATTGCTCACTACGATAAGCCAACATATTTTGCATTCACTGTATGACTGAGAATTTTATTGTAACTATTTTATGGTTGAACAAATTTTGCAAATCAAATTAGTTCAACACTACTAGTATATTGGTTATTAATAAATTAAAACGGCAAAGCACATGAATGATTGATCTCCAGAATGGTTTCGACAATCAAAATATGTATCAAGATAAAACCCTAGACCAGAATCCTTCCCTATTAAACTGGTGATCATGTGATGCTGTTAGCATTCTTGAACATTCATTTTCTAAGGCCAGGTTGCTCCCTTAACTTCATAACTTACGATTGAACATTCATTTTCTAAGGATAGGTTGTTCCTTAACTTCATAACCTATGATTGAACATTCATTCATATGATTGTAACAATCACAGGACACAGGATTATCAAATATTTAGAGACACAAACAAATCTCAAACTTCCGAACTGTAATGGACAGAAATTATATCTTAATATGATTAGATGCAGCATAAAGAATTAAAATTTGTTCCAAGAAAAGAGCACATTAATAGGAATCAATGCAAGACTGGACAATCAGAGACGCTGGCAAAAAGAGAATGCTAATTCGAATTTGTAATACCTTCCATTGGCAATTTCGTTCTTGCCAATGAAACCAAAGAAGGGACCTTGATTAGCTTCTTCCATCTTTTTCTGCTTAAAGTATTCTTGAAGCTCCTTAGCCTTTTGCCTCTGAAACTCCATAGTAACCACATTCTTATTCTCCACAGCCACTGCCACAGGCTTGGGAGAAGAACTTGGTGTTGGTGGAGGAGAAGCAGCCGGAGAAGGTGGTGGTGGTGGTGACGGTGGGACAGGTTKTACTGGAGTAGGAGGTGGAGCCACTGGTCTTCTTATGGGCCCTTCAGCCTGAGAACTCCTTATTCGAAGTATGGTGGACCTGGATTTTGGTATAGAAAATCTGAAAGTTGAAGATGATGGTGAGGTAGAAGATGAGGCAGAAGATGATGATGAAGGTGGCGATAATGGGCTTCGAAGTTTGATGCATGGGARTGATGATGATGATGCTACTGACATTTTCTTGGATTTTCTTCTGTACTAACTTTTTTCTGTGTCGAGTTTTGATGTTTATGATGGAAGAAAAGGGACTAAAGGTGGGTTGTGAGAGGATGTTTATGTTATCAGAATCAGTGATTGTCTGAGAGTGAGATGTTTTGTGGATAAGATGAGGCCAAGTTTCTTAGGAAACATGGTTTGATGCCTTCAGTCCACAGGAAGMGGAAGATCAAGGTAATTGCCAACTGACTCATGTCAACTGCTTATTCTTTAGTCTCAACAGTAAAAGCCCAAAGAATATASGGAAAATAAATTCGTTGAACTTTAAAAATCCCAAACTTCCTTTCAACTTAAGTHATCCCAATCATCATCCTGTTCCTGTAAAATTTGATCCCATGTCCTGTTTYAACCATATTCCCCTCAAATCCTTACAGAAATTTTCCGAATTTTAACTGGAGGAATCGTGCTAAATGATTAGATATGCCACACTCAACTAGCGTTGCAAATTTGAGTAACTGTGTGCCTTATTATTACATGACATGCCTCTATATCTTGAGCATCTGATGCTCCGATTTYCACTAAGGTACCATAATGGCTCCGAATCAAGTTCGACTGCCAGTTCAGGACACGGAGAATCCRGTCTTTGAGTATACTAATCCCGTACAAGTACTCAAACTGGAAAACGAAAGATTCGTGAAGATCGATTTTGTTCTCAGCTCAAGCTYGATTAAAACGAGCAACGAGTGAGGAACTCAAGCCAATCTTTAATACTAATTAGGCGGAGTTCTAAACACAATTTGAAAACCCCTGAAGACTTTTAACATTTTTCATATAATTCTTCGTAGGTTTCTGGATATATTTTACATAGACAACCTCACATAGCCYCCTGCTGAAGTTCCATGTATTATAAGAATCACATCAAGGKAGGGTGTACAAAACAGGGCAATGATCCAGAATTTGAAGCCAAAACCTGTGTCTCCCATTCCCAATTCCAGTCTTCTGGATAAAGAGTGATTCCCAATAATTACAAGATGCTAAAGAAAAGTCTCACCGAGAAAGCAGCTTTCTGCCGCAAACATAGAAAGAGCAAATCCCATTTCTGATAATCGGCTCCATGGTCTGTGCATTCAATTCAAGCCCCTAGAATCCACAATGATACTAAAATTTACAGCCCTCATACAAGCTTAACCAAGAAAATACGTGAATCGTGATGCTCTGAGATCAAGGGGTGAAAAAGAAAGATAAGGAATTGTCTAAACCAATATAACAAATGATACAAAGAAATAAAATCATGCTTGAAATAATGGACAATATGGCGACTTATAGAACATGAATATCATGGAAAGGCTGAAAATCTCAAGAGTGACAAAATTGAATTTCAAAGAACTCAAAATATAGACACAAAAAACCAAGTCAAGCCAAGCCAGCATGGATATAATCTGTGTATTCATACTCTTTCATTATCTCAAATTTCTGCTTTTGTTCTTCCATTAGGGTCTGCAGCATGATCTCCTAAATGGAATCTCATGCAACATATCATGAAATGCCATCATATGAACATCAAGCTCAGAACGGTTGAGGAACAGCTCAAAATCTACATTATTGTGCATGAACAAGTCCTTTCATTYCCGTTGTCAAATTCATCATCTGATCCACCATCCTCACTGCAATGCAACAAAGGGAAAGGGAAAATCAAATATACTGGAGAAGAACTTAAATATAARACAACTAGCTATTCCCAACCGGTCCTTCAGATGGATCCCAAATTCTATGACCTTTAAAGAAACAAACATGCAAAGGCAAATTAATCTTCGTTTCAGAAATTAAGAATCTTAATCACTTTAGTTTCCTGCTCTAAGCAGGAAAAAGGGTCTTCAGTCCTTGGTGGTATAAAGATAGAATACAAGGCCACAGGAACCAAGTACTGTATCGCCTCACAATGTGAAGATACAATACAATGCACTTCTGGCTTCATTTGAATCAAGCAAACAATGGGCAAAACCAGAGGTAAACTGCCATATTACTATAATGCATTAAAAGAAAAAGACAATTATAAAAAATTAGGAAGGAAGAAAAACTCAATGATGCTATATCCTACAGATACATACATCATGAGATGTTCCGGAGGTTATATTCAAGTCCAATAAGCATCAGATTGAAAGAAATGGAAAAAAGAGAAATAGACAAGTTGGCGGAGTTTGAAATGATCAATGAGAGACAGACACTACTAATAAGCATTAAGCAGTCATATGTACAGGACTACAAGCCAAACTGGTGGGGGGAAAAACAGTGGAAATATTGCCGAACCTTGAAGCAAAGGGAACTAATACCACGAGAAACTCAAATAGGAAAAATTAAGACATCCACAAATTTGACTATGCTACTACTCATGTATGTGCCGACATTCAACTACAKAGTATTGTCCTTCCATTGTGTTGTACTTARAGCAATATCTGATTACAAGCTTTTATATCCACACCACCACCTTGTTCCACAGCCCTACAAAACTGTCTTCCTCTACTTAATCAGCAGTTGCATTGCTTAGCCTAGTGGTTCACTTGTTCTCTTATTTGAAAATTTTATTTGCAAATGCCTAATAAGAAATAGGAATGAACAGAAATTGAGGATCAAAGGCAAAGGAGGGGAGGAACAGAAAAACAAAGCTAGGTGAAAACTMGAGTAGTTCACCCATTGTCCAGAAGAGAACGGAACTTGCGTGTTTCAGTAATGCACACAGGGCCTACCAGCTAACGTAAGTTCCACAATGCTAATCTATACATGTTTTGACTACCTGTCCTCTTTCATCTTTTAGTATTTTCCATACTGGCTGTCATCTTTTCTCCCTTTCTGCTGATAAGAAAATAAACTAACTGAAAATATCATATTGCACATTTACCCTTTTGATTGGGAACAGGTAAAGGCATCACCAGACTATTGTATTTAGGATTATGACAGATTCCTTGACAGTTGATTCACTTTTGGGGATGAGTTTCMTTTTCARTTTGTCAGTGCATGAGTTGCAATTGCTATTACTCGTAGAAGCCTTCTTTAAACTAAAGCAGAATATGTTTTGAAACTTCTGAAAACTCTGGCAAGTGAAAAACCTCAGAAAATACCATATAAATATGCCAGCACAAGGAAACAAACTTCCCCCCCGCCAAGAGTTTCTCCTGGTTTACAAAGCATATAGATTATATTCTGAACCCAAAATTTCATCCAACAAAACCAAAAACTCAACTGATTAGAAAGACTTTGTAATATGCATATCCTCTATACCATAGCATCCTAATCCTGTATTCTACACATCAGATTTTACATAGTCGCTCAAATTTTCTTTCATCAAGCATATCACTCTCAAATAGCAATAGCAAATTATTCTAGATCCTAGCCCATTCTATTTAATCACCAGCCTATTAAAGGTCTGACTCAGAAAGCAACCCCAAGATTTTCCTTTTTGTCCACCTAAGACGTCAGGTTGTAATTGTAAGTTAAAGTTTCCTTCCATCAAGAATATAATTCTCAAAAAGAAATGGAAAAAGCATTCTATCCAACTGCTTGTTTTGTTCAAACACCAAAAGCAGATTAAACGAAACCTCCCCAGAAGATATTTGAACTGATTTTTCATTAAGGACACAAGTTCCCGTACCTAAGTTCAAATTCTCGGACCTCAACAAGCTCTCCTCCAGATGTGTCTGTCCATTGCACTTTTCTTCTTGTTGCATGACCATCAGCATCAGCATCATTTCCACACAGAGCCACATGKTCATCAGTACTGTCACTAGAAACTGGATTATTATTTGATGATTTCTTCAAGCTACTCTTAAGAGCAAACTTTGTATTGCTACTTTTGTCATCTGCAAGATCAGCAGAATGAACTTGATCATCGGACTTGTCAGGAACCGAAGGCTGTGGCGGAACAACTTCTTGCTGTTGAGTAGGGCCCACTTTAAGAGGAGATGGGCTCTCAAGTCCAGCGGCAGTGCGACCAAAGCAAACAAAGGAGGCGCACCCGCGGACAAAACGTTTTTTACCAGAAGCCAGCTGGAGATCAGAATCTGTTTCTTGGTCCACCAACTGGTACTGATTCCACGGAGTCACTCTCATGGGCTTCTCTTCGTGCCTTTGACCCAAGAGAAGAAGGGTTAGGCCCTTACTATACCCTGACGCCGATGAAGAGAAGAACCCTCCTCCTTCCACTGCCAATAACATTAGTTCTTCTCATCTGGGCATCCCAAAGATACTGTTATGTAGTAGAGCTCTTCTCACCTGCGCACAAACCACGGTCACCTACATCAAGCCACCCACAATAGCCAGCTAGATTAACTGCAAAAATTAGTCGAACAAAAGACAATTAACCCCAAAATTCATGAAGCAGCATCAAATCTATTTCAAAATGAAAAAATAAAGCAGCTGGATGGTAGATCGCGGATGACGGGGATATTTTTTTTTTCATAGAAATCTATCCCAACGAAGCATTAAATCTTACTGGCATCCATAATACGGTTTAGAAAAAAAATCTAATCAATCTCATTTAGCTCGAACACTTAATTAATATGCAGTTCGAATTTCGCCATCATATACACGCACGGAGAAACCGTAAACATGATTAAGATTCAACACCTTATCGGCATTAGAAAATCTCGCCACTGCTGGATTTATAAATATAATTTTCTTTTTCCAAAAAATCCAGATTCAAGCAAAAGAAGTAGAAAAAAACTTAACATMCCAAATAAAATGCTTGAGTTCCTGTAAAACCATACTTGTTCAACCATGAACATCAAACCCAATCACAAAAAAAGGGGGGAAATTCACAACAAATCAACTGAACCCGGCACCAAAACGTAGGAAAAACAGAGCAGAAACTGTCCCAGATACAGAGAGTATCTGAGAAAGCACAATAGTCGATAATAGCTTCCTTGACCCACACTATCACCAATTAGTCAATAGTTCCACAAATTAAACTCCTTATACTAAACATACTCACAGATCCAAATGAAGAGATCTCCGGCGACACTTCACCGGACCTGCTGCTCCATTAACTATAACCAGCAGCTGCTGTTCTACACTAGAGATTACAAAAACTATCTGAAATAAGAGGATTTATATCCGCAAAATGCCGAGAAATTGAAAGAGATACAWAGGAATTGGAATGCGAATGAGAATAAGAAWAAAAATATGATTTTTATAAATATATGCGGGTATGAATACAGAGAGAGGGAGAGCGAGAATGAGATAAATCCAATTTTATTCATTTCACTTATATTTATTAAGTCGAGAAACAAATTTAAGATTGGATGAGATGGGTGTAGCAAGCAGTGACCATGTGGCGCATGATAGTGACGGGCCTTGTTTTTTCTTTTTTCCTTTTTCCCTCTCCTCCAAAGATTTTCTAAATTTAATTTATTGGCTAATGGTCGTATTATTGTATGAGTTTACTCTTAATTTACTATAGCACTACCAGATTTAAACTTTAAAGAATTTTAAAATTAAAAGAGTTTATTCTCGATTAATGAGATGAAAGAGATATTTAATATGAAGAAACTTATATATCTACTGAGATTATTATAATAAAAAAATACTATAGAAATTAAATTATTAGTTTTTGAGGAAGTAGCAGATGTGAAAGTTGTGGAGTGAGTCTGTTGAAGGTAATAGAAATAAAGTATAAGGTGGTAGCTTTAGGCAAAGTAWGTGAATTGAGGGAGTAATTAAAAGAAGAAAGCTTGCTTTTGTCTGCTTTTACTTTTGGTGACACCAATGCTTACTTCTTCRTCTRTCATATACCTACCTACTAATTTTTCTTTTTCTTCTATATTTAAAATTAAAAATGGCAGTATAGGATAGCTAAGAAAGTAACTGTGAAGAATGGAGTTTTCTTAAGCATGGTTCAAGCATATTAGAGCATGTCTAATGCTACACATTTGACATTAAACAAATTACGGGATGTAACGATCAATGAGGGGAGGTCTTCAAAGCGTATGTCAATCTTTTTTTTTTTTAACTTTGAACAAATTTTTATTAAAATTCTTTAAATTTACTATAAAATATTAAATTAATAAGACTAAACTAACCATATTTAATTTCCTTCTCATTAGCGTATTAAGTCACCCTCTCACCCTTGAACAAAACACAACAAAAAACTTCAACCTTACGAGATCACTCATCAATTAAATTTTGTAAAACTGTTAATTACAAAAGCAAAGTCATCGTAAATGCATCACTCGCTGAAAGCCGTCATTTAAARGTTGAAGGCTACAAACTAATRAACTTTTTGAATGAGCGAAAGTCCAACGAASTTGAAGGTTATAAGGTAAAAGGAATTTTGATAGTCTTTTCATTTGTGCTACTTAAGTTAAGCAGTTCTTTTCATTTATTGTATTTAGTTTTAATGTTTCACTTTTAGTTTTATTATAACATTAATAAATGGTTCATAAATTATTATTCCTTCTATTTTAATTAACTGTCCTTGTGGATAGTGTGGCTCTGCAATTCTTCATCATTTTCTTTCTTTTCTTTTTAAACCTTTAAAGGGGACCTAAACAACACAATGTTATTTTTAAAATCATAATAAATGAAAGGGTATATTAAACTTTTCATAAAATTCATCTAAATTATTTAGATGAATCTGTTAATTGGGGTACAATGTGATCAAATTGTGACATTATATATGAACTTAATAATTTGATTAAATAAATGGGGACTTTTGTACTTGATCCTAAAATTATTGAGACACAAACTATTTTAATAATATGACAAACCTTTTATAATATTAACTAGGTAGCATCAAAGATATTCTTATAACATAGTATTGTAGATGGTCTTAGAATTTGATTTGAGAGGACCACTCACATTCATGACTATGGCATAAATCCTTTTCAATCAGTCTTCTTATTTTTCTCTTCTTTTAGATTTTCCATATTCCTATAGAACATGGAATTAAAATGAAATTGGGTCAACTATGCTGTTCCCTAGTCATTTTCATGATATTCAACACTTTCTTTAGAAATAAATTATTTTTGCATGCTCACCTATAATGTCGGAAATCAACAATCAAACCCATATATCGTGCATTAGTTATTATTTTCCTTTTCATTATGAAATAGTGTAAACAGATAAATATAAATATTTAAATGACATAAAATTTAAAAAATAAAGTTTAAGACTAAATAAAAAATAAAAAAAGTTGAATAATATTATACATGAATTTCCCTTCACAAATATTTTATATTAATTAAAAGAATAATTTGACAGGGAAAGAAAAAAGAAAAAAATATGATTATAAATCTTCTTGATCTCCTTAGGTGGGATGTATAGACATGTGGGTAGGTATGTCTGTATTGAGTACTATGTAAGTATTGAATACAAGGTCGAAAGATGCATTCGACCTATTAATGATACTATGTTGGTTGAGTGATTTGATAATGTTACATATCTTGGCTTATTGTGGTCCATGTCTTGCACATATGTTATGACTTCTATACATATAATTTTATCTGTCCGAATTATGTACTCCTACATTCTACAAATGAAGTCCACTCTTCAATGGGCRAAATAGGCAATCGAGTTAATAACCAGAGGCCTTTGTGTCTCCGTATTTGTCATAAAGTTCTTAACGATAATGGAGGCAGCCAAAGTTACTTTTAAATTTAAATTTAGGAGAATGGAGTTTTTGATCTTCTAATATTTTTTTTATCGTATTATTTTTTATTATATTAATCGTAGCATGATATGTATATATTTCTTAACTTTTAATAGAGAGCTYGAGATCTTCTATTATACTTTTTTATTAGAGTCTCTCCTCCAATCTTGCTCACATCAATAATAACACGATTTGTATATATCATTAATTCCTCTACCATCTCTGCTCTTTTATTTTAAGAATTAAAAATATATGTATCATTCTCTGGATAGAATAGAAGGAAAGCATATTAGAAGATTTGGAGAGTCCTAAAATAGAAGAGGTGTTAGAAAGCGTATAGTAAAAATATGTAGTAAGGAAATATATTAAAAAAATCTTTAATCATAGAATAGTCRATTTCTCGASTCTAAGGTTTCATYGGCATTCAAATTATTATATCTATTCACGAGTCTAAGATAGATAATTCGATACAAATATAAATTCTCTTTCATTTATACTCAATTATCTTCTAAACCAAATAAATAAATTTCTAYTTGGATTTTGATTCTAAGGAATCACAATCCATATACAATTTTACTTACACTTTAATCAAACGGGGCCTTATTATTTTGTTAGAGGAAATTGCTAATTTTAGATGTTTTAGCATGACTCTCTAAAGAGAGGATAAAATAGACTTATCGATTGAACTTGATGTGTCATCTAACACCTAATTTAAACTTATAAATATAATCAAATCTCAAATTAATACTCACTAAATTAATAATTCTTATTAAATAATATTTTTTAACTTCGATTTGGAGTAATTAGTTAAGTTCATAATTTTAATAAAATAATAAAATTAAATTTTATCTAAACTTTATTAAAATTACATATTGTATCTTCCTAAAATATGATTATTTTGTTGTTTCATTTTTTCTTAAGAAAGAATATTTTTTTGTCATTTATATACATAATACTAAATAATACTGTTCTAATTCATTGCACATATTTAATAAAATGTGAATAATTTAGTATTTTAAGTCCTTTTGACCTCTTACTAATAGRAGGGTGAGATGAGTTACATAAATCACAGTAGACTGTTAGCTTTCTTTTATTAATGGAATCCTTCATATATTATAAAATAAAATAAAAAATTTAGTTAGTTAGAAGTGTCATTCTCAAATAAAACAATTTTTATTTATACATAGGAAGACAAAAATTATAAATAATTGTTCACAAAYATTAAATAATTTTTTAAAATAGGGAAATGGGACATCTTATGGCTGATGAAAATGATAGTCGTCACCAACAATCATCTCCCTTAAAAGATAAACCTCTTTATCCCTTCCTTCCAATTTATTATGACCTTTCTTATCAGACCTCCTCTCATCCAGGTTAGTACCTGCCATATAATAAAAAGATCCAGTCTCAGTCCTGTCTCAATGTTTACTCTTCGTGTCCTGAGGTGACCGAAMGCTGAAACCCATAAAGGAAAGAAAGGTTCAAGTCAGTGCTGAATGGAGAGATCTTTATACTTGAAGTGGGACCAAAATGTAAAGGTTAAGTGCAAAAGAGCACCATCGTTGAGTCGGATTTTGAAATTCTGAGCTACTGTAACTTCCAGGGAACAAGCAGTAGGATTGGGTCTGGACATCAGAATTGACCACAAGGGTTTGCTTTGTAGTTTAGAGAGAAGTCGTTAATGTGTTTATTTGCACTGAAACCGACACCCAAATGTGACTGAAACATTTAAGAACCAATGCAACTCAAGCTCCTGTCAGATCAAGGAGACTCGACTATAACCCTTGTGCCGATCATCCTCCCAGTTTCATAACTGTGTGATCATGTATTTGTGTCGAGGACAGATCAACAAGGGCATATATATATTTCTGTTTCCTAATTGTATCCTTTTCATTTCTTCCCAATACAGCCCTAAAGAGTTTAGTTCATTGGGAATGTAAGTCTGAGACTTTTATTTCACCAAGAACAAGCTTTGGTTGAATATAGTACCAAAGAAATAAGAGCTTGACATGACTGTTCTCACTGCAAGAGCATAGACAAACGCAATACATTTGCATATAACTTGACAAACAACTCCTTGGAAGAAGCTTCATTCTATAGTCATGTGTTCCCAAATAGATCTTTTTGTCCTTTAAATTGTTATTTTTTTCATTCTTCCAACCTCTAGCATGTGTTTATCCTAATAGTGGATCTCAGCTTCCTTTCCGTAAGCAATAGACCATAACTATAGTTGGGAAGAGAAAACATCTGAGCTATGATAATCACGTATTCGAGCATTACATTATAATAATAATTATAAGGAACATAAAAGTTGTATCAAAGATCTTAAATTTATTTTGTGATTGATTTGAAAAAGATTACTTAGTTTTAGAAGTATATATATTAAAATATACAAATTTTCATTGCATAATCTTCGACAAATGGACTTGACTTTGAGAAGCTTAATTATCAAAATCCTACTATTGAGTAAGATGTCAACATTACATCTTATGGTCATTTTACAAAATTATATTTTACCCAATTCATCCCCTCCAAGTATTTCCAAAATATATATATATATATGTATCCCCTTCCACAAACCTAAATGGTTCTGGCACTGGTCAATTTCTAGGGTTGGTTGAAGTGATCTGATTGTTAAATTATTTTAACTTCTTTCGTAAGAGGAGATGCATCTTCTTTAGAATTGGGACAAGCTAAGGATAGTTTCCACTTTATATCGGTGCACAAATTTTCAGCTAAGTTCACTTGGAAAAGCACCAAGCACAACTTTTGGTCTTATGACCTTGACATCATTACTACAAAGATTTTTTTTGAAAATTCTTGGGCCACTTTATTTTCTTTCAATTCGAAAGGTGATGAAACTTTTGGCATTTTTGCAATTGTGATAAGGACTTCGTGGTGATCTTAGTTATACTAGAATATGAGATCAAACATCAAGAACCCGAACTTTCTTTTCATGTTTGTTGTTTTGATCCACTTTGTCATTTTACATGATCCTTGTCTTTGACAATGGTTTTTCTTTTGATATCATTCCATGATCCTTGTCACGAAGAATTCTTCTTGTYAACTCTGAAATTTCTTAGATAAATACAATTGCAACATATGTTAGTATAGGAGTCGTCTAAAACTTTGACTCTAAATCATCAGCAAGAAAATTAACATCCAACACTTAACTTCAAATTGATTAGAATAGATAATGTTGYACACAAGTCATTTGAAACCTTTGATGATGACCTTTCACTCGGAAATATGATTCAACTTTTGTTTTTGGAAGATTCAGAGATGCGGGCAATTAGAGTATTTTGAATGCCAGATAGAGTTGAGCCCCTTGGCCTAATCATTGAACGTCAAAAAAGCATAGTGATCTTTCACGTATTTAATGTACGCAGCTTTGCATGCACCAAAGTTTTCAAAAAGTAAATTGGTATACATTTCGGCGGAAAGGTTTCTATGGGCTCATTTAAAGTGATAAATTTCTATCCATATTCAGACTTAAACTTTAAATATTGAAACTACCAATCATCGTACCGATTGTATCGAGTTAATATTGATCACTGAGAAAATTTCCACAACACCACATATGATAATTAGAAGGAAAAGTCCCTTAATTGTAGCCTAGTTGATCCCCTAACCCTGGCCTTAGCAAATATCTCTCAACTATTGATGGAGTTTTAAACAGGGCTAGCTACATCATTTTCGCTCCACCAATCTCTTTCCCAAAGGGCTACTCAGAGATTCCCTAGACTAGCAACTGATTGGCAAATTGTTGGTCGTTGAGCTGCATTGTCATATCTTTTCAAGTCTATGTGAATGAATGGGAATCAAAGGTTTGGACCCCATGATTGTTGTTTGATATTTTTGTGATATGTTACAATATTGTTTGGACCGACATATTCATCCATAGAAGACTCTTACGCTGTAATCAGGGGAAGAACCTATCTTGTTTTGTCCTCTGTGGTCCCAAAATTTAACCATATGCACTTTCGTTCTTCCAAATCTAAGCTAATTTAACTCTGATTAGCCAATGCCGTTTGATCAAGTGACRAAAAGAAAAGGAAAAGACAATGCTTTCCACTCTAGAGAGCAAAATCTCTATCTAGCACCCAAAACTGACGTCCTATCCTACATTAAATCTAAGTGCCCTACTTAAAAGCTTCATGATCGAGACCTTATAAATTGAAAACTCATCCATATGTGCACTGTTTAAGCTATAATTTGAGCAAATGCGTACAACCGCAAGAGAATTGTTTCAAAGTGTAAGCTTTAATACTGAGAACCTCTAAACAAAAATGAGATGACAACTCAAGAAACCAAAAGAATCAAACATCGATAAGGCCAACCCTACTCAACAGAAAATCAAGAGAACACCCCACCAGAAGTGTAAGTCCCTTCGGAAAGGTTATCCTACTGATTAATAATTTCAACATTTGAACTATTGCCAGCAGCCACAGTAGTTAGGCGATTCSTCTCGATACATGAGAGGCTATTATTCCRAATCTCATGCCGAGCTCCCAAAGGGGCTAGATGCCTGCCTTAGATACTGTAAGCTTTGCAATAGAATTCTCCCATTAGACTGAGATAGTTCAAACAGCAATCTTCACTAATCGAAACATCAACACTAGAGACACAAACTATATCTCAACGCAGAAAACTATAGAGATTACCAAAACTTATTCAATTATTAAGTGAGAGAGATCAAAATAGTTCAGACTTTAAGTTTAATCCCGCCTGTACCATCCTGACATTTAGGGTAAACAAGCGACAGCACAGTAGACCATTCACAAAATCACATGCATAATGCCAAGCTCAGAGCGTTTAGAGGTATAACAAAGAGCCAAAACATACAAGAATTATCACAGAGGAACAGAACGGGACAAGAAGATGCAAATCACGTTCATTCATATATCATGTTAACTACTATTAGAAGAACTCTTTACATACAAGATTAAACAATACAATTTATTATTTAAAAGAAAAAGAAGGGGGGGGGGGGGGAGGGGGAACCCACTAAGTTGGTGCAACGAAATGAGTCTAGCTCATATGCTTTGTGCTCATTATGTTGCTTTCTGCCCTATGAGAACGCAGATAAACATCATCTCATGACAAACTTCAAGCCACTAGTCTCACTCGTACAACTTGAAGTGCCAATCCAGTGCTGCTGCCTATTGATCCTCTACCAGCAGCAATAAGCAAAACATGAACAACCTGAAAAAGCACTTACAAGAACTCCCTAAAGACCACACGACAAGCGGCTTATGACACACAAATTTCAGACCTGTTAGTAAGCAGACTTGTGATCTGGACTAATCTGCATGCATATCCATGAAGGAATCACCAGCATTGCCAAGGTTTGAATCCCTATTCTGCTGCTGAGTAAAGCCAGACTCACTGCCCCTATTTCCATTTAAATTTGGCAGAACATTATTTTGGAAGTAGCCTCCATGAGAAATATGATAATTTTGAAGGCTTCTACGAACAGGGCTTGAAAGAGCATTTGAGAAAACATAATTCTTTGGTTGTTGATCTCCTGGCTCGGATCTAMWCCCTATAGCAGATGCTGGTGCACCAGATGAACCTGAAGAAACCAAGGAAACTGAGTTTGGAAAGAGCACAGGTTGCGACTGTGCAGGTGCTCTAGGCGACAATGATGGCTCATCTCCATGATAATCAAGCTCAGCCTGCCATGAAATCATCGAGCACATATTTCAACGAGAAGCTATGCTTTTAACAAAACCAACCAAATCTTTCAACCTTAAGGCTATATTTGGTCTAGCTTATCAATGAAGCAAACCACACTTCCATAACGTAGAAGTCATTTGTTTTACATTTACATCCATAAAGAGAGTTGCTTTTGCCTCCAAAAGGCATTTGTTTTACATTATATCCAAAAAACCAMTTTTACACTCAAACAACTTTCTCTCAATCCTCACTAAAATCCAAAAGTGATTAGTGAAGGAATCTTCACTTTCACTTTCAAATCACACCATCTCGACACTTAAATTCAATTCTTTTTTGTTATTTTAACCCATCTTTTCCAACTTCTAATCCAAATAACATCTTAACCAGAAAACTTTTAACTCAACAAACATATTCAAATTTCGAATTTTTTTCATTTCCCGCCTTTTTGRATTAAACAATCTTTCCACAACTAAACAATTCTTCTTCCCCCAAAGATAGCATAAGCTACTTCAGATAACATCTGAAGATTCTTGCACAAATTTCAAACTCTATACACCCAAGCATCGCATAAAACAACACTGGCATACATATAGCAAACAATCACGCACATACATCTAAGAAACTTATGGTGATATACAAAGAAACTTGTGCATTCACTGCAACATTCCAATAGATTGACTTGATTTCTTGTTCATGTATCTCCTCAAATGGTAAAAAGCACCAAGGCAAACTCATTAAAACATTCAGCATCACTAAACTTGGATCAGTTATTGGTGGATACTCTGCACTCAACATCCCATTATGATGCCCAGCTATTTGTCTCACTAGAGACTCTTCAATTAAGGATTACACTTCCAGTTCAGCTTTTCTTTTTCTAAATTAAAAATAAGTAGACCTTTTTAATTAAATAACTTTCCTTTGGTTGGATAATCAATTAGCTYGGGTAAAAAAGAAGATTTATGAGATGATCAATACAACAGTGGCCCATCTCCAAGTGAAACCTTAATGTTAAACTTGAATAATCAACAAATACATGTAAGTGGCACCACTTCATTAGCAACCGAAACTAACTAAGAATCCACCACTCTTGCATAAAGAAACTGATTCCAGGGATACCTGCAGGTAGTTGAGAATATCAACTGTGGCCAGTCTTGCTCCAGCTTCTTGCTGCCTTAATATCCACTGATAAAGCTTTTCCTGTGAAGATGAGATTCAATGAAACTTAATTCACCTCAATAATGGGAACTTGCCAAGAAAAACATTTTGTTACAATATATCCAAAATATCAGAAAAAGAGTCCTCCAAATTTCAACAATCTCATAAATGAAAGAAATCATCAAATCAAGGTCAAACCAAGCAAGTAAGGGCCTTATTTCAAAAAGGGCATACATAAAAGGCTCAAAATGTCTTTGTGAGTACCAAGAAGAATAATGCTTAGGAATGAAGATAAAGCCAAGTATACTAGACCTCCAGACTTTCTTACTTCGATTAAATAAAGAATGAAATTCCCTTTCTTTTATTTATTTATGTTTTTCAACTACAACCAAAATTATGAAAAAAGTTGGCCCAACAGTGAGAAGGATAGTTGATTTCAGAATCATATTAAAAATCACTTTGAGCTCTTCACGCTTAGCAGGGTTGGGCAGATCCAATAAAATGCACCAAGTCAAAACTTTATTTAAAGCTCATCTGGAGTTCAGGATTAACTGAACACACTTCACATGTAAAAGAGTTCTCCAAACTAAGATACTTTCTCCAATACTTTTACATCTGCAACATTTTACACTGTCTTCCTAGGATAATGACAATATATAAGACAAATGATTGATACATCGTATTGCCTCATTTCATGAAAAAGAATTTGTATGCTTTCAATCATATCAAACTATATTCCTGTGAATTGCCATTTGACCACTACCACGGTCCCTCTTTATCCCTTCTCAATATACCTAAAAGAAAAAGTAACAAAAATATAACTCTCAATAAGAAGAGATGAAGTATTAGGAATCCAAGAATCTGCACTTTCCTCTTGCTGTACACATCACTAGTCAGCTGTCAGTTGTCCTTAAGTAGTCATCCTTGTACAAATCTACTATCATATGGCATCAATATAGCTCCTCGCTAGATACAAGTGTATGAAGTTGGCCAATAAAAGTTACAGAAAGGAGAGATACTGGACGCCAGCAACTCCACTTCAGAGTGCATCAATTATATCATTCACTATCATGACTTTATTGATTGAAAAGAGACCTCCTGATGACATGAACAATTCCAGTCAACAGCAAAATATTGCATCTATAGCATTGATCTTAATACTTCATGCTCAGCACGAGGATTAGTAGTTAACTGTCTGAAAAGGATAAAGATAGCTACAGCTCACGAGTCATATTCTATAGTATACTAAAACTGAGATACTGCATCAGCGTCACTGTGGCTAGATAATAGAACTTCTGCCAACCAAAAAGTATCAAAGGCAAAAACAGTGAACAGCCTCAGTCATGCATCTGTGGTTGCACGTCATTGTGAACACACTTTCATAAGTGATCATCAGTCTATATATGACAATAGAACTCTACAATCCAAGACTATACATCATCTATGTTCCAAGTAGCAGAAGAAAAAACTGACACTCATCTAATTTTCTCTTGAGGAAATATTTGAAGGATATTTTGGATACAAGAATAATCTATGCAGAGTACTATAAATTCTTCAACTAAACATTATCCTTTATGCAGCAAGAATTTCATGCAGTAGCTCAAAATATTTTCGGTATTTTGTAACAGAAAACTACATCAAGCCAATGATAACTGGACCCATACACTCTAAAGATTTTTTTAGCAATAAAATCTAAGATTTAAAATTTTCAACCTAAAAAATCAAACAGATACAAAATAAGTTGGAATAAGAAAATCCTAAATACCTATTTCATTCTGCATAAATAGACCATACATACCTAAGGAACTTTCTTTCTATTGTGAAATAATTTCACTCACACTTTTTTTAATTTTAATTTTTGTATTATTATGAGTGGTAGCATATAAAGGTACATTATATTAGCTCCAGAAGCAAATTCACAGTTTATCATGAAAGAATCAATCTAAAACCCCAAAATGCAGAAATTGACTAAAAAGAAATGTCAGAAGTCCATGTAACTCCAGAAATAAACATTTAAAATTAAATTCAACTAATCAAGAGCCTCACTCTACATAAGGGGGAAATGAAATTCTAACTAAAGATAACAGCTTAACATAAAAAACAATAAATATGCACACAACCAAATATATAAAGGCATCCCAAAAAAATAATAATTAGCTAAAAAAAACCCAAAAAGAACGAAAATTTTATATTCCAAAAAACACATGTGAACACATACCAGGCCGTGGCGTTCACCAGCTTGAAAGGAAAGCTTTTGGTGGTTCATGGCCTGAGWATAGAGTTGAGAGAGAGAATTCGCAGCGCTGCAGAAGGTCGAGTACATGCTCCGATCCACCTCGTCCAAGCTAGTTGCCACCGACTTCCTCTTCTTTGCCATCTCCCTTAATTAGATTATTTTGACAGGAAATTCAATTCTCCGCCAATCGGCGGCTAGATTCCGGGAATTTCGCGGCGGAGGTTGAAGCTCGAGGATACGCAAATGCTTACGGTGGAATTCAGAGTTTGAGAAGAAAAGCAAACTGGCGAAAGGAAATGGGCGTTTTTATACGCTGGAACACCAAAAGCTATAAAATTTAATGAAAATAATTAATCTCTCTTTTTCTTAAGTAAAATAAATTTTGTTTAACTTTTATATTCTAAAGTTAGAAAAAGAAAATATACAGTTACTACTTTTTGGGGTTTCCAAAAACAAATATTATTTTCTATTAAAGAGATAATATTGGAAGGAAAATTCAGAATTGCATGCTTGAATATTTTTATTAAAAAATATATAATTTACTTTTATTAAATTATTCATTTGTATGATTTGGTGAAACATATTTTTATTTACATACATTAGAAAAATATAATACAAAAGTTAATTTTAAAACTTCTTTCGAAAGAAATTAAATACAGGAAAGCAAATCGCATTTTATTCAAAAATTAAATTAAATATAGCAATAAATTAGAGATTCAAATGCTGCATTTTTCCTATATTTGGTTAACTAAGCTTAGCACTTCTCAAATTTTATGTGAGTTGAATATATATTTTTCATATGTATATTAAAGTTTTACATTAATGAAAAACTAGAGATAATTAAAATTGTAGGTGATGTGACAATTAGCTTAAAACAAGATTTACAGGCATCAATTCCATAAAATTATAAGTCAACATAAAGCACATCAATATTGCAACTTAGGCTCCGTTCTCTTAAGCTTATAATAATATAATTTTAAATTTTTTAATTATAAGTTACAAATTAAAATATATATACATTTGTACTAAGAGTGTATGATTATGTGTTTGTCATCAATATTTATACATACTTAATTACTTGAAATTGGAGTATAAATAGTGTCCTCAATCTTAATTTGGAGGAAAATTTCGATTCATTGAATATCTCATGAAATATTTTAATAATAAATTTTTAAAAATAAAATGTCCGCTAACTTTATCATTTTTTTCTTTTTTCCTCTTCTGATATTTTTATCTAAGAAGGATTAATTCAAATTCTACCCAAATCACATTTGCCGAACTTGACTTTCTTTGAATCCACTTATCTACTAGTCCACGYTTTTGGATTACTAACTCTATCATTTTTAATATCTAGCGATTTATATAAATAACGAATAGTAGATTCAAAATTCAAAGCCTTCAAAGCCTTCGCTTGAGGATCCAAATACAAAAACCTTGCTATAAATAAAGACATATCATCATAGTTGTTTTTAAAGAATTTAACATATTTTGCATCCTATCTCTAAATCTAACATAGCTTTTATAAGATATAAAAATAAAAATTACTTTTATTGACGTTAAAATTATATAATGAATAATTGGATGAAAAGAGCCGAAAACACAGAGCGACTTCCTTTAACTTACCCAAGAAAGAGGAAATTAATATAACATTTTCAAAATATTGGACTATTAATTGAGACTCAAAAACATTATTGTACAAAATTCTATTAACTAATTTGAATTAAAAATAACACTCTAAAATATATCAAAAGTTAAAATTCCACCTAATTTCAACAACTAAACTTTATATTGTTGAGCTCTAATAAGGGAACGTCCAATCAATAAAATTACATGTCTAATAATCAATGGTAAATCTTCTACAATTTTATGTTCATGACACGTATATTCAATATAAGGTCTTCCGTTATTAATTTTCTCAAGTTACCGATGTAAATTGCAAGGCCAAAAACTGTGCAYATTGCAAACCCATCMGCTGCTTGACAAGGAAAGTGGCGTGWAATATTCATCCTTTCCTGGAAGACAGATGAATTTGTAKKCTCAATCGTGCTTGAACCAGTAAYGATTCTGCAATTCCTTGGTTCAAGCTTTGGAAAATGATGGAGACCGGAGACGGGAGGAATTCTGCTCCTCTTTCGAGGCCATACTTCTATGACTCCATACCAAGAGACGAAAGAGCAAGGAATGTGGCATGGTGGTCTCTCAGAAATTATAGCGGTATAAAGCATGSAAATCAAATGACTATTTATTGGCTAATTCACCTTCAACGTCAAAGCAATGAGATCATAGAGGGGGCAAGATACGATGTAGCATTAGATACGTAGTTTCAAGACAAAAGAGTAAAGTCTCTTTAGCAGGCAGAAGGAAAAGCTTGAGCACAACATTTTTCTCATTTAAGCAGGGTTTTTATGATGGCTTTCACTTGGAGCTTCTTCAGATCCGTATAGGATTGACCACAACCAACAAACATGAAAGGTGCACCGGATACGTAAACCATGGAAAGTGCAGCTSTGACCTATCCAATTGATCAAATATCACTAAGCGTAGAACCAAAAGTAATATCAAGTCAGCAACTAACTCAGGCTCCAATTTATCTTCAGAACCAGCTTTTTTACCTTATCATCAATGGTGTCAAACTTGGTAAGGAGAATCCCATCAATCAATCTGGGATTTGGAGCAAGCAAAAACTCAGCCAGTTTCTTCAAAAATGCAAAAAAGTAAATTTTCAATCAACTTGGTCAGTGAAGGTAAAGTTGGGATATTCCAAATTGAAATGACATACCTGATTGAATTTTGACAATTGATCTACAGCATCATTGCCAACTAAGGCCTCCCCAACAAACAATACCAGATCAGGATTGTTAACATAGATAAGCTTTGAGAGTGCTCGCACAAGTGGTTCATTGTCCTGCAGCAAATAATTCCTATCCATTAATGTAACAGTAGTTTAAAAAATACTCTTTTACAATGTTTCCTTTTGAGAGATAGGTGAGACACAGATCCAGCAGGGAGAAGGGGGGATTGATTATCATTTTATACAATAAGTCAAGTTATACCTGCATTCGCCCAGCTGTATCAACGAGAACCACAGCTGAACCATTTCTTGTAGCCCCTTGTACTGCTTCCTTTGCAACCATTGCAGGATCTTTCTCATAGCCCTTCTCAAATATTGGCATCTAATAATGCAACCGGTTGCAGAATCAGTTTCCAGTAAGAAAATATGAGCAGATTTGTCCAATCCTCAGGTAGCTATCTAAAACCCAACAAAGTTGCTGCAGTTAATACAAAAAACAGCCATCATATGGTACCTTAAGTCTACAAGCATGGTGCGGAGCTGCTCAACAGCTCCTGAACCAAAGGTGTGGCAAGCGGCCATCATGACATTAATACCGTGCTGCCCAAGTCAATAAGCAACCTGCAGATAGCAAAAACAATAATAACATGTCAGAAAAAAAGATTAGCCCAGACATAAATTCACAAAGAGTCAGTACCAGTTTAAMTCACCTTAGCCAGATTTGTAGACTTTCCGACTCCATTAACTCCAACAAAAGCCACAACATATGGCTCTTTTGTTCCCTGGCAGCATGAACATTCCTCAAAATATCAATGGAGCGCCTAGGAGTTAAAATACGGACAGGAGCCTCTTCCATTGCAGCCTAATCATTTCCATCAACTCCTTTTAGGATTTACCATTAACTGGTATAAAAGGTTGAAAATGATCTATTTCTATTTATCAAAATTCCCAAGCATGATGAACCTTTCACTTTTTTTTTTTTTTTTTTTTTTTTTGGGTGGGTCAGTTTCATCTCATTCTTCCTTCCTCTATTCTTTTCGGGTGGGAGAAGGTGTAGGCTAATAGATTAACCRATAGTAATTATCATACCTGCACTGTGGAAGAAATTCTAGTAAATGAGCTAAGCTTTTTACCCTCAAGACTTGCTGCAACTGATTCACAAAGTTTCCCAGCTATTTCCTCAGCCTACAAGTAATAAAGGAAAAATATCCTCATTACAAAATTATTGCAGAAATCACAGAGGCAAGAGAGAAAAATTAACATCTGACAAAAATAAAAGTTGGAAGAGAAATTGAAGGCACGAACAGTGTACATACCACATTCTTGGTCATAACCCTATCAGTTAGAGCTTTTAAAGCAGGTTCCAAGTCTTCCTTATCCAAACTTGATTTCCCAGAGATACTGAAAATTATTCAAACAAAAAAAAAAAAAAATTTAGATATCTTATAGGTAATTAAATTAAACTAAATCCAACAAAATACTAATCACTGATATATTCTACATAACTAAGCAAGAAACTCCAAGAAACAGAATATCAAGCAGAAAAGAGCTGCTCTTGTCTGTAAGCTTTATCATCCTTCAGTTCAAAGATACGAAATTCAAGGAAAACTGTTGTTCATTCTTTTTAATTAATTTTTATGAATAACACACCATACTCAACCAGTCAATGTGGTAATGGAAAACGGTGATAACAGACTCTGAGCAGTGGAAAGTTTTGAGGTTACCAACAGATATCAATCGATACAATGACACACAGCCTGCCCTACGGCATATAGAAATTGCTTGCAAACTTAGAATATCAGAAAATAATGGATGTTAGCATATTTCCACTAAATAACCTGTTTTAGCCATTTCTAATATGTAAGATATAGAATCTGGAACTACTGAGGATAGTAAGCCCGTCAAGGGGTTAAAACAAGTTCGAATGATATCAAGACCGAATGCCACCAGGAGTACCGACTTCCATAAAATTTTCACTTGAAATTTACCAAACTATTTTCTCTTATTCCAACTTCAAAAGATTAATTACAGAGTTCACCTCCACATTTTCTCAAATCTCAACAGCCCCCCCCCCCCCCCCCCCCCCACCCCAACACCAAAAGGAAAAATTCTTAGATTGTTCAGACCCCTTGCAATGGAGAAGACATCATAGAAATATGAGAACAGCTCATTACAAGTTACAGCAAGTCCTTAAAGGTCACCGATATAGAAGCAGCAGAGTCATACTCCTATCAGCCTAAGGCTGTTCGTTCCTATCATCACTTGTTGACATGCCAGGATATATGAATTAAACATTTTTTTGATATGTTTGTATTACAACCATGCAATGGATGCATACATGCACATGATGACAGAAATATAAAGCACATATACAGATTATCATCCTAGAATTCAACTAATGAAGATATAMTAAAAAAAATATCCAGTAAAGACAATTTAATAGATTAAGTAGCAAAAAGTACCTAGTGAACATGGATGAAAACCACCCTTTCTTCTTTGGCTCAACCCCAGTATCCTGCCTCTGTTCCTCCTCTTCGCTTTCACTTTCACTGCTAATGAGTTCATCCACATCCATCTTACTCTCACCATGATCTGTTGCCACATTAACTATATTGTGATCCCCATTCTCACTCACTAGATCAGTAAAATCCAACTTTTACGCCTGAGATGAATCACCCCAAACTCTATTCTTTTTTGTTGCCTTTTTCTTAGGTTCCACCTTGGAACCCTTGCTGTTAGCAGTCTCAGTTTTCTTTGCCCCTTTAGATTTTTGCATCTTCAGCAGTTTATCTTTATTGAAAGCCCCATTACTGGAAACCTCACTTTCTTTAACATTACCAACAGCTACAGCATTCACTTCTCCATTCCCAACATGATTACCATCGGAATGGCCATTCTGATATCCATGGCTTCTCGATTTATTACCATCCCCACTACCATTGCTATCATCACTACTCTTTTTTGTATTACCTCCATCAAGACCACTCTTTTGCCCTGCCCCTTGCTTCTTATTCAAATTTGCATTCAAAGGCTTAGCAACCTGCTTTGATTTCCTCAGTTCCTCCGCACGAGCCTCAGCCTCCATCTTAASCTGCTGAAAAATGTTATCAAAATCATCATACACGTCTTCTTCGGATCATAAATTTGCGAAAACTCCTGCTTAACCATAGCCAGCGAATCACCCACATATAGAAGATGGATAATACGCTAATACACAGCAACAAATAAAAGCCCAAGTTCATTGTGGAAAGTCCACTAAGAGTGTATGCAACACCAGGTGCATCATAATTGAAAGATGAAGCAGCCGACCGCTCCTTCAAGAGGCAAGACCGAATCAAGGTGTCAATTGGCGAACGTTTAAGAGCATTTCCTAGCTCTTTACATGTCCAAAGGATCAACCCTCTAGTGAATATCAGTAACTGTTYCAACATCTTTATTTTCTGAAGTTTATCAATCCTGCAATAGAATTTAGCAAAATTAAATATATTTATCCATGAATTAATTCAAGTAAAGAAAACCCTGAATAAAATTTCTTTGGACATCTAACAAAAGTCAGTTAAAATAATTATTACATCAAATTAAGGCATCAGCCAGAGAATAGGGACAATCATCTGAAACAAAACATTAGCAACAGGATTCATTTGAGGTAAAATTAGCATATCACAACCGGATACATTATAGCACAGATTTCTATACAAAACTGATATAGTTTTTTTCTTTTTCCATTTTTCGCTTGAATTACACGATCAAATATAAATCCAAGAAAAACAACCAAATCGAGAAGAAAATTGAAATTCAAAAACCTAAGACCCTAAACTGAAAAGAGAAAGAAATATTTTCAAATTTATGCGCATGCATGTATGTATCGAATTTCAGAACGTGAACGAATTAAAATAAATCCGACCAAAATTGATATACGAAGGATAGGCAGTTACCCATGTTCGTCTTTGTTGAAACAGTAAGGAAAAATGACAAAATTGTCAGGTATCAGGTCTTCTCTTCTATTTAAATGCCGCGGGAAATAATGGGGACAAGGTCATGCTGTCCAACTGGGAAGACGCCAGGTGGGACCCTAGGCACGTTAGTCAAAAAGTGTCCGACTAGTTTCCTGATACGGTTACCGTCCTTTTTTTCTTTTTTTTTTTCTCTTTTTTTTTTTTTTTTTTTGGGGGCACGAATTGAATCGCAGATCTCTGTCTGTGAGCTTACCTTCCACGAGGGATTTAGGGTACCACAAATTCTGAGACAATTTCAAAGTAAATCATTTTTAGGTAATTTGATGATGTACAACTTGTTATATCATGATTGATAGTCATATTGTTACAAAAATATTTTCTTCCTTTTGTATATGACATGTGAAATCATAATTTTTATAATGTAAAATTGTCGCACATCTTGAGTATATAAAATAAGCTCACATTCATACGGGTAGTGAGCTAGAGAAACCAWTAAGAAGTCAATTTGCAAAAATTATCCTGAGGTCTATATTGACGGGTTTTCATTTGTTTATTATTACAAGAGAAATTATGATCTAATTACATCTTCTATTCCRTGAATCCAAATATCATCTTCTAATCTACATACTATAAATATAGTTATTCAAGTCTGTGGTGAAAGGTTCGAAATGTCAAAATTAACCTTAACTTACTATTAGAGAAAAGAAGTTAGTTATACTTTTAAACTTTGATTCAATTATCATTCAGGTCTAGAGCYGATATATTGAAATGTCAAAATTACCCTTATCTCTTAGAGAAAATAAATTTTCACACTTATAACTTCTTTTTTATTCATTACAAGGAAAAGTAATCAACTAACTATCAGTYATCCTATTTGTGAAGCACTTACTGGATTCATCTTAACTCTTACCTTTGGTTAGTAGAAAAGAGTAGAATGGGAGAAGAGAAGCTCTTTATAGGATCAAAGGGTAAGGAGAAAACATATAAAGTTTGCGGGTACATGTACTCAGTCTATCTGCAGAAGGAGATAATTGAAATCTTATATACTTATCTTGAAGAGACCTTGTCTTTAAAGATTTCCTACTAGTATTCTAAGTAGTGTTCATTTCCTATATGTTTTCTTTTAATACGTTTCCTATCTCTTTTCCAATTAGGATTAGTTAGTTTTCTAATTCATTGTTCTTATTACCTATATATAGTCTCGTATCAAATACTAGAGGCATACTTTTACAAAGTTTTCTTTCATTTTGGAATTACTTTCAAAACACATTGTTAGGTATCATCTTGGTTGTGGGTTGTGGGGTGAGAGGTTCTAATTGTCCAAATATCTTCGAATAACGCAAGAAAATTAGCTCTACAAATGCAAGGAGAGTCGGTGAAATCTGGTCCGCACTCCTTGCTTCTTCCATTGGCAATAATTCAACTACAGACAAGCAAATTCCGGGGTTGTAGAATTTTATAGGGTTTGGAGTTTGATGAAGTGGTACAAAAGCCTAGAGCTGAAGATGTTTTCATGGAAGATGTGCCTCCAAATAACTCTGATGAGGAGAGAAATGAAGAAGATGGTGGTGGSCAGCAACAAAGGAGCGTGAGAAATATGAAATTCCTCAAGATAAGGAASAGGTGATAGTTCCTGATGAGACCATTCATGAAGTTCCTATCAGGAAGGGATTATCTGGGGCATTAAAGCTTTTGAAAGACCGAGGATAATTTAAACAGAGCATTTAGTGGGGTGGTCCAAACATGAACAACAAAAGAAGCAAGGAAGCTTTTTAGTGGTTTCATATATTTCATGGCAAGAGGCGTGGCAAAAAAAAGCGAGAAAAGCACATGTGATAGCACCAGGAGGAGCTGAAGGTAAAACAAATGAAAAATGGAGATACTCCGTCACTCTCTGTTGAGATAATGAGTGAGGCTCAGGCTGAACTAAAAACACCCTATCTTGTTCTTAGCCGGCACATTAAAACAGGGCAAACAAGTGACTCCAGAAGTAGTTTTGCAACTGTTGAGAAAGATCTCGAGGTAGCTTGACACTTGTGGTTAGAAATGTAGGAGTGTTTTAGTTGATCATTCTCAATGTGAATCAACACTACGAATCATTTTCAATTAGATACTCCGTCACTCTCTGTTGAGATAATGAGTGAGGCTCAGGCTGAACTAAAAACACCCTATCTTGTTCTTAGCCGGCACATTAAAACAGGGCAAACAAGTGACTCCAGAAGTAGTTTTGCAACTGTTGAGAAAGATCTCGAGGTAGCTTGACACTTGTGCTTAGAAATGTAGGAGTGTTTTAGTTGATCATTCTCAATGTGAATCAACACTACGAATCATTTTCAATTAGATCAYGTGTATTCTATCTGCTTATATCATATTAAATCTCTTATAGTGTTGACCATAAACCTTCCAAGTGTTTTGCTCAAATTCTAGCATAGTTTGATAAGTAGCAATATTTTGATTTTTCACAGTTGAGATATCATAATTGACTCAGGGTCTCCAAAGACCATCATTATAGAAATGTTAATTCAGCTTTAGATTAGYTAGTTTCCAGCAGCAATAGAATTACTCAAGCAAGCCAATAAACTTTTCTTACAATAAGGGCCTAATCCAAATATACAGAGCCTAAATAGACTACTCTACTGATTCTGCAAAGTCGACTGACATCACATGCAGAATACCATTCAAAAASTAACCTTCTGAATAAAAGATTAACTAAAGATCTTAAATCCTTTCGCCTAGTTTAATATATACAGAATACAAAGAATAAGGAAGCTACTATATATCATTGTAGAATACAACTATTCGGGAAATTAATGTACTGAATGTTTATACGCCTAATAATGCCATTTTAGAACGACTGAATGATGAAGCACGAATTGTGCTAAAGAAAAATGATAAAACAAATATTAACAAATATATGTTGTTAAGGCCTCCAGTGCATATTTTCTATTTGCATAAAGTTAAAGAAAGAAGTCTCTTATAACAGTTTATTCATGGGCTCAGCATCCATTATCATTTTCGTGTAACTCCTCTGAAATTTTATACCAATTGAATCTGRAGCGAGCATCTGCTTCATAGACAAGGGATTCAAGGTATAAGTGTCATTGGCAAAACACTAGTTGAGATGCGTATTGAATTATGATAATTAATACGAAAATTTAGTGTGATAATTAATCAATTGCTTGACATGATTGATCAAAGTGTCTATATATTAAACTTGCAAACAATAAGGAGCCCTTTACTTTTGAAAGTTTTAGTTTTTGCCTTAACTTTCTCCATCCTTTTTTCCAATTCGAAACAATAGCACAACATTTTGGTGGAATAATATCCTGCTATGAATCTTGATCAATAAGCCGTAAATTTTGACTGAACTATATGTAATCCAATATGGTAACTATATGAATTATATGAAGAAGAAAAGAACTTCCAAATCACCAAGTAAAATATAAATCTTAGTTTTTTTCTGAAACATGTAATCCAATTCACCTTGCAATTCCTTCTCTTATCAACCAAACGTCTAGCATGGATACCACTATAATTGATTAGTGCAAAGTCCATGTCGCAGATACACACCCGCCACCCCTAAGTTTAGTTTTCTTTTGCTAGAAAGGATTTAAAAATAAAAACAACTTTCCACTAGATCCAAATCAATCTGCTGCAATATAATGAATTTTACAAATAACTAATCTAGGACAATACAGTATTCAAAAAAGCAAGCTCCACATCACATATAAGCTATTGTTTCAACTGTCATTGTAGCACGTTCAATTAAATAAAAACTTAATTAAAAAAACAGTGCTGAAATAGGCCATATCAGAAATATCACATACACATGACTAATGTACCATCAAGAGTAGTCACATACAAGACTGCTTTGAGTGCTTTGAACTATTTCCTTTGGCAAACTAGGGTATAACCAAAACCACTGTACACATAAGAGCGCCAAAAAATTACCAGYCAGAAAAATGTATATTTCCACTGTTACTGGAAGCTAACATACCATAAAAAACAATCATTCATGAGTTAGAGTAATCATTTCTGAAGTTGATAGTTACCACCATGAATTTCAACTTAAAATCGAGGCTTGCAAATCTTTGAGTTAATCCAAATTTATCTCTGAGATATTCCTAAATCTGAGCATATTTGCCATCCTTCCTTGCAATGTCAGATCTAGAAAAATAAACAGAAGGCCTTAGACAACCCAATGTGTTTAACATCGCAAACCTTAAGAAACCAGCAGCCTTTCATGGAAAATTGTAGCTAAAATTGACTATTCATTGTGCTCCGCATACGGTCTATTTCGGCTTAACAATGACGATACTSAAACTCAGTAAAATTTCAAGAACACATCAAATACCCAAAATTACACACCGAGCTCTGAATCTTGCAAGCAAAACGACGACCGGGCACCGCTGCAACAACTCGAAACTTAGAGGCCTTCTTCGAACTGAGCTGAAGACCGAATCGGAATGAGACAAGGGACAAAAAACCAGAAGCTAGGGCATGCAAGTTGGACGGATTAGAAATTGGATTCCATGAATATTAGTTGAGGGCAGAATCAAAACCGGCGAGATGAAGGAAATGTAAGAACCAATTTARGAATTCAGCATAGCACGGGAAATATGTTCCTTTGGAGCAGGACGACGTCGTTCTACACATTCTTGTTTWKCTTTTTCTTAAATTTAAAAAATGTCAGYTATTCTAAAATATCCATATCCTCTAGCATGCACAAAATGGCATATCAAAATTATAAGATGAGTTGGAATTAGCAAAAGATAATATAATTTTAAAAATAATTATCAAATCTATAAAGACATTGGTTAAACCTAAACTAACAAAATAATACAAGAAATTAAAATTCATAGCAGATCTAATTATATTGTATCGGTTCAGTGACAAAATACATTTTTCTTTTTCTTACAAACTACGTCCAATTTCCTAATTATTTTGCTAACTTGACTAAGACTTGACAAAAATATTATGAATTTAGACATTCACAATATCAAAATTTCGATGATCTTAACAAAAATAACACTACCAGCTATAAATATAAAATTAAAAATTAAAATACAATATAGATTCAAAGTTGACATGTCACAACCTTCTCTTGACATGCATACTCTAATAATTGCTCAAAAAGCTATTAAGGATTAAAAATAATTAATAATTATTTTATATATAATTTAAAATAATTTATTTGAATAAAATTTTATAAACGTAAACAAATAAATATGATGATACAAAAAAAACGTGCAGGCCACATTAGCTCATACGAGTTATAATTAAAAAGAACAAAAATATAAAGAAAATCACTTTTTAGACAATTTGTCCACTTAATCCTATTTCAAAAAATTGCAATAAAAATTTTATTAAATTATTTAAAATATGAGAGTCACTAAAAAATGTACTTACTTAAATATGTTTCATTTTTCAATAAAATTAGGATTAACAAATGTTCTCAAGAGATAATAAATATTTTTACCATTTGAAAAAGGTACAACTCACATTTCTGAAAAGCAACGCATCCAATATGACTGTTGGTCCATTATATCTTTTAAATGAATTGTTAGAATTATGATGACTTTGGTGAATATATTCGGCTCTTATTACTTATTATTTTATTAGTATTGGTCTTCYCAAAAGTTAYTCAATGAATTGGTTGATTGAAATCGCAAGATGAATAGATATTACAGATGATGAATCAATTCCATTTTATATACCTTTCACTTTACCTTTTTAGTGCAGTCTAGAACGATAGACGAATAACAAATTCTCAATTAAGCTTCTTTTCTTATTTCAATTGGTATTTTTATGTATTTTTTCTTACTGTCCTCAAGTATGCATAAATGTCATATATAGAGTTCGAAGACAATTGAACATCAACAAAAGAAAATTCTATAAATAATTATAAAAATAAAGCAATTATGTCAGAAATTAAAATTCTTTGCAAATATGATTGCATTATATCAGTCCAATAACGAGATATATTTTTTAATTTTCCTTCAATCCCTTATTACATATTCAAAATATTAGTTGATACAATTTATAAAGTAATACAAGAAAGTGTGATAGAAAACAACTTACAACACACATTATTTCAAACTAATTTATGCAACAATAACAATATTACAAAATAACTCGCCAATAAAAAATGTAAGATTTGAAGGGTAAGTAATATTTAGTTTTCTTCCTAATATATTAAATTAATTTAGGATATAGAATTTGTGAAGAATTGAAAATTATTACTATTGTATTTAATGTTATCGTATTTTGATTTTTCTTTATATTAAATGCACTAAACTGTTTGACCTTCAAAGACTAAAATTCTATTAAAAATACATATGTGATAAGTTATCTATGATCGATTATTAATGTAGATTATTGTTAATTAATTCATCGAAATATATAAATATTTCGCTAATTAAAATAGATACTCGTCGTGTATGTTTCGTTCCTTCCGCAAGATTACATAAAGATCTCAACAAAATTCATGATCTAATACCAACTAATTGCTAAGAAATGTATACTAAATTTAGCAATGATGGCAAACCTGTTCTCCAAGGAAGGGATGAAGATGGTCATATATGGTATGTGACATGTTTTTATTCTTAATGTATGCAAAGATACAGAGGAAGATGAAGAGCCCAAAAGGAGGAGGAGAAAAAGAAATATTCTAAGAAAGATAAAAAATTTCTCAAATCACGACTATCCAACTCCCCTCTCCCTCTAAAGAAAAAAACTCTTAAATTGTTAGGAATACTTGCAATTAGGACTGTCAATGAGCTTGGATTGGCCTGGACTCGACCTGCTCAAACCGAACTTTTTGGGTCTGCGCCTTAGTTGAGTTTGGGATGAGCTGAGCTCGAGCTCAAATTTGGGCTCGAACTCAATTCAGATCGAGCTTGGGCTTAGGCAAGCTCAGTCCGATATGAGCTTGAACCTGAAATGATGCTATATAAATTAATTTTTATTTTTAATTTAAATACTAACTCTATTTTTATTATCAAGGAAAATATTTTTATTATATAATTTACAATTGTTGTTGAAAATTAATTTTGTAATGTTTCTTTACTTAGTTTTGATGTAAGATATGATATTTGATCTATTTTAGAATTGATTGTTAAATCATGAACTATGTTTGTAATATTTTTTCAAGAAATTATATTTGATTTACTTGAACTTTATTTATTGAGATTTTAATTTTCATAGTTGAAGAATCTTTTCTATTTGATTTTTTTAATACTTTTTGTTTCTCTTTTTATTTTTTTGATTATTTTGGTAAATTTAGGTTGAACTCGAACTCGAGCTTAGCTTTCTTGAGCCCCTTCGGGCTAAACTCAAGCTTGGGTCAAGCAAAAATAATTCGAGCAAAGCTCAGACTTTGTCAAGCTCGACTCACCCAACCCAATTCAAGCTCCTACTTGCAATAGAGCATGCATCATAAAGATATGAGAACCACTTATTACAAGGTAAAAAAAGTCTTTGAAAGGTCAAGGATATAGCAGAATCATACTCCTATTAGCATTAAGGTTATTTCTTCACATAATGACATGTTGGTGTGCCCAAATATGTGAATTCAACATTTTATGTTTGTTATGTTTATATTAAGACCACGCAATGGATGCATACATGCATAGAATGAGGAATATAAAGCATTTATCCAGGTTGCCATCCTAGAATTTAACTAATAAAGATATACTTAAAGAAAATATTCAATAAAGACAATTTAATAGATTAAGAAGCAAAAAGTACCAAATGAACATGGACGAATACTAGAATTCCTTCTTTAGCTCAACCCTAGTATCCTTGCCCTATTCCTCCTCATCACTTTTACTGTTAACAATTTGATCCACATCCGTATTACTCTCACCATGATTTGTTGCCGCATCAACTATATTGTGATAGCCATTCTCACTGGATTAGTAAAATCCAACTTTGACTCAGGAGGTGAATCATATCAAACTCTATTCTTTTTTGTTGCCTTTTTCTTAGTTACGTCTTGGGAGCCTTGCTCTTTCCACCTTTAGCTTTTTGCATYTTCAGCAGTTTATCTTTATTGAAAGCTCCATTGTTGGAACCTTTATTTTATTTACCATTAGYAACAATCACAACATTTACTTTTCCATTTCCAACGTGATTACCATTGGAATGACTATTTTAATATCCACGGCTTCTAAACTTATTATCATCCCCACCATCATTATGATTGTTACTACTCTTTTTTTCTTTTTTTAGTTTACCTCCATCGAGACCACAATTTTACCTATTCATTCCTTGTCTTATATTCCTTCAATAATGTCTGCGTAGAATTTGATTGAGTTGATTGTTCATGATGAACTAGCCTTTGATGCTGATTCTACTATTGCTGCGAAAAACAGAAAGGATGTGATGGTATCTGGCATGGAATTATTGGAGTATTTCCTCCTTGGATGAAAAATTTGGATGCTGACTCCATCCAAGGTTGTATATATTCGAGAAGAGATTGTTGTCGTGCTGAAATTTTCATATAATGTATRGATTTTGGGTTGGATGGGGAATTATTGRAGKTATGAGGATCACCAAAATATACACATGTTRTATTGATTGTTGTGGYATTTGTTGAACCRTGGGCATCTTCATAATTTTCAACATATTGGTTACATATGCTACTTAAGCAGAGAGTACAGTAACGGCATTAACTTCATGAACTCCTGGAACTACTTTTATTGTGGCTATCTTTATAGTGGTCCACTGGTAATTGTTGCTTGCAATGGTCTCTAAAATGGCAAATGCTTCATTGTAGGACCTAGAGAACAGCCCCATTCGCTAAAACATTGGCTACATTTCTTGTTTGAGCATTAAGTCCATTGTATAAAGTCTCCATTTGAATTCAGTGCTAAGATACAATTATATTGCACCATATAAGCTTTAAGTCATAACACGAGGAAGGGCAACATTTTTTGGTATGACATGACCTAACCCATTGTTTTCACTTTATCTTTTTTAATTTTAATAAGTAACAATTATAATGCATGACCAGGTAGAGTTAGCACCACAAAAGAAGCAGCCCAAGGCAGAATTTTTTAACTGTAGATCATATTTCTGCAATATTGACCTTCCAAAAATGCCTGCAAACTTATTACAACATATAAAGACACAACAATCTGCCATTTATCCCTAAAATATCAATTCAGAAGATAAAATAAGCAAACAACATCCTCATTAAAGATCAAAATAAATAAATAACATTCTGATTAAAATAACATTTGATAGAAATAGAAATAAGTCTTGAAATACAACAACATAATGAAATAGACACACTATTTGCTAGATCCTTCACCCACTTTATGACCATGACAATTCCTTCTGACATGACCTSCTCTATAACAGTTCTCGCATCTTCTAGACTTATTAGGGTTTTGATAATCCATATCATATCGAATCATTGTACTCTGAAGTTAACCTAGATGTTTTCCCTTCATATTCAATGGATGTGAATAAGATTGAAGGGCGATGGCCTCCATAAGCACTCATTTGTAACTGAGAAGAAATTTACTCGATATGTGTTATATAGCATGCAATAGAGAAAACTCTATTGACCAAATTAGCTGCATTTATACCCCGTTCAAAAGTAACTGCAATAACATGTGAGTAAGGAATCCTAATGCAGACCATTTATTAAAAGAGCACCAAATTTTACTCAGTTTCACAATATAAACATTGTTGCCATTTCCATCTCCCCTAAATGGAGTTTTGACATTGTATAAGTCAAGTGATAGATTGTATAGACTCACAATATATGCTCTTGATTTTTTTCAACATGGGAAAAGGTTTTCCAAATTCTAGGGTGGAACTAACATTTGGAACGAGCACCTTGCTCACGATGTTCGACTTTAAGTACTTGACAATTTTAGCAAATATCAACTAAACCATTGCTTTAAGTGGCAATGCTCGTGTCTTCTTAATGACACTGTTCAATGACTTGAAAAGATTTGCTGTCAAGCAACTGTACCTATGACAATCATCATATACAAGTGTTTATTTTTCATGACCGATTGAGTTCAAATAATCGTATGTTGCTGGATTCGTAGTTCTGATTTCTTCCATATGGGACTAAATTTTCTCTCATTCACTTGTTACCTCCCTTGTAAATTGCTTGTGCCAAGTTTCTATTTTTAAACATTGCATTGAAATTTGCCTTAATATGCCATAGATAAAACCTATGAATTGTGAATGGTAGTAATCACTCTCTAAACCACTCTATGGAACTCAATAGTCCTTTAGGCAATCAGATATTAAACATCTCTCTCTTTGCAAGACTATATGATTTCTCAATAGAGTGAGAAACAATCCCCAACTTGCTAATGGCTTCTCCTAAACAACAGTAAATAATAGCGAAAACATGTGGTTGCTTGTATCCCATGTGCTAGCAACCAAAAGAACCTCYCAGTACGCCCCTCTAAAAAAAGTATCATCTATTGAAATGACTAGCTGATAGTATTAAAAACCCTGAATTGATGGTTAAGTGCCCAAAATACCTAATTAAATATCTTCACATCGGAAGTGCTATCCGCATGATGGCTCCACTTAATAATTATCCCTAAATTTGTATCCTTCAATGCTTGCAAATATGCGGGAAAATTTGAAAAGTTGAAGTCCAATCATTTTAAATCTTCTCAATGGCAATCCTCCATGCATTCCACTCATTTCTATATGAGCAACCAACCCAAACAAATTTTTTACTTCAATGATCAAAGAGTTGATATGTATTTCCAGATCTTGCCTTAGAAGGTGTGGAATGTGTCGAGCAATGTGTCTACTAGTTGGATTGAAATAATTGTTGCTTACTACCCAAGGTAGACATGTGTGTTCCTAATTGAATTGCCTAATTTGCCACAGTTTGTGAGTGCTTTTTGGAATTACTTGAATGTACTAATAACAAGGGTTCATTACGACTGAATTCTTTCTACAGGCAACATGTTATGTTTGCTCTTTACAACCTTACATTCCCGAACTCACCGCAATGACCATTGAAGAACATCATAAATGACCTCAAGCCTGTTGGCAACCTAGCCGTTTCTTTCTAACCACCGACTAAGATGGAATTAAAAGTATCCTCCTCTTCAATCCACTCATCCGAACTCATATCATGAAAAAGTCCATAAGACTAAAAATTACTCCACGTCGTGGATGACTCACCAATATTGATCGTCGAACCTGTAGATGGTGGGTCATTTCTAATATCATCCCTTATAATAGCACCAAAGTCAAAAGTTGGTTCATCCTTAGATTCTTGTATGTCATCTATATCTTAAGTGGGTCCTAGGAATCCATGATTGTAGACCCCTTCAACAAAGAACCTCATTAGCAATCTATTTCTGAACAATTGTGATATGATGTAAAGTCGCATAAGGATGAATARRGAGTGGTTGAGCTGAGGTACGCCCTGACAAAAATTGATTTTGGATGGGATTCCTTAYGGTTGTAACACCCATAGATGCCGAAAATAGAGTTAATGCTAGTGGATGACTGAAAGTGTTCTGCATATATTTGCCCAAATATGCAAATTAGATTTGAGGATGAAGCCTGTGCATATAAGTTATTCAACATTAGAAAGATTTCTAGTCATACCTCCAAAGTTAGAAAAATCTTCTAGTATAAAGCAAGCAATAATAAAAAATCATACCTATAAATATGTGAGGGAATATGAAATCAGCATTTGCAATATTGTTAGCACCTCTTCCCAATCCCCCAACTCTCCTAAAAAAATGATGTATATTACCCAATATTTTGTTGGGAGTTCATCCCGTGTATAGGTTCACTATTAAAATAGCATCCATCACATGTGGTTAGTTTTGGCTGTGTCTGCCAACAACCTCTACTATTATCTCTGCACCTACAGTCTGCCTGAACTGGCTGGGTATATCCCAYAATAACTCCATATTCCCATCATTGTTCAATTAATAACATTGATAGATTATTTTGGAACCCTTCCCACACAACTGAAACTCTGATTATCATCCTCAATTAATACGGGTTTTCATCTAATTTCTCATAATTTGATATTTCTTGGGCCAACTTGGAATGACTTATCTTTCGATGAAATTTCCAACACTTACTAATATCTCCATCAAAATGGGTCATTCAATGTCCGAAGAATATTACTATCCCAAAAGAGATTGAATTTTAGAGCCTCAAATAATAGTTCACCCATTGTAATAGTCAATCAACATTGTCAAAACCTAAATTGAAACAAAATATTTGCAAATGATTAACATATTGATTATAATAATTAATTACTTAAGTATATAGTTAATCCAATAAATTGAAATAATAATTAAAAAACCTCCAAGTAAATATAAAATCTCCATGATTCAAAGTAATGTACCAAATTGGGGTGAACAAGTTAGTTTAGGCTAATAATGTATGAATGTTGGGCATTAGACAAAACAAATCCCAAAATCTCATCTTAGGTGACCAAATTAGAGTAGATAAATGTAATATAGGTAGTAGATACATGTATTAGGTGAGTAATTGAAAGGAATTACTTAATTGGAAGAGAAAAAATAAAATTGAAGGATTATTCAGTTTGCTCGCATGCAAGAGAAAACCCAGATTTGGGGAAATTTTGCATTCTAGTTTCTGTCAAGCTTCATGGTTCTAGATTTGATATCTCAGTGAAGATGCAATGTGAGGATGTGTCTTTCAATGAAATCGAGAGGAAGATGCAAGGAAAAGAAACGTCTTTCTCTAAACTATAGCAAAAGATGCGACCCGTAGATACGTCATCTATTGAAATCAATAGATGATGCTTCCACTAGTCGCGTCATCCACTCAATAATATTAGAAGATAAAACCTAAGTTCTACCAACCAACCTGAAAGGAAAAAATATCCTAAGGAAAAATTTTACATTTATATATAAGTTCTACCATCCAATTCATTGAAAGTTAATAAATTAACTCCATAATATAAAATGCAAATCATAAAAATGAACTCATCATGACAAGACATATTATGATATAATTAGTTTTCAAACATCATAATATATCAATATATAAAAAGAATTTCCAGTTTACATAGTCCTAAATATGTAACAAACTGGGAATGTTTGGTCCTCCATGGTCAAGCTGTGCYAGGTGGCCAATTCTATGTGGTCTAGAGACTGAAGGAGTGTATAACACCTCTTGTGGATTGCCGGCATATTTTGTGTCATCGTCTGCAACAGTTCTCAAAGCTCTTGTAGCCTTCATGAGAATCAAGGTCCATATAAGCGACAATTCACCAGGACAAAATAAATCAAAGATGTGCTTCTCAGGTGTCTCCTAAACCATAGATGAACCCAAAATGTTGGGTGTTGGAACACGCCAAGCTAGATC
>MEJB01000017.1:8557504-8927043 GCA_001752375.1 Rhazya stricta
TATATATTGTTGGCGTGGTAATCTAGGCTTATGTTGTCATCGATTTCTTACAAATAGACCTTAATAATTTCTAATCACCAAATATCGCTTTCATTTGTTACTTTCACTTCTAGTTTCATGCATCTGTTTTGATTCTTAGCTTCTTTGATACATCTAAAGTCGTTGCAATGGTAGAATTCAATACATGGATCCATCAACAATTATTGGCGGCCAAGTGATTGGAGATAATTAGTATGAAGTAATTTTTTTAGTGCCACTTCATGGTGAGGACAGATTGATTCAGCTATTATGGTCTAATTCAATCTATTGGAGACTCTATTGGAGCACCCATTGCTTGGCCATGTCCTTTGGTAAATTATTATCACTCACCACATATATATTTCTATATTTTGATTTGGATAATATGATTTGTATATGTTATGTCTATTAATTTTAATAAATGTATTTCTTCATTCTATAGGTGAGGAGATGCAATGAAGATTGATTGATATTGTGAGTGATTATAGGACAAAAATCGTCATTATAGGACATCATATACAAATCCTTTAAGCGTCATTATAGGACATCATTATAGCACCCCTATTGAAGTTCAACTTTGGATGATACTGTTCAAAAAGCGTCACAATATGTCATCTATCGTTACCCTTTTAGTGTCACCATAGGCCATTTTTCTAGTAGTGAAATGTTGTTTAAAAACTTAATTTTAAGTGCATCATATTACGACGTTTGAGGTAAATATCATCACAGATCATTGAAAATCCTTTTTTGATGATTTTTATTGGAAGCGTCATGATATATGCATTGCCATACACCTTTTTTTACGGAGTGTTATCCAGTTTTAGGGACAATTAGCTTGAGATCAAATGTGCTGAATTCTAACGTCTACACTGSTTGCACTCAAGGACAGTKGTTAGATGAACTGTTTCCAGACAAACATTCCAAAAGGAAAAATGCCATTTCGTTAGCTTGGGATCCATTTGTCATCAAAAAACTGGAAGTTAATTATCATGTTTCCTTTATAGACAAAGTGACCTTATATCGATGCCTGCTCTAATGTCTCCATATCATGTTTGCAACAAGACAAAACTTACTCCATCATGCACGTTGAAGGTTTGACAGAGGTAGCCATTGCGAGAATTAGCTCATAGACAATAGAGGGAAATTTCAGCACTTCAAAGGCATACGTATCTTACAAATTCAGAAGAACTACAAGTAGCTGCGCAACAACAATATGGAACCCATTAATCACCCCAAGCATTCTTTTACCCTGKGGTTGAGTGCCACAGCTAAGCTCCTCACTAGATAAGCTTGGATACTTACTTGCACATTGACAGAGAGGGAACATTTGCAACGCCGTAGATAAATGCATTGACCATCTTTTCTTCCAATGCCCCATATCTTTAAACATCTGGAATCGTATCAAGTAGTGGTTTGAAATCAACAGATCTATGAGCACCGTTATTTGTGACTTGAAGTGGATTACAAAAGAAGTTCGAGGAACTCTTGGCAGGCTAAGGCCAAGCCTATTGCACTTGCAAGCACCATTGACCACATATGGAGAGCAGGAAACCAATAGATTTTTGAAGATATTCGACATGATGAAGACAATATTATTAGGAGAATTAAAAGACATGTATACAAGGTCATGTTCTCCTTAATTACATCCTCTTATTTTGGTTTTATATCAGTCTTTAGCCATATAGTTTTCATGTCTTGGGATCATAGCATCTTTATTAGTAAGCTCGGGTATGCCCGCTATATTTATGCACACTTTTTGATTAATACATTTACATTTACCAATGAGAGAAAGAAGCCGACTTAGCTTTTCTCGAAGGGGTTGTTGTTGGGCCTAACAACTAGTAAAACTAAGTTCAGATACAGTAATTAATTGTGGCACAATGGGCAATATAACAAAGAAGAAGAAACGGAAAGTTAAGGTTAATGTACCAAATTTGGTTGGTATGAGTGGTTTGTCATTAAAAGAGATTAAGAGTTCGATGTAAAGAAATTGATCTGATACAAGTTAGAATTAGTTTGGACATAGTTTATACGAAAAAATCTCTTATAATTGGAGCCCATAATAGTTCATGCGATAAATTCGCTTTAATATGAAGAGGAAAAAAAAAATGAGGGATGATAGTGGTGTTGGAAAAAGGAGAGTGGGGGAGAAGAGTGTGCCGGCTATTGACTTTGATGTGGGATAAATGGGAAAAAAAATTGAAGGAAAAAAAAAAAAAATGGGACATTCGATAGAGAGAAAGGAYGGAAGGGTGGAATGGTACTAGTAAACGTTCAGATGGTGCAAAAGGTTTTCTTCTGGAGTGAAATCAGCTGCATTCATATTTTACATAAATTAAAGATTWGAAAACTCGATTTTAAAATAGCACAAAAACTATGAGATCATACATGTTTTATGCATTTTTTATTTGAGATTACAATTTGGGAGAAATATAAAAGTATAACAGAAATGTTTCATTTAGAAGTTGAAATACAATTAAAATTTAATTGATAAATTTATTTTTTAAATGGAAAAAGAATTGAAGGAATCTTGAAATAATATCACAACTTGCACAAGTGATGAAAACAATTTTAACACATTGATTTTTCAATAATTCAGATAATCTCCTAATGTTTTTGCTCACGTTAATTTTAAATATTTAATTCTAATAAAAATTATATAAAATATGCGGTGACAAAGTGAATTTTCAGAGAAACATTAAACATAAACAGAGCATAGGCTTCTAGTGGGTGGGCGAAGTCGATCCTACAAATGGGATGAAATTGATATTCTCTGCTGTTGGAACAAGCCATGGCTCATTTGACATTTAGACTGTAATTTCACACTTCAATGGTCCAGCATCATTTAGCACTGACCACCAAGTTGGTAGCTTAATTCTGGCCTATTTATTTCATCGAAGCCCATTTGACTCACCTATTGTGCTAGTAACAATAACTCTGCATCCACTACTTTCAGGTAGTTGGTGCGTTAGTTTAGTAATAAAATCACGATAGTATCATGTTACCATGACGTACGTATTAGAAAAGAATTCTATCTTTTTTTTTTTTCCTTTACGTCATACAACAAATACATTGAAGTATTTTAAATGTCTTTCTCGCTCAAAGTTTTAAATGAAAGAGTATAACACGTCGATGTTAGACAAATATCTCTTATGCTGTCGATACATCTTTTGCTATATTTTTAAAAATTGATATATTTATYTTAATTAATTAATTTCAACAAACTTTATTTCATCCTTCATTAACGCTATTGAAGACTTGAAAAATATACATGATTAACCACGTAATCATAGAACAATGCAAAGCAAATTAGAAAAAGATGAAAAGGACCAAACATTTATATTTTCACATCAAAATTTCAGTTAATTTTAATTAGAGATTAATTAAGAATGAAATAAAGTTCGAATGAGCTAACTAATTGATGAATTAAAGTGCAATTGAGAATTAATTGTGAATGAAGATTCGAAGCCTATTGATTAACTCCTTGTATCATAGTCTTTACCCGATACGTGAATTAATTGATGGTATCAATGACCATTTAATATTTTTAAATTATTTGTTTTCAAGATTTTTTTTTCAATTGTATAATAAATCATAATTATTAAACTAATAATAATTACTCCAATAGTAAAAAGAGTATTAAAAGATTTAGAACTTTTTTCAATATATTTTGTCCATGAATCACATYATTTGATTAAGCACGCAAAATTAAAAATAAAAATTCATAATGAATGAAATGTTTTTTAATATAAAATTTAATAATAATGCAATGAAYGAGGTTCAAATACTCATTATTAGTTAGCAAGGAAGTCCGTTAAGAGTGTCAACATATTTGAAGAGATGATATTAAAAAACTTTATCAAGCTAAAATATTTTTTTCMCAATATCTTTTATGAAAAAATTAAATTAATAGGTAAATTTTCCACCTATTAATCTTATTCATTTTACAAGCTTTGTTCAGATGGTAGGTATCTTAAGAAGCCTGTCTACCTCGCATGTGGGTTTGCTTCCCATTTAACTTGACTAGTAAAAAATCAAAATTGGGAAGAGTTTTATTATTATTTTTTAACAATTAGAAAAGTTTATGATATATATATAATAAGATGTGATATATTCACATATATTTTTGATCCGATCATCACGAGAAAATGACATATTAAATAAATTTTAAAAATTTTTAGCTGTTAATTAGAAAAATATTTATTACAATATAAATATATGAACTTTATTATTTATACCATCCTCTTCTCATCATGTCGTATAAAAAAATATTTTACCTCCCTTTATTGTGACTAATGAAGATCTTTTTTTTTTTTAACTAAAAAGAGAAATGCAAAATGTACAAAAATGTTAATATAAATATTATTTAATACATTAATAAATTTCGTGTTTAATATTCATCCTGTCCTAATCTGTCTGATGAAAAAAAAAAAAGAATTATGGTATTCTTCCTTTTCTACAAGACAAAAGAAGTGAAAGCACATGCAACAAATTCCACACCAACCCATGGCACTACAAATCCCATGTTCCTGATTTGCCGGCTGCTCCAGAACTGAAAAATAATTATAAAGTAAGAATAATATCATGGGATAATAATTACTACTATTTGATTAAAATTTTTGAAGGAAAGTTAATCATAATTAATTAGCAGTAATAAGAATATTAATGATAAGAGGAAAATAGTATTAGTAGCGGATTAAACAAGAAAAGCGACTCCTCCAACTGTAATTCTTCTTCCTTTTTCTTTCGGTCAAACCCTAAACTACTTACATTCCTCTCGGTTTCATTCATCTCTCACTCGCATACACACAATCCACTACGTACATTTCATCGCTCTTCTCTTACTTTCTCTCTCTATATTTATATATATACGCTTACCTATACATACATGTGCAAGGAATGAGGAACCATTTTTACTTTTAATTCTTGAATTGAAAGTATTGAATTTTATTGCCAGAGTGTGTGTATCTTGATATATGTGTAGGTTGGAGTGTGAAGATCTGAATTGATCAATCCCAGAACGTCACTTTCATTGTCGTTAGTTTCCCAACGGTAGGTGAAACAATTCTGCATTTTATGAGTATGTGGATTTTCGGAATTTTACGGGTTTGTATGGAAGCTGAGATCTGTAGTGGACTTGTGATGGATTAAATTCTGCGATCTGAATTTGAGRGGGTTTTCTGATGTAGATCTGATAATGAAACAGTGTAATTGTCTAAATTTTGGGAATTTTGGGTGTTTCCGGTTGGAATTCGTGGATGTTTATGGTGCCATTTTCTTAGTTCGTTGATGAGTGAATCTCCAAAAGATTGAATTCTAGTGTATTTTATGTGTTTATTTATTACTTGATGAAACTATCTCCAAAGGGCATATGTTGGCTTCATTTTTGCATTTTTCCTAAATTTGTTTTTATCAAACGAAGTTCTGTTAATACTGGTAATTATCTTTCTGTGAGCTAATTCTCATTGACCTAAAGCTTCATGTATTTGCTATCCAATTGAATTTGCATTGTCATCCAAAATGTGGATAACTGAATGAAAGTTTGGCAATTATCTTATTTGTTTAAATTCTTGATGAAATTCAGGTGTCCAAACGGGGAAGATCAGAAAAGTTTTGATCTTGAATGTGGAAGTGGGGAGATTTATAGATGGTGCTCGAGGGTTAAAAGTTCTCGAGTTGGTGGGTTTAGATGAAAAGGATAATGGCTCCAGCTAACAAGGCCGAGAAGAAGGCTGCAGTTGATGCAGCCGCATGGATGTTCAATGTTGTTACTTCTGTCGGGATTATCATTGTCAATAAAGCATTGATGGCTACATATGGCTTCAGTTTTGGTAATTTTTTCAGTAGTTCAACATTCATTCGGTCATAGAAAATGAAGTAAATATTACTTGTTGACTTTCCTCCACATCTAATAACTTAGTTTTTATCTACCTAGGATTTTAGATTTGAAAGATATTTTTCTCGGACATTTAATCATATACTGATGGCAATTGCAGAATGCATTACATGCTTCAATACCAAAATTCCTGTCATCTGCAAGGGCTTGTTCTTGTTTGCTTTCAGCTTTCACTTGAACTAGTAAACAAAGTGATTGTTGAAAAGTCTATTAACTGGTTGAAATTTCTTAATATTAAAGGCWGAAATCTATCTTATTTTGCAGCTACAACATTGACTGGTATGCACTTTGCTACGACAACCTTGATGACGGCTGTTCTTAGGTGGCTTGGATACATCCAACCTTCTCATCTACCTTTTCCAGAGCTTCTCAAGTTTGTACTATTTGCAAACTTTTCTATTGTTGGGATGAATGTCAGCTTAATGTGGAATTCGGTGGGATTCTATCAGGTAATTTAATGAGCTTCAATTTCTGCTCAATATTACTTTTTACTATTTTCCTTAGTTCATTACAAAATTTTGAAGGTAATATCCTCTGATTTAGTTCAGTAATATCTAATGACATTGTCAGATAGCAAAGCTGAGTATGATCCCCGTGTCCTGCTTATTGGAAGTTGTATTTGACAAAATTCGCTATTCAAGAGACACAAAACTCAGCATCTCAATTGTACTTCTAGGAGTTGCTGTCTGCACAGTTACTGATGTGAGTGTAAATGCTAAAGGGTTCGRTGCTGCCTTCATTGCAGTTTGGAGTACTTCTCTGCAACAGTATGTAAGTTTCCTCATTACTGGTTGATTGGATATTAACTTGTCGTAGGAAGTATCTTCCAAATCATCTGGATGATGCAAAAATGGATGAACATTCATCACAGAGAGCTTAACAATCGCCTCAACCACCAAAAGATTGATTGGAAGTAAAAATATTTTGCCTTGTTGGATGTGTACTTATTCAAAATGCTGACAATTGTGTTTGAGATTTCCTATTAGATTCATTAACAAGGAATGATGATCTATTCTCCAGAAATAAAGAGTTCTACTTTTGTAACTTCTAAGTCTATTCATACATATCTAATATTGTATCTAATAATCATGAATTTGTCCCTGCAGTATGTTCATTTCCTTCAGCGGAAATATTCTCTTAGTTCATTCAATCTTCTAGGACACACAGCACCAGCACAGGCTGCATCATTGCTGCTAGTAGGCCCTTTTCTGGATTATTGGTTGACAAACAAGAGGATTGATGCCTTTGAATTCAGTGCACCATCTCTGGTAAGTACATCCTATGGTCATGCTAGAATACTCTATGCAACATCTCCCAATAGAGCGCACATGCTGGAACAATTCTTCTGGTTGTGTCAGATGGTTTCAGTGARGTATTAGTTTGTCATGTAATAGCTTTGCCAGAGAGCTGAAGTTGTTATTTTCTAGTGCTTCTCACAAGTTTCAGAACACTAACTCAATAGCATCAAAATAATCACTAACTCACTTCAATGATATAAACAGCTTCTCTGGTGAGGAAAGCTATATTTGTATTAGAATAAGATGAATYCCACCTCTATATTCCAAATMATTATTATTTTTAGTTTGCCTTTTTGTTAGACACCTGGAATTTSAGTCCAATTGCATGATCAGAAAGGTACTAAAAAGCACTAAATCACGTATGCTGGTTTGATGTATTTTCTTTAGTGTCTAGAACTGTATATGCATTAATGTGGAAGGAAGTTGTTAAAACAACCTGTATAGAATTGGGAGATCAATGTTGAGATCTAATTGAGTAACAATACAGGGCGATATGCAATTTCAATTCCTTAAGGGGAAGTATTTTGCAAAATTAACCTATCCTTTTAACCTAGATTATACATGGAGTGGTGTATTAAAAACTGTTCAATTACTTGTCATATTTCTATTGGGGACCTCAATACTCAGCCCCACTGCACATGGACACACAACTACTCTCTTGAGGGGGGAAGTGAATCTTTTATAGAAATCTTTAATGCCAGTCTCCTTGTGCGTCACTGCAATTACCATAAAAAGGTGCCTTTGTTYTCGACTTTTAGTATTGCTGTATGGCTTCTGATATTATTTCGTCCAATGTGTTCCATTCTGAGTATAAAAGTTTGCTATCTGCTCCTTTTCACATGGCACCTTCTGATCAGAAACAATGATTTTTTCCTGAACATATTTCAGATCAGCATTCTGTCGTGTTTATTTTTGTACCTTTTTCTCTTACAGGTGTTTATAGTCCTTTCATGCAGTATTGCTGTAGGGACAAATCTGAGCCAGTTCATCTGCATTGGCAGATTTACTGCTGTCTCATTCCAAGTCCTTGGCCATATGAAAACCATCCTTGTTTTGATCCTGGGATTCCTATTTTTCGGGAAAGAGGGTCTCAATTTACAAGTGGTGATTGGCATGATCATTGCTGTTGTTGGAATGATCTGGTACGGCAATGCCTCTTCTAAACCAGGTGGTAAAGAACGTCGCAGCCAGCAAAAGAAGGAAGCTTCATCGGAATCTTCTGAAATTGATGAAAAAGTCTAAGCATTTGTGCTACTGCAGATCATTATACAACGATAGCTGATACCGAGAATTTTTTAATCATCATCTGACACTAGATACACCTCTCAGATCAGTTACTTTTTAAGAGCCCTCTGAGTTTTGTAATTCTTATATTTCTTCTTGATGTTTTATAATACCTTGAAGCTTGAAGAGGAGATGGATGTTTGGTAGAGAGCTTAGATTACCGCTGATTCTCCTATTTTGTTCCATGAATGATCATAATTTATAGAAATTATTATTTATTTCTTCTTCGGCACTAATTTTGTGTTTTGCCCACTTTAGGTTGTTAAAGAGTTTTTAGTTCGGCTAGTGGCACCGATTGCCACTTCGGTGGCTACCAAATATTGAAACTCTTCTTGGAGCTTGAAAATCTGCTGTTTCAAATTAATCAGRTAATAACAATTTAGAACCACGTAGCCAGTCACCCCCCCAAGCTACTTAAAACACTTAAAATCCAAAAGATTTACTACCATGGAAAGAGATATGGAGCAGTCCGTTTTAAAAAGAAGCAAGTATCGGTCCGACTTTGATACTTCYTGCACTACTGCTATTGTCATTTTCTCAACCAAAAAAGCAWCCATTTTTATCCTTTAAAAGATTTAAAATATCCATTCTRTTTCCTCTATATTGTATCTTCTCCGATCTATATCTCAAAATAATTATTWATTACCAACTAAAGATATTTTAATACATCTCATSTCAACCCCTTTATTTCAACTTTATTTCCCTATCCACTATCTTTTACCTTCTCCAATCTCTATCTCAAAATAAGCCTCTATTACCATTTATCTCAACCAGTTGTTGAAACTAGCACATTGGAAGCTCAATTGGCCAAAATAATCATGAGCAGCTACGATTTAAGTTTCTTCCTCTCAATCGAATCTATAACCTTCGTTAGCAGATACATTTTATGTGGTTTCCCTAATCAAATTAGAAGTTACCAAGGAACCAGTTCCATCGTATTGTTCTTATCGATCACACGTAGAATTAATTCTTAATTACCGTCRACTTATAATTGCTTTATCTAACCAATCGATTAATTAGGATGAAAACTAACTAAATAAGGAACYTAATTAACCCTATATGATCACATCAATGGATAACAAGCYTAAGACATGAATTCACCTATTCTTCAACTATGTTATTTAATTGATGTTTCTTCAARTATGTTATTTAATTGACGTTTTCAAATCAGTATATCAAGTATTGACCAACCAAACCCCAGGAATATTGAATATACTTTCTCAAGATATAAACAACATATTTTTCTAAGTAACTAAACTATATAGGTATGCTTAACTTAACCTAGAAAGACATATTAAACTAATGGTTCTCAACAATTGAAAAAAAAGGGTAAATATATCCCTATTTCACATGTAGTACATGACACTTGTTATTTAACCTAATTGTAAAAGTATTATCTCTAATTGCTTTAAAAAATGTTTAAAACAATTGAAAGATGACCAGTCATACAATRGAACATTAAGAATAATAACAAGGCTTCAATAAACATGAATATACCAAATGTGAAAAATGTCTAATTCAATAACGTAGCATTTGAAAATATTATATTATGATCTTAGAAGAAAAGATTTAATGCATCACGATTTGAATAAAAGAAAATACAAATTGAAGATCGGGATAGAAAAACATCAAGAAATATATCACACTTGATCAATCTTCAATCTTTTGGTATTCTTTTCCTSCCAAAAGGCTTCTTCTAAGCGTGCCAATGTGGTCTCCAAGGTCCAATTATGAAGAGTTCTATTTTTGGAAGTTAATAGTAGGGTTGTCAATTGGGCTGGGTGAGCCGGGCTTGTCTCAGCCCGAACCCAGCCCAAAAATATTTAAGAGGCCTCAAGCCCAAACCCAYCTCGAAAAATATTTAAGAGAGCTCAGCCGGAACTCAATGTGTGAGCTAGGCTGAGTACAAGCTTAGCCCGAATTAACCAAAACCAAAAAAAAAAAAATCACTTTATCTTACAATAGTGCATAATTCTAACTAATAAAAGGCCTAGAGCCGGAAATGATCTTAGAAACCAATCGCGTTCGGGAAAAAAATCTCAATATCGGCATGAACTAGGAGAATCAATAGAATATTTGATTTACACGGTTCGTGCCCATATGGGATTCAAATTCATTTTTTTTTATTTTTAACTTTTTTACGTAACCAAAATAATCCAAATTATGCATAATCTTTTGAAAGTGATACAGATCTTTAATCTCTCATGATCAAATATTATTGACCAAAATGAAAGAATATCAAAACAAATAAAAAGAAGGGAAAAAGCTAATGCAAAAGCAAATTATCATTACTTATCTACCAAATCTTAGTCATAGATGACTCCCTGGTATGGAACGACATTTTTGAAATGCAAAATGGTAAAGCAAGCTAGGTTTTCAAAGTTTTAAGTTTAAATCATAATCAAATAAAATATATTTTTTAAAATATATATATTATTTCGAGTTCGAGTTGAGCGGGCTTGAACATCTACAGGCCCGAGCTTAGATTTTAAGCCCATACTCACATTAGGCTCGGTCCGAAAATTTTGGGCTGAGTAGGCTACGTTTGGGCTAGCTCGCACCCATTGACACTCTTAGTCAATAGGTGTTTTATAGCATATGGAGTTCTTRATTGGGTCAACAAATGAGCGAAACCTTCCTACACTTCTCAAAACTCATCCAAAATTGAGGCACAATCACAAAACTATCTTAAATTCATCAAACTGGCACCAATTTTGACCAAATCGGAATCAAATTTAGCTCGAGAAGCATGTTACGGTTCAAAAACTGGTGCCAYTTATGTACTTTGACAAGTGTCAGTTTAATTATGTTTTTTCACTACTTGATATGCTGTTGTCGATTTAGATGGTTCGCGGCCCAAACGACGTTCGAATTTAGTCAAACCAAATGCATTTCGAAGCTCTTTCATCCTTCATCCTCCATCCATTTACATAGGTTTTGTAGAGTTCTATTGCCAGTTTCACCGCAAATCTTTCACAAATCCCTTCCTACAAAATTGAATTGATATATAATGAAGTATTTACTTAATAAASTACAATTGCATCTAGCATTTTATTGAATTAAACTCTTCAAACACCATATAATCTAGATATAAAATCAATGTATCAGTACACAGACCATCAGTACTATTTGTATTTTTTGAAAATGAAATGAGATGTAAAACCTAAATGTAATAGATCTCTAACACAAAAAGCTAAAGAAGAGTGAGTTATTTGTCGGGGGGTATGCCCTAGGATTGCAYAATTTGAAAAACTACCTCAACTTGTTTGTTAAGCTGTTTTATATTACATTAGTTAATGTAGAAAACTATTTTCATTAAGTTTTTTTGCCTAGAATGTTGATTTTATAGTCAGTTGTCAATATATAGATAATTTATTTAATTAATGCTAATTACAATAGAATGAAAACTGAACTATGACRTCATCTTAATTCAAATTCAAACATCCTTAAATGATTAAGGGTGCTTCTTTATTGTGATCCATAATCATAGGAGTTTTTGACTAGGGTTTTGTAACAGCRCTCTCCAACCTAGCCATTCGGGACAGATAGTTTGCATGAGAAAATAGAATTGAGAGACTTGTGAAGGGGCTTAGTGAGTAAATTAGGTGACTGTTCCTTCAATGGAATGAATCAGAGCAATTTTATCACGAATATAGTGATAGTTGAGATCTATCTGCATAGTTTGGGCAGGGAACACATGATTGGAGGCCATATATGTAATGCTCAGATTGTCACACTTTAGCAAAATTSGAAACTTTTTTTGAGCACCAAGTTCATATAGTAAGTAGCCTGACCAAATAGATCTTGCACTAGCATGTACAATAGACACATATCCGATTTTAGCATTAAAATGGGCAATGGTAGGCCCTGCTTTTTGAAGCCTAAAATATGAGATTGGAGCCAGAGAATACAAGATAGTTGAGATGTGGAACAATAAGAGTTGAGACAATTAGCCCAATAGACGTTGAKATAGGRAGAAAAATGAAAAAGGTTGATGTTGTGGTGTGAACCATAAACCATTATTGTTTGATCCTTTAATGTAACGAAGAATCATTTTGGCTACAACTAGATCATGAACACGCATACAACTCATGAAAATTGAGAGATTTTATTGATAGCAAAGGGTATATTAGGTTCAGTGATGGTGAGACATTGGAGAGAACCAACAAGGTCACGAATGGGATTCTCCACAAAGTCACCATCGGAGGTAGTGAGAGTGGACCTAGCTGACACCAGTGTACTTACGGGTTTGCTGTCAAGAAGATCATGCTTGGACATGATAKCATGGGCATATGTAACTTAATTAAAAATGCAACTCAAGGATCAAGATGAGTAACCTATAATTCGAGGAAATAGCAAAGAGTCCTAAATCCTTAATATCAAAATCATGTCCAAGAGCATCTATAACATTGTAGAAGTCAATTATCYCTACATGTAACAACAATATCATCAATTTTTAGCAGGATATATATTGTATGCTCTTCATCTCAATAGATAATTAATAAAGAATTAGCAAAGCTTTGAAGAAAACCAACAGAGACAAGGAAAGTACTCATTTGATGAAACTAAGTATGGGGAGTTTTTTTGAGGTCATAAAGTGATTTTTGAGCTTGTATACACGAGAAGGCCGTGTTTGATCAACAAAATATGGCAGTTGTAGAATATACACATCTTCCTAAAAATGATCATGTAGGAAGGTGTTGTCAATTTTTTACCTTAGGTAAATGTAAGCATTGACTTTAACACATGCAAGTATGCATGGCCTATAGTAATAAAGAGTAAGATATCATTCCCACGAGGGTTATAATATTAATAAGTAAGGGTGAAAATCTCTTAAATGTCAAAAATTGATTTGAATTAATTATTTTAAGAAAATGTAATAATAGAATAAAAAACATGATGAACCCACAAAATTCGATAATTAATCCTTCAAATGAAATTAAGTAAGTTAGGGTTGTTGAGTTTCTTAAGATGTGTTGTGTAGAAGTTGGTCTTGATGCTATAAACTACTTTCCAGGATATTGAGATAATAGAAAATGAACTTAATCCCTTCACACATATAGATCTTAAGAATCAGTGCAGAGGTTAGTTACATTTCTATGGAAACCCCTTTTCCATTRGTGTTARGTTCAACTTGGTTGAGAGAATAGCTCACAAAGAATATATGTCTATATTATATATTTTAATCAAATTATGCTATAGCATTACTTTTTAGGAGTTGAGAAAAGAACCTATTTGTAATCCTTTCAGATGTACTATTGTAAGAGTTTATGAGYAGATTAATCAAATATCTATGATAACCTTTTCCAATACTTTTTGTTGTATTTAATCTCYTCGTTGCATGGTTGTGCGAAGAATAAAGTTTATATTCTATGCTATATCCTATCATCTATTAATATCTAAGAATATTGACTAAAATAATTAGTCTGTCAGGTATATAATTGCTAGGATGAGCTTAGGTAGTAGATCTYTCAAACTATTATCAAAAGTAGCATTCCTATACTTAGATAAATTGGTAGAGCAAGTACTAAACAATAACATTAGAAATTAAGTTTGATCARAGATTAAGTAATATCAACAATTCTAGCTAAAAAAGCACTTATCCCATTGAAAATTTTGCAAAGTGAGGTATTCAACATTGAATTCTRAGTAAACATGGCCTTTATATCATGCAATAACCAAAACATAAAGGAATTTATAAAAATTGAGAGTTATAACTAACCGAAGAAAGAGCAATGATTGTCGTTTCTCTTCATTGTTTATAGAAAATGAACTACACTATCTTCAAAGCATGATAAAATTATCTAACTATCTATTCAATTTGTCTAAGACTCTATTCTACTCCTTTTTCTATTTTTGAAGCCTTCTATTTATTCCTACCTTTTCTTTGGCTTCAATTTATCTCTCTACACATGTGGCAACTATGAATCAGCATCAACCATTTTTACTTTTTGTCTTCTTCACTTTTGTACTTCTTATTCGCTTTGCTCTAACAAGGTTCATGTCAACCGCTTTTTATGAAGTTAGCCGATACTCCCATAAATGCTCTGGTACATTCTTGATTCTACTTTTATCCTTTGCCTATCTTTCTGATYGTTCCTTGAGGCTTAAGCTTCAATATGTGTTGCTGCAACATTTCTCGACTCACAGGCCATTCTCCTCACTTGTTTCCCCAATTACTTGCTTTCTTTAAACAGTGTACTAATTCATGTATGTTAGTGAAAAAGATAACATTATGGCTTACACAATTTACTATATCTATTTAAGACAAAATTTGCACATCAAACTAATATTTTGGGTGAAAAAGCTAAAATATGAGTTCATTTAGATYAAAGTATGTATAAGAAAGATGTTAAATACGAATCACACKCACAAACTAAAGATATTGTTAACACTCGATCTCAGACATGTCTGCTTAAGTCGATTAACCAATGTTTGCAACAATACACTCTACTATTGTAGCAATCAAAATAACATAGATAAGCTCTGTAAGTCYAGTATTCCAAAATTGTGCAAGTGTGTGAAGGTTAAAATCAGAGACTTTTTAGCTACACTGGTCATCTTAACTTTAGATRATAGGAATTTAACAATCGAGTAAGGGAATTAGCTAATAAAATCTCATAAAAGGGAAATAAGTCTCCAAAAATAGGAGGTAAAGATAATCAATAGACCATGACTCAATTCCTCTAGGGGACTCTTTTTTTTTTTTTTTTTGGCGCTACAACATTTTGCTATTTTTTTTCTATTAAGGTTGTTGGTCTACTTCTTTTCTTACTATTCTTTGTTATCACTCTATCCTTTTGACTTGAAAGTCAACATTTTGTGATGAAGGCCCTCGATTACTCAATAAACATCATACTTCATGAATTGCTATAGCATGCTCTTACCATTTTCTTTCACTTTTGTCATGCAAAAGTAGATAGAAGTGCTTCTGGTTATTGGGTATGTATGGGGTAGAYGAGCAYGTTTATCTATTTAGCCAATAAAGAACTCCCGRAAAATTGTATTTTTGCCTTAAATAAGCAAGTTTAGCCTCATTACCAACTAAGTTTATCTTCTAGATTCTAACAATGAAATCTCCAAAGTTAATCCCTGCTCTAAATCCTCCCCCAAGTAAGGTTGTCAATGGGTCCCGGGCTGACCCGAACTCAGCCCGAAATTTTAGGTTGAGCCTTATATGAGTATGAGCTGAGCTGAATTTGGGCTCAAAATCTAAGCCCGAACCTTATTRAGGCTGAGCTCGGCCCTATAGATGGTCAAGCCCCCTCAGCCCGAACTCGAAATAATATACATATTTTAAAAGTATATATTTATTTGATTATGATTTAAACTTAGAACTTTGGAAACCTAGGTTGCTTTACCATTTCTYCATTTCAGAAACATCAAACCATACCGGGCAGTCACCACCACTCACCACCGCTTACTAGTCAGCACTGAGCACAACAATTGCCACTCAGGCACTTACCAGTCCTCTCATTGTCCTCGCTCACCAYTCGGTAATTCACCACTTTGTCCTCTCCGTGCATCATTTTGGTAGAGCAGAACTCCTCACTTTGTGCTAAAGCAGAAGTGTAGAACTCCTTCCCCTCTTTTCTTRGAACATAGCTTRGTTAAAATTTAGTGATTGACATCTTCATCGAAAGCAGAATGGGTCACTCCAACATCTGGAATGTTCACCCTAAAARCTATGGCCCCGACTCTCGTGCTTGGTAAATGCTTTCTTAGATTCGATTCAATATTTTAAATTCCTCTTCCATTCCTATTTTGTTGCAAACATGAGAAGTTAAAAAGGGCTGGTACTTTTTGTTGTGTTCTTTGATTGGGTTAATTGCATTGCAGTTTATATTTTCTAACTYTAGATATTTGTAATATTTGCAATTTTGTCACCATTGTTGTCCTGGGAGAAGGGATATATCTGTATTGGAAATATCTTGCATTTTTGCATCAGAAGTTAAGTTAAACTCTTTTAGAAGATGAATAAATTTAGTTTCTTCTACCTCAATCTTGTTTGGGCTGATTACTGCTGCTACAAAATCAAGGTTCTTGAGTCCTTGCATGACAAGCGTAGAACTCCCATGACTAGGAAATAGATTGTAGGTTAGGATTCTTAATTAGATGGTATTCTTAATTGCATAGTATTGACAATTATACTATGTAGGTCTCTGATCTCTTCATATTGTCTYTTGTATCTCTTTCCTTTTCTTTTATTTCCTCATTGTTCATCCWTAAAAGTGTTCAAAATGATCAGTACCACATCTTGAGGTTTGGATGCTARATGTGTCCTTATGTTGTCAYTYTCYCACCTACAAAACCAATAAAGAGTTGAACTTGAAGCACAATGAAGATAAAACCCTGCTTAGTTGACATATAGCTTGGTCTAGCCCTTTTTTGAAATGCTATGCATTGTGTTTGACTTCCCATAACTTTTTTTCATGGATTATTTACTTTTTATTTGAAGAAGGCATGAGGAGTATGGGTTTGTAATTACATTTATGTTGCTCTCAATCGTTATGAGGGCTTTAGTTTCTGTGGAATTTGATAGAGCAGGATGTTTTACTGCTTCAATGTTCTCTTTCTATCTTTTGCATTTTTTATGGTAATTACTGCCTTTGCTCTTTTCTCTTCGAAAATTATATTCAATGTTCTCTCTCTTCAACAAATTAGCATATAGACATATTGACATAAAATGTAGAGCCTTCCTTTTTTTTCTTTGAAAATTTATATCTTGGTTCCCTAATGCTGCTCTACCCTGATATTGTAACAGGTTTTGGCCAACAAAAATGTGTTGCTTTCTTTGTAGTAATACAAACAGCACCAAAGCACCTAAGTATTTTCTAACGTGTAAAATAATTGTCAAAATATATTTGTTTGTTGTGATGTTGTCTTTACAAGATTTATTACCTAATAAGGAAATGAACTTGGCTTTCTGTTTAGTATGTCCACAAGGATTTGATTTCAATGCGCATCATTTTAGTTGTTCTCTTGTTGAGTCAGGCTAGAGAAACCAAGAAGGTGAAAGCTGATATCCTTTAGTTGTGTTTTGTTTGTGCTTTCGAGGATTTCTAAATTGTAATTTGATGAAATAGATCAGGAAAATAAAATATTGTTTACATGGAATGGTGATTGTGTTTGCATGGTATTGCAAATTGCTTTTTGCTTTGGTGGAAGATTTGCAGGATTCATTGCCTTATAGAGTGCAAAGTTTCAATTGGTGCAATTTTCTGATGGACCACTTTCTAGTTTAACATCTTTAGAATTGTTTGATTAGGCTCCTTGGTTGAGGTATATTAAGATAACTGTATCCAAATAAATTGAAATCTATAGGTATCAGAGTCACCTATTACTAAGATTTAGTAGATAAATAATGTTAGCTTGCTTTTGCACTAGCTTTTTCTTTTTTCTTATCTATTTTGATATTCTTCCGATTTGGTTAATAATATTTGATCATGAGAGTCTGTTGCACATCCAAAACATGTTAGTTATGCATAATTTGGATTATTTTGGTTATGCAAAATTTGAATTCTTCACTATTGTAAGAAATTTTTTTGGGTAATTCGGGCTCCCAGCCCAGCTCACATTTTGAGTTCGGGCTAAGCTCTCTTAAATTTTTTCAGGTTGAGCTCAGGCTTGAACTCAAGAAAAAAGAATTTTGAGCTGAGCTCGGGTTGAGGCAAGCTCAACTCATCCAACCCAATTGAAAGCCCTATTCCCAAGTTAAAACAATCAATTCTGCCATGAATCTAACTAATCAAAGTTTATAAGTGCTAAAAATAATTAAAAAGAAATTATTCTAATAATAAGCTTATTTATATCATAAGAAGCTTCTGAGTAAAGGTATGTTACAACATAATCCACAGTTATAGCTCTTAGCTAAACATTAATTTCATCATGATTAAGTAGCATGGAGTATTCAACATTTTTAGAAGGCTCAGTCAAAGCAATTTTCAAAAGCTGTACATAAAGACATAAAGTAAGGGAAACCTAGGCATACTACATAACATGAAATTAACTAAAATAGGAACTATTACAACCATCAAAATATTAATTTGAACAAAACACTAGAATTATAGCATACTAGAACAATCAACATTCATGGATCTTAATATACTTCCATAAACATAAATTTTCAAAAATCATTGTTTTTCAAAATTTCTTTTTCTGGTCTTCTATGGTCTACACATTCRGATCACAAAAAAAGCAYATTAAAGCAAAGTTCACTTCCCTACATCTTCCTTATTGTTGTCCTCCTCCATCCTCATGGGTTCATCTTGGGACTATATCTATCTTACCTTCATCTTGCAGTAATAGCTCCTGGGGGGGAAATTAGGGAATGTCATGTGGGCTTATTGAAATTGCGTTGAAGAGTTCTCTTCATTGCATAGTCCTTTTCCTCCATATAAGCTCAGAATTTTATCCATTCCTCTACATTATTACCTCATGTTGTTGTATTTGCGATAGCACTAAGAACATTTCCCCTACAGATTCCCTTGCTTGATCAACTCCTTCCTTAACTCTTSCATTTCCTTCTTCATTTCTTCATTCATTGGTTCACAAACTGGCTTTTCCTCAAATGCTTAGCTTTCTATTTATCCAATTGGGCATGTTGGACTCCAGAGTATCCTTGCCTAGCCTTGCAATAGCTATTTCATTAATGCGCCCACTATTATTCATAATTTCTTCCTCCAAGTCGTACATGATGCCAACCACCGAACTTAGCAAACTCACAACTAAGGGAAAGAAAAGCTTCCCTTTTTTCGTTTCTTCACYCATCTTGATCTCACCATAGATAATTCTCCGAACATTAATAGTAGATTTACATTTAAGCAAACACAACAACAATGTCATCTTCCTGTTCCAAAGACATCGTGTGGTCAAGGGTAGTGGGCATAGGCATGATTGCAAGGAATGGTACCACACACTCGCAKTCGGCGTCAGAGATGCTSTTGACAAAATCCTATTTCTAGTGTATGAGATTGCCCACTTTGTATCCTCAAATGTTAAAGCTTTCAAAATTCCTCAAAGTTTCCTKAAATTCTTGCTCACACTTCTCATACTCCAATTTCACACCTCCCAAGCCAAATATTTTGCTAATCATCTCAAGCTGAACTCTACAYACACATTCCTCACAGGCACTCCTTCACCATCCATGTCTGCAAGATTTGCATAGAACTCTTTCAAAATAGGAACCGCCTGATCCTTAGGATGTTTACAAAACTCTTCCCATTTCCATTTCTATATAATTTCTTCGACTTATTTCGTCACATCTAGTGTGGCTCCCTTCTTGAAGATAATTATTTGTTGCAGTGAGTAGTGCTTTTTCCTTCAAAATTTATTTGAAATGAGTAGAAGTGATGCAAATTTAGGTAACGGTCCTCAATTCTTTTGGGCTAAATGCTTGCGGACTATTGTTTCAAAGGTAAAACGGTAGTTGTTTTAGTGCTTTAGTAGAGAATGTCGCCAAGATTAAGGGAAAAAGTTAAGAATATTTGAGGATTGAAATGGTAAAAGAACTTCAATCAATATGGGTTTATTTATAGGAAAGAGAAACAATGACTAAAGAACTTTAATCAATATGGGTTTATTTATAGCATAAAGAGAAGTTACTAACGGCTGAAAATTACTAAAYGGTGTATGAGTTATCTAAATCAATTGTGTTTTGAWTGTCTCACGTGGCTTGTCAGTTTCCAATGTTTCAAAAAATACAGTTGGAGAATCCTTTGTGATAACTTCAATAATTCAAATTGCTTTCTTGGTCTATCCTAGGTTTGTCTAGATCCCATCCTTATGATATTCAACGTTCCAGTACAAAAGGTGTTCTTACATGGCCTGATAACCTCATAAAGAATCTTTTAAGAACTTTACATAGGATTGAAGATTAGATGTTASCATGCATATAAAGAAAGAAAAAATGTCACATCATTGTGATGGTGAAGTGTCATCAATGGTTAGCTTGCAATATTACTCTTAATTTTGGAGAAACTTAGGGGTGATGGTGGATCTGACATCAGAGTATCTTTAGGATGTTCAACCTTTGGTTCATTTGGGTTAATCATGAACAAATTGTAAAATGCTTCAATTGGATCAAATCTATCTTTATTTTGCTTTGAACAGGTTGGAGGAATTATTGAAATTACTAGGCTTGTTTTCTCTAGGTTTTGGGCTGTAAGGGTTTTAAGAGAAGAACTTATGGGCTTGGCTCATCATGAAATGTTATCATTTCCTATTTGGAAGAGGCACAACTAGTGACATCAGATGGATAATTTGTAGCAAGTGGAAAGGAAGTTGGAACAATTGGTTTTGGAATTTGGTGGTTTGGAGGGTAATGGTATTACTGGAGGTATAYGCGAAGAGCTTTATTGTCTAGACAATTTTGGCTATTTTTTGTTAGGAGGAAGATCTTTCCARAGAGCCATTGCTAGGGAATATGATGTGGTAAGATTGATATGGTATCATTACTGGAAGTTTGGTGGTAGTTGAGGAAAATAAGATGGAGGATAAATCATATTTGAATACCTYACTATTATTTTGGTATTGACTTTCTAATGATCTGAGTTAGGATGGGAGAAATTCCTTTTCTGAAAGCATCTCGACGAGCATTCAATGGTAGGTATACTGAAGTAATTATGACAATTGGAAGCATTCTTGATTATTTATGATTTTCCTTACTACTTTATTATGAGTAACAATTTTATCTGCTACTGAAAGCATTCTGGTCTGACTCACTCATCCAAAAGAACTGGAATTCTTGATTTTCCAAATATGATTGGAATGAGATGTGGCATAAGATTCTAGTGGAGGAAGATGGTCATTATATGATGAAGAAGAGGGATCCATCATATAAACCTTCTCCTTCTGGCTCTTCATCTCCATCATTTTGCTAGAATTTGATACATGAARAGTTTATGTCATACCATATTTTCCTTGGAGAATAGGGTGACCAACATCACTAAATATTACAATAGGTATGCAAAATCTAGACCACTCTCTTTTTATGAGAGAATTTTGAGGGGAAAATTTTTTGAAACTTCACTTCTTCTCATAAAAATAATTTTAATAGATATATCCATCTTTTCTTGTAAAGTGGATCACTAAATTAAAGTAGTTTTACCTGAGCTTGGTGATACTCTTTACAACTAGTAATCCATGGTGATGGAAGTAACTGTTGTAATTGTGACTTTGACGGTTGTCTAGGAACAAAAGTATAGCTTGGATTGGCTGGGGAGTCAACCGAAAGGAAAACTGATTCTCCATTTTGCAGCTACAGTTGTTGAGGCAAATCTAATGAATGATTTTAAACTCTTTACGCCATCTAATGGTGAAAAATAGCCGCAAAGGTATTTTTCATATGTGCACCAATAATTTGAATCTGCATCTTAAAAGTTGTATGTAATGTTGGATCATCCAAGGGCACAGTTAGATTAGGAAACAAGGTGGCAAACATTGCACCTCCACTTAGTATGGTCTGAACAATACCAATGACTGCATATAGGTAGCTGGAAAATTTAGTATGAAAGAGAGAAATTTGGGATTTAATAGGCATAATCTTTTCTTAAATGTAATAAGGGCCAAATAGACTGCTCAAAAATCAATGTGAGTATGATCTTCTTCCATCCATCTAGTAGGAAACTCAGGAGGAATCTGAAGAGTTACACACTATTTCAGTAGTGGTTGGGAGTTTGTAAGTAGAAAAATGAGAAGCTTGAACAAAATCCTATATTTGGAGTTTTCGYGGTCTGCTGAATACTTCTAAATTGGTAATGATATTATCTTTAGATTTTTGGTAAATACTATAAGGATATATGATAGCATAATTTGTCAAACGATACTTACTATTTTCAGGAATAAAATCTACTTCGAAGACTAAAGAAAATGACCTGGAGTAACTGCTAAAAGAGAACTAACGAAGATAGAACTAGAAGGCATGATTCTAAGATTTTCAATGTAGAAGAATTATCCTTCACTAAGATCATAATACTCAAATTTTATTTTATCATGAAGAAACATCCGTAGATATAATAAGGAACTTTCGGCCTACATTAATTGCGATAATACGCTTCCACTTGGCTTTCAATCACAATCTTCAGCATACTACTGCTTGCACATGAAAAACAACAAATATGTTTGTTTATGAATATAAAATTCTCCTTCAGTGTTCAGTTGTTCATTGTACAAGTTTGGTTTTTTGATGTTCTAACATGAAGGATCCTTTTATGGCAATCACGAGAACCAGCATACTAAAGAAAGCCAATGAGCAAAGCTTACTAAACAAAGTAAATTTTATTTTCAAAACCCTATAACAAATTTGAAACATTTTGACCTCAGCTCCATATTCTTCTTCCTTCCTTCTAGAAAAGTTAAGAAATTCATGATCTAGGCTTTGATACCACTTATAGGACCAAACAAAATAAACTACAGGATTGCAGTCCTAATCCCTCTAAAGTAAAAATAAACTAATAGATTAAGTAAATAAATATGAAAAGGAAAGGTAGACAAAGATAATATAAACAAGAAGATTTAAGAACAAATTGGAAATTTTATTATCATAAGTTGACTACAAGTATAAAGGCACCACTTTAAGGACCAAACAAAACAAACTATAGGGTTGTGCTCGTAATCCCTCTAACAAAATTAATAGATATGTAGACATAGGTTAAATGAAAAGGTAGACAAAGAAAATATTTTAAGAACAAAATAAATATTTTATTATCATAAGATGGTTGCAAATACAAAGSCAAGTCTTCAATCAAATCTACTCTATCGATTGCTTGGAAAATATTGGTATATATAGGGACTTGTGAATTTCTTTTTGTTGTTATAGTAGAAAAAGGGTACAGTGTGGGAAACCGGCATTGAATKTTTATTCCCATAAAACCATTATGGAGACCACTATAAGATTGGGAATTATGGAGTGGCATGGCAGTCATATGGTGTGTAGCAATGGTATCAAGGTACCAGTTTTGATCAACAAACAAATGTGCTCCCTCAAATGCTATTGTTGTTATTGGACCAGAATAGCAATATGGCACTGATGAATAACATACTGATTWGTTTAGCTATTTGAGCATCATTGTGGACCTAGGCCAAGGAGTCTATTAGAACTAGGTGGACCAGCAATAGATTACTAGGAGAAATAGAGGACACTGCATGTTGTACATCGTGGAAGGAAAAGTTTTGCGCAGCATATTGGGAAGCTTGTTGTTTGCAACCACCTCTCCTATATTTTATATTTTCTAGCYCCAAATTGCAACTTCCTAGTAGAAAATTGATGATTATTGRGATGAGTGCGAGAATTATGGTCTTSATTTCCATGATGGAGTAGAGTGGTGGCAAATCCTTGTTCAGCAATAGTCGAATTTTGAGCATCAAAAGAAAGAGTTCTAGCATGGAGTTCTTGAAAATTTGGTAGGCTTTGGATCGAGAAAGCAGTGCACACAATTAGGTATTTCGGATCAAGACTGTGAAGTGTAGCAACTACAAAATCATCAATAGCCATTTCCATGATTCTCTCATAGTGATTATCAATCACATCACAATTACTAAAGCATTATTCATTCAATTCTAATAGTCAACTATAATTATAGCATATTAATTTATTGTTATGATAGTCGATTTGTAAGATCTTAGACTTCAATGTTTTGCTTAGATTAAGGGTATAAACTTCTTGAGTTCCTACACTTTTATATAAATCAACCATGCAAGTGAATGAGAATATATACAGTGAAATTACAAACKTTTTTATGGCATTAGATCAGAGATCCCTTTTTATCTCATAGTTCTTTTCTCCCCTTTCCCTTTTCGTCACTGCCGACCAACCTTTCTTTGCATACACTTGTCTCTTGATTGTTGAATTTCTTGCCTTGCAGCATATCTTTCGTTGCTTTGATGTCATCCGTTATGACATTTTCCACTACCTCAATTCTATCAATAACTTCTCAACCAATTTTAAATTTTTCTACTGTGAAATTGAGTGATGATAATTTCTTCTCTGGTCAGTCCAAATTGAGTCCGATCTCGATAGTAGCAAGTTAAGTAAATTTGTGGATGGATTATTTCCTTGTTCGGACACTTCTTCTCCTGATTATGAAATATAATATTGTATTGATCAAAATTTATTCAAAACCTTATCTGTTACTATGTCTAATTCTATGTTAAGCTTAATTGTTGGTTGCAAAACATCGACTGAAATATTGGAATGAGTCTAGAGTTATTTTAAGAAAAAGTCAACTACCAGTTCATCCCATTTGCCTCGTAGACTTCATTACCTCCGATATGGAACCCGCACCATCACTGAATATCTTGAAGTGGCCAAGACTATCTCTGACCAACTGAGCTCTATAGGTCAAAGTGTCTCCAACAAAATCTCGTACAAGCAGTTCTTAGAGGTCTTGGGGATGAGTGCAACATGTTGTTCATAACATTGGAGATACTTGACACTTTTCTTCAATTCTCTAGTCTTCAGTGTCAGCTATTGAATRATGAGGCCTAATATTGTTCACCATCTCCAACTCTTGCTATGATAACCTCTCAGAACTCCCCTTCAGTAAAGAAATCCAACAACACTACAAAGAACTAGTAGTAATATAACTGCAACTATTATCACAATCGAAGGAACAATAGTGACTTCTACAACAGAGCAAGGAATAATTGGTTCAACAATGTTCTGAGAAACTCCAGTCTAGGCATCCTAGGAGGCAACCATGGCTACAACTACTGCTAGTAATGTTCGAGAATAAGTCACTTGGCTTTGACTTGTGCTATGATCCACCGTTTTGCTCGTCCAATTGTTCCCAATATCCTTCCTACTGCTTTTACTAGTCTATAGATTGYTGGACAAATTTCTTATAATATTGCTTCGTATCTAGAAAATGGTGTTTCCACCCATATGATTGGTAAGCCATCTCTCCTACAATAATGTCAACATTTGATGGTTTAGAATGTATAATGTTTGGTTTTAGTGATCAATACCAATCATCTATATGGATAACATGTCAGTCTCACTTGACTCCAACTTATAAAGGGTGAATAATGTTTATGTCATTCCTGCCATGCATAAAAATCTTCTTTCCATTGCTCAATTCTACCTTGACAATCATGTGATTGTGTTTTCGATTCTCATCATTTTTATATTTTCAATCGTTCTAATGGTTGTCCACTATTTCATGGCCTACGTAAAAATGGTCTCTAGAAATTACCCTCTCTTCCGTCAAGTCTTCAAGCTTTATTAGCATCCCTTAAGTCGCCATCCTTATGGCATAATTGTCTAGGCCATTTGTCTAGCAAGGTTATGTCTTATTTAGGCAAAAATAAGCTGTCATCTTCTTCCTTTAACTTAAACATTGTAGAAGCCTATGCTTTGGGACAATCTACACAACTTTCATTTTTTTCTTTTAAACAATAAAAATTTAATCTTCTTTCCAACTGGTGCATTCTGATGTTTGGAAATATCCTATCTCTTCTGCTAGAAGTTATAAGTATTATACAATCTTTATTGATGATTACACACGATTCACACTGTTTTACTTTATGAAAAGCAAATATGAAGTTTTTGAGCACTTTCTAACCTATATAAACAACCAATTCTCTTCTAGAGTTCAGTAACTCCAAAGTAATGGTGGTAAAGAATATGTTCCGCCTTTGCTCTTCTCTTGGCATTCACCATCATTTCTCTTGCCCTCACACACCTTACCAAAATGGTCTTATTGAGCATAAGCATAAAAATATTCCTTAGATAGCTTGGGCAATGCTTCTTACTAGTAATGTTCCTCTCTATCATTGGATTGATGTCGTGTCTTCAACAGTTTATCTTATTAACCGCCTTCAATCTCCACTTCTTCATTGGTCTTCCCATATTCTCATCTTTATGCCATTAATCCTTCCTATTCTAAGTTGAGAATTTTTTATTATGCAGGTTGTCCATATTTAGGAGCTTATATGGCTAGAAAATTTTTGCCTAGAATATTGTGTGTGTATTCCTAGGTTATAGTTACAAAAATGCCTTGATCGAAGTAGAAGTRGTGTCTACATCTCAAAGCATGTTCTCTTTGATGAGAACTTTTTTCCCTTTGTAGAAGTGACTTCCTCCTCGACCTCTTTTTCCTACGAGTGGACTTTTATCCCCACCACTATGATTGTGAAACCTCCATCTAATGTACAGTCTCTTCTAGAAATATCAACACATTTATCTCCATCGATGACTCGACCTTRTCCGATTCTTTCTATTGATCAACCTCCTAAAATTTCTTCAAAATCGACTAGCTTTACCAGTGCGACTGAATTCTCCAACTTCATTACACGCTTATCAYCMTGGACACCAAACCCTCGCTAACCCACCTCTTGTAGCCATCCAATGATTACCAAGAAATACAACATTCTTTAGCTGTTGCTTCGTACTAATAGCATAGTTTGTTATCCTTTACCTAACGTTCTTCTAGCTCAAACTAGCTCCACTCTTACTGAGCCTAATTACTTCACTCAAGCAGTTCAAGTTCCTGAATAGCGTTAAGCTATGACATCTGAGTTTAATGCTCTTCTGAAAATCACATATGGGTTCTTGTTCCTTCTGGTCATCTTCATCATGTTGTGGATGTAGACATTAAACAATTAACTTATTTAATTAAGATTATTATATAATTTTAGTCTTGATTATTTAATTAAGTTTACAAAGAAACTTGATTATTTTGGATCAATTTGAGTTAATCCATTGACTGAAGTTAGTCCAATATATTATGAAGATGGTCAAATTATAGTAAGTCTAAATAAATTAAACTCGTCTCATAGTGATCATATTTATTTGGGCGGCCCAAATAAATAGTTGGGTCGGCCAATATAAAAAGTCCAATGAGATGGGTTACTTGGATAACGAGAAACCAAGCATGCTAGAGATAGTTATTCAAAGGAATGCATACTTTTGCATATAGATAGGGCACTACTCAAGACATAATCATATAGACTGAAGCTRTCAAGAAGGACAAAAGCTTTCAATAAGACGTTAGAGATTCCTTGGAGAGCTGAAGATTAAGAACTTCTTCTAGCAAATATACTCAAAGCTTTGATTTTTTTAGTGGATCGTTAGATCGTTCATCATAGAAGATTCAAACTTTCCTTCTTCATATATATTGAAGAAGGTTTTTTCTRATTGATGTAGATAAAGATTCAACCATTGAGGTAAACACATCTAAAAAAGATTCAACCTTCCCTTCTTCACATATATTGAAATAGTATTTTCTCATTGGTGCAGATAAAGATTCGACCTTTTAGGCAAACACATCATTAAAGAAGATTCAAGCTTCCCTTCATATATATTGAAGAAGGTATTTTCACTGGTGCAAATAAATCAAGATTTGACCTTTGAGGCAAAAGCATCATCAAAGAGGATCCAAACTTCCCATATATATATATATATATATATATGTTGAAAAATGTATTTTCTCATTGGTGCAGATAAAGATTCAACCCTTGAGGCAGACATGTTCAGAAAAAGAATTTGAAGACATATTCTTTTTCTTTAGAATTTTTTGAGATTGTAGCTCATTCAAAAATCAATAAATTATACATTTATTTCAACATTTTGTCTTTTATTTAGACTCAAAATTATTTGTGTACAAATTTTGGCACACCCAATGCTTCCCACCTTTTCTCCTCATCAAGATTCAAATGTTGCTGCTCAAGGTTCTTACTACAGGGGATCTATTACAAGAAGTAAGCCAAGGACTCTTTTAGTTATGGCTTCTAGCAAGATTGCAAAATCTGTTCCAAGTGACGTTAGAAGCCCTATGGCAATGTCTATGATAATACTGGCTTCATTCTATTGATGAGTAACTCACAAACTTAACAAGATTGGTGGAAGGATTGGTGAAATATATAGAGAATCAAGCTGCCCAACTTGCTAAGTTAGCAGATAAAGTGGAAATAATTTTTTAAAATAGCTAAGCTTTAGGAAAGCAACCTATAATTCATGATGAGGCAACATCGTCAAAGCAAGTCAATGTGACGAAATCAAAAYTGGTGGATAAAGATATCTTACTAACTTCTGATGGCCTGATTCCTTTGCATGAACTTATGGAATTCATCATGGGCACCCTCAAGGGTAAGTAAATGGAGATGCTAAGTCTTCTCCATGAAGATGCATGTCTGATATCAGTCAGCAAAGTTCRAGTTGTTCGACGTAAAAGGAAACCMAAAGCAACATGCATTAACACATTTTGTGGAGACTTGCAACAATGCTGGTACAGATGGAGGCTTGTTCATCAAAAAGTTTGTCCTTTCTTTGAAAGGAAATGTTTTTAAATGGTTTACAGATTTGGAMCCTYACTCCATTGGTTGTTYGAGGTAGGAATTCTTGAACCGCTTTCACAGCACAAGCAAAACTGTAAGCATGATGGAGTTGGCCGATACTCAATAATAGAAAGATGAGCTTGTTGTCGACTAATATATTAATAGGTGAAGAATTCTAAACTTGAATTACAAAGATTGATTGWGTGAAAGTTCGACCATAGAAATGTACATTCAAGGTATGCATTGAAGTCCTCAATATATTTGAAAAGCATTCAACCGAAAACATTTGAAGAATTGGCTACTCATACACAAGATAGGGAAATAAGTATCCTTGTCGATCAAAGTTGAATTCCTACCAAAGAGTTATAAAAATATTAGAAGATTCTGGAACTTCAAAGTGGGGTCATCATTTCCTTAGAGTGTGAAACCACATAATCAACCACAACAAATGTAAGCGCTCCTTATTTTACAAGTTTATACTGCACACCACTCCTTGATAAGAGTTAAAACTGTCTAAATACTTCAAAAGAATTAATAAATTGCTCCTCACTGCACAAGCTAAACTACATGCTTCTCATTGATAAGAGTTAAAACTGTTTAAATGCCCAAAAAAAAATGAGTTGCTCCTTAGTGTAGGAGCCTAACTTGCAATTGTAAACTATTCATTTTTAGAAGAGTTATACTATCTAAATGCCTCAAGAAAAAAAAATTAAGTAGCTCTTTAGTGCGCATGTCTAAATTGCATGCCATTCCTTGATAAGACTTAAGCCTATCTGAATGTATCAAGAAAAAAAGCCTAAACTGCATGTTACTTCAAAGTGCTGCTTAGGGTACAAGCCTAAATTGCACATTAATCCTTGATAAGAGTTAAAATTATTTGAATGTCTCAACAAAAAATTCAAGTTGCTCTTTGGCGCACGAGCCTAAACTGCACATTACTCTTGACCTGCTTGAGTTACAAATGTTGATAGAAAACAAGGCCCTTTGAACAACATTATGAATTGACTCCCATTCTTCTTTGGATATGTAGGCAACTTGAAATATGCTTCAAGTTTAGTTACTAAAAAAATCRAGAGAGTTATGAGTTGGTTCTCTTTATTAAAGACTCAACTTTGAATTGTAAGAGTTAAAACTATTTAATGTCTCAACAAAAAATTTAAGTTGCTCTTTGGCGCCACGAGTTTAAACTGCACGTTACTCCTAACCCTCATGAGTTACAACTGTAGATAGAAAACAAGCCCCTTGGAACAATATTATGACTTGATTCCATTTTTCCTTGGGATAAGTAAGCAACTTGAAATATGCTTCAAGTTTTGTTATTAAAATAAAATCTKGAGAGTTATGAGTTGGTTCTCTTGACTAAAGACTCAACTTTGAATTATAATTCAAGTTGTCGTTTCAACATGTGAACTCCAAGCCCTGCTCTCAAGCTCAACAAAATAGACTCGTCACAAGCCTTGGGCATTTGTAGACATTAAAATTTTAATTTATTTAATTAGGATTATTATARAATTTTAGTTTTGATTATTTAATTAAGTCTACAAATAATCCTGATTATTTTGGATCAATTGAAGTTTGATCATTGACTAAATAAGACTAATARATTATGAAGATGGGTCGAATTGTTCTAAGCCCAGATAAACTAAACTCGTCTTATGGTGGATCGTATTTATTCAGGCAGAACAAATAAATAGTTAGGTCGACCCAATATAAGAAGTACAATAAGATGGGTTACTTGACCAATAAGAAGCCTGTCCATGCTACCGATAGTTATTAAAAAGAATGTGAAATATTTGTCTATAAATAGGCCACGTCTCAAGAAGGACGAAAGCTTTCAATAAGATGTTAGAGATACTTTGGAGAACTAAATATCAAGACCTCCCTCTAACAAATATACTCAAATCTTCGACTTTTGCGGTGGATCGTTTGATCGTTCATCAAAGAAGATTCAAACTTCRCTTSTTCATATATATTGAAGAAAGTATTTTCTCATTGGTGCAGATAAAGATTTAACCTTTGAGGTAAACACATTAGAAAGAAGATTCAACATTCCCTTCTTCGTATGTATRGAAGAGGGTATTTTCTTGTTTGTACAGATAAAGATTTGATCATTTAGGCAAACATATCATAAAAGAAGATTCAAACTTCGCTTCTTCATATATAGTGAAGAAGGTATTTTCTCATTGTGCAGATGAATTAAGATTTGAATTTTGAGGCAAGTACATAATCAAAGAAGATTCAAYCTTCCCTTCTTCATATACATATTGGAGAAGTTATTTTCTAATTGATGCAGATAAAGATTTGACCTTCAAGGCAGACATGTTCAGAAGATGAATCAAAAGACATTCTTTTTATTTAGAATTTGTTGAGACAAATCATTCCTTCAAAAATTAATAAATTATACATTTGTCTCAACTTTTCTTATCTTTTAATTAGACTCGAGATTGTTTGTGTATAGTGAAATGTAAATGGTTGTTTAAACTGAAGTGAAAATCTAGTGGAATTATTAAGCGCTATAAAGCTCGCCTTGTTGCCAAGTATTTTCATCAACAATCTGGAGTTGACTTTGATGAGACCTTTAGTCCAATTGTGCACCATACTCTCATTCATACAGTTCTTGCACTGGCTATCTCGTTTAATTGGACCCTTAGCCAATTGGATGTGAAGAATGTATTTCTTTACATGATTCTTTCTGAAACGGTCTACATGAGACAACCTCTAAGTTTTGCAGATCCAGATCGTTCTTATGATGTTTGTCGACTCAATAAAGAAATATATGGCCTCAATCAAACTCCTCGGGCTTGGTTTCAATGCCTTCTAATCCGTTTGGCTTTATTCAAAGCACCCATCATTGTTCATGTTTCGGATCGACTCATATATATGCTGCTTCTTCTCTATGTGGATGACATCATATTGATAGGGATAAACCTACTATGCTCTCTTCCTTCATGAGCACTCTTAATCAAGAGTTTGAACTCATTGATCTTAGTCCACTATCTTACTTTTTTTGGACTTGAGGTCACTCCTACTTCTATTGGTCTCCATCTCTCTTAGACCAAATACARTCTTGATCTTCTTCATCATCATTCTATGACTGAATGTAAACCTTGTGCTACTCCAGTTTGTGCTACCAATCAACCTCTCACTTGGATGGTGATCTCTTATCTGATGGCATCGAGTATAGATAGACTGCTGGTGCACTCCCATATCTCATCTTCACTRGTCCTGACATTACCTATGTTATTCATCATGTCGCTCAATTTATGAGTGCTCCTTGCACTCCTCATCTGATTGCTACCAAGCATATACTATGTTGTCTCAAAGGGACTTTGGATGTCGCAGATCTTCGACTCCTCTTACCGTTAGTGCCCGTCCAGATTATAGATTGGGTTGGTGTCCTGACAATCAATGATCTCCTACAGTTTCTTTATGTCTTTTTACGTCCAAACCTCATCACTTGGTATTCATAAAAGCAACAGGTCGTCTCTGAATCATCTGTTGAAGCAGAGTATCGTGCCCTTGCCCATGCTTGTGCTCATACTATCGCCATGATTCTCATTTTGGCGTCTCCATGATTCTCTCATAGTGATTSTCTCAATCCATGTCTCTCAAATCTTGTCTCTTGTTTTACAAGGGAATATTAAAGGCATCTCCATAATTCTCTCATAGTGATTATCAATAACAATTATTACGACATGATTCTCCTAAATTGGATCAGCAGGAACTTAGACTTAATGTTTTGCTTAGACCAAGGATCTAAACTCCTAAATTGGAATTCCTACACTTGTATGTATATCAATTATATGAATGAGAATATACATACAGTGAAATTTCAAGCCTCTTTAGTTTGACTAATTGAAGCTAAAGAATCAGCAATAGACTTATAGCTTTTTGAAAGTAAACATTCGCAGATTGAAATCCGTTTTTGAGATCGAAGGGCTGAAGTTTCAAACTCGTATCACTTGCCACTGATTTTTCAGGAAAGTGCTTGGTGTGGCTTTCCCAAATTCCCTTGGATGTATCATAGCCAATAGTGAGGCAATTGACGCTTTCCATCAGTGAAAAAACGAGAATGCTGAAAATATGTTGATCGGTGGTGAACCGCTTCTCATGATCAAGATTGGGAATAGTTGCAGCTTCTTTGTTTTAACTTGATGTAGTCTGAATGGTGGCACTAGATTCTGATATGGATCCATCAGCGTAGCCCATGAGTTTGGCGCCATCGAGAAAGTGCTTAATCTGWTGAAGTCATGCCTGGTAATTGGTTCCAGTGAGCTTGATAAATTGGGATCTGCTCTGAGTGAATGTTGAGGTGGAGAATGATTCAGCCAGGAGAAGGAAGAATGGAGAAGCGAGAGAGAACACAGTAGAGAAAGGAAGAAAAGAAGAGATTGACGCAGGAAGGGCGAAGAAGATATAGACACGGGTGAGAGACCCTAGGACCTACCTAGGCTGATAGCATGTAGGAAACTATTTTCATCGAGTATTTCTGCCTACAGTGTTTACATATATATGTGCTAATTTTTCAAGTTAACTGTTAATATACAGATCACCTATTTAATGCTAATTACAATAGAATCAGAATTGAACCATGACTTAAGCTTAACTCAAATTCAAACATCCTTGAGTGATTAAGGTGGTGGCGCTTCTTTATTCTGATCCTGTGTTCTATAACAATCGACAAGTTTCTATTGTTTCCTTCGAGGAAACGGAAAAGAGGAAGATATGAACTTCACATTTGATTTCATCTACCATTTGAGATTTGTTTTGAAAACAGTAYTTTCTTGTTTGCAAACTGAACGTGGAAACTGATTCAGATTCAGGAATATAGAGATAAAGATCTCCAACAMTATCCCCACTAAGAGGATAATGAAGGAGTTATTACAACTGGTAAGAGGTAAAGTATCAAAGCTCTATGGCCTTTTCTAATATTCAAACAAACTATGAAACAAGTACAACAACAAATATTCAAGTTGGTCTCCKATGTTCAAACAAACACAAATATCAACTTTACTCTAATCCAGATGAACATAAACTGATTGTACATAGCCAAATTGTGAATGTTTCTAGATTTTCCTGTCTCTTCGTTTTCCTTTTGCACACGTCCTGACTATGACCAATTATTGTTGCTTGATGAATTTTGTCATGCCACATGAAAATCTATATACTACAGCAACTTTTTCCTGCATCCTTCAAGCCAATTGGTATTGTGGGTCTGTTCTGGAAGATTTGTGTTTAGTGCAAGAACAATCTAAGCACTGCCAGATGTTAGAATTAGTTTTATATGGGTATAGTACAGCCTAATTCTTTGGCAGCAATATTGAGATACTGAACCGGCATTCCTGTTGCAAGACGGCTATGAGCTTCCCATGTCAAACACTTCTCAATATCAGTTTGCCAGTTGATAATGCCATTTAAGTACTGATAAGCAGGACTATGTACACCATTTATGTCCACCTTCTTGTCAGATGATTTTAGTGAACCAGCTAAAAGGATTGCACGAAGAACGGATGTACTGAGAGCTCGAACATGAGCACTGGGATGTGAGAGACAACGAACTGTAGCAGGTAGCCGGCACTGCAAACATCAATCACATACCATGTCATTAGATGTTCCCATTGCCGTCAAAAGAACCGTGCTTGGTTTTCTTAGATTATGCTAATAAAATCCCGCCCCATACTGCACACTGTGGCACACAGTAACCCTCTTGCCCTCATTTCCGAAAACAAGGGGAGATTCTTTTTTTTCTCTTTTTTTCTTTTTTTTAAAATTTAGGGGCTGGGGTGTTGGGGGGCGGGGGGTGAGGTGCTGCCACAACAGTAGGGACATTAGCAAACCCTTCATATTTCTTTCTCCCCCAAATTAATCCAGAGATCCGACCTCTTGCACTTCATCAGGTACTAGCATTTTACTCCAAATGCCGTTAGAAACTTGCAAAATGACAGTTCATTTGCATATCAAGTTCCTGCATGACTACTGCAGATAATGTTGGTTAGACTAGATCATTACCTTCAACAAGTTCAGAAGGCCATCAGCAACTGCCAATCCAGATTCTCCCCACTCAAGCACAAGTTGGACTGCTCTGGCTGTTGCTTCAAGGAGCTATTTGATTATTGTGCAATGAAAGCATGTTAGAAGATAAACAGAAGTTATAAAATCTGGAAATTAGTCATTCACTGACAAGTTTTGTGGTCTATATATGATAATTCATAAAASCCAGAAGCTGGAAGAACAAAATTTTGGCAGAGTAAGGAACATTCAAATTTTCTGGAACAAAATATTTATTGCACATAAAAGAAAAATTAATGATTACATCTTGAATAACAAATCTGAAGCAATTTACCTCCAGCTGTGGTAGAGTGCAAGCTTCCCCATCAACAAGCATTCCATCAGTGGCACGTAGAAGGAGGTCTGAAGCTCTTGCTAGAATCACCAAAGATTCTGGTGTGTCATGATTTCTCATTAACTCCACAATTAGTTTTACAATTCGTTGATTGACTCTCCACATTTTGTGACCAAGATCATCATCTTTTGCAATCCATGGCTGCAGCTCCCTTTCCGCCTGACAAGCAAAGGAGGCAAAGAAAGTGACCAAACAAATGAAGCAATTGAAATTGGAATTGCATTTTAAAGAACCAATGACCCAAAATTAAAGTTCACGACACGATATGATTGAGTAATTCAAGTAAAACAAAATCTGGACCTGGAGAACAACTGCTGTTGAAGCTTTTGCAGGAAATGCTGCTACCACATTGCATAATGCATCAACAACCTGCACATTACCATAGACATATAAAACTAGCAAGTTTCTAATCTGAAAATGATCCACCTACTTTATTTTGCAATGCACTAACAGTAGATTTGCTACACTTCAAGTACATACTTTTTCTGCAGAGATGAAATTGACACATATAAATCATATACATTTGGATGAAATTTAAAAAATGCAATTGTGTAAGTATCTTTATAGACAYCGGATCAAAAAAGGAACCATACAGTCTCCACCATCAGACTTCTTAAACAATTATGTTGTTAAGTCAGAACTTTGTTAACCAGTCTGTCATCTAGTACCAAAATGAGATGCAGCTGCCATAGATAAACCCAGCAATAGCAGCAATTTTTGTAGGAAGGTGCACTACAAAGTTTTATGGGAGGAAGTGCCTGCGTCTGATACTAAGGGAGACAGAAATAGTTGTGAAGGGATGGCAAGATAAGTTGCGATTTTTTTCCATCAAGGCTTTTTCTGTGCATTTTTTATTTTAAATTCAGCACCCCTTTTTCCTTTTTCTGATTGGACCCATGCATCCTTTTAATATTACACTCTTTTTTAGAGATGAGTTTAGTTCCCAAAAAAAAAAAAAAAAAAAAATGGTGTCTTTGTCTGGGACATTTACTCTCTGATATGTCAAAAAGCCAGAGTCCTGCAGGACTTGACTTAAGCTTGCTGTGCATTCATGAATGTCCATAATCAATGCTTCCAATAAATCCATCAACAATCAACTTAATTCTTAATATCAAAATATTTTCATGCTGTTAACGTGTTTCACTATGCAACAACCCAAACCACGTGCATTTCCTAGCAAGTAGCAATATCACAGTAAACTACCMGGAGAAGTATATGCATTTAACGATGTTCGCTTTTATCAATTGCATTCTGAGAAGATAATTTCAGCCTCCACTTCCTTATAAATGAATAGATCACTAATCAAACCTTTAATGTTTCCAAAAGATGTTCACAATATAGAGATGCTGTGCAGTGGTGATGAAACAGCCAAAGTTGATTTTAGTAGATATTAATTTTTTAGGAAATTCTTATGATTGGGGAAGTAATTCTCATCCAAAAGATTTACCATCGGCCTTCACCATTGAATGACCAAATCAAGAGGTTGACATGTARCTCATGGTATATTAAGGTGGATGTATTTCACGGTAGAGAGATATAAAAAACTAGGGCCTAAAACCTTCTGCAGAATTATATCGTGATAGTGAAACCAACCCCCTATTATCTGTTCGCCTGCCACTAATTGCAACTTTTAATACTAGTTATTGTAGAGCACATATTAATACGTATGTTATGCAAGTAAATACTAATTATTCCATTTGGCAAATAAAAATAAGCCAAAGATGTCTGTGCATAGCCTCCACGAGTGCCTCCTGTTAATTGTTGTAAAAACAACTTTGGTTGAGCTTCACAGAATAGTTGACATCAATTTCTACATACAGTTTGTGGTCTGAGTAAAATTAGAAACTGTTAATAGAATTTCTCTCTAGATCTAAAAGCAAATCATTAGCATCTAATGTTTCCAATAGAAGAAATGATCTAGATTAAGGACAAAAGCATCACAGAGGACAAGTAAGGACCCATATCCCTTGAATTGAGGAAGTTAAAATGGAAACCATATTTATTTTTAAGTGGAAATTCATTTTCAGACATCCCAAAATGGAAATGTGTCTATTCAATTTTGAATGGAGGAAGTATTTCTTTTCTCAAACAAGTAATCACAAAAACGTCTTTGTAAACTTTAGTAAGGAAAACAATCATATATTAGCAAGTAGTTTGTACTATACTAAAGTGTATACGACAAATTACCTGCCTCCAGCCTTGCTGGGCTGAAGTGCTTTCTGCACTTGGTTGTGTCTCAGGTGATACAATCAGCTTGTGCCACAGCAGTGAAACAACCGAAAAACACAATTCTTGTTTCTCAGCCAGTACTGACCTTAAAAGAACTTGCGCACTACAGCTAAATCCTATGTGTCGGTCCATTGTCAGAAAGTTGGCCAAATCAGATGCATCTGTTGGAAAACTAGCAATCCCTTTGCCTGTCATACACTTGGTAATGCCACTTGATCCTGAATCCTCAATTTTAAAAGTGTTTGAACTAGACAAGTCTTTGCATTGTTGACTGGATGGCTCGCCTGTTTTTGAACAGACACAGCGGCTACGTTTTTTCCCATGAAAACACAATGGAGATTCCTTCCATAGTGGTGCATGCCTTAGATGTGCTTCCAATGGCTCAGCCTTGTTTACAATGGATGCAACAGTTTTGCTATGGATGTCTATGAGATTAAAAAGTGAAGATGCCCTCGAGTGGATTTCATTGTCCCACTTGCATCGTATCAAGATTGAAAGAGCATGCATGCAAGCCTTTGACCTCCTAAACAGATCAGAAATATGAGCAGCAACCATAGCTGCAGCAACTATCTCATTTGAACTGGAACTCCATGAAGTGCCAACAGATGATGGTTTCAAAGAGAACAGTGCCTCTAGAATTGCCAATATCCGGCGAGTATGACAGACTGCAGAGTCGACACCATTCCTAAAGTCACTTAACACTTCACTTACTTTTGCAGGTGCAGCCAGATCCTTTACGTCCTTGAGGTTGAAACTATTAGTTCCTCTAGAAATCAAGGGGAACAATTGGAGCTCACATGATAGAGCGCAAACAGCAGCAAGAACATAAGAATCAAATGCTGCCACAGGCCCCTGTTTTTTCACTCTTTTAGCTCCTATTTCTCTCTGTATTCCGTTGGCTGCTTGCAAATCATCACTAACTTCATTAGGTGGATTAGAGTCTTCACCTTTTGGTCTCTTGTTTCCTTTGGGCTGAGCCTCATGACTTACACATACTGTCAACACAACAAAAAGAAGGCGAGAGGCAAGTTCTACACTAGCACATGACTCCACGAACAGTGAGTGGACCATGGTGCGAAGTTCTGCCACAGCAAGATTTTTGGAGGCAGTGCCAAATACATACCTTGTTTTTCTAATTTGTTCCCTTGATGACTCAGAAGGAAATGTCCTCTGAAGAATTGCTTCYACAGTGGCAACAAATATTTTCATGAGACAGGTTTCAGAGGGACTGCCACGAGGAAGATATTCAAGAACTTTAAGAAGAGGTATGTACAAGTTCCATGATAGAATTGGGGGCTGCAGAGGGGTTGCAACTATAATTTCAGGAAGATCAACTGCAGAGGAACTCAGCGGAATCAAGCCATAAGCAGCTTCCCATATGGTACAGATTCTCCATTCAACCTCGGGACCATGTGCACAAAGCATTGATGCTATCCCTTGGGCAGTTGCTTCAATGGTGGCTTCTGCTGCAGGTATTTCTCTCTGATGCAAATATATCACAGTTAGATCCTCATTTGAAGATCTCTTGACATGGAAGAGAGATAATTCTACAATATGCGAAGCATCAAGACAAAGAATAAGTCACACGTCATAGTTGCTTCCAGAGTTTACCTGCTTTCTTGAACTGTAACCACTAAGAGGTTCATGTTGAAGTTCTYTTCCCTCAACKTGTCTTAGTGGGGGGAAGAGCAGAGCTGGTTGTGAAAGTATTCGAAAAAGTAAAGCAGCAGCAGCATCTGCAGCAATGCCTGCTCTCATGGACATTGCAACTCCAATTGCACGCAAAAAATGCAAGTGCATCCAATTCCTTGGAAGCTTCAAACAAAAATAGAATTATTAGAATTTTTCAACATTTGAAAAAATTCTTAAAACAAAAGATCATTAAAATGCTCATAGAAAAAGATTCAGCTTACAAGACAGTCAGTCACAAACACCCATCAACTTTCATGAATAATAAAATTTTTAAAGTGTGTGAAACAAATCCAGTTGAAAATTTTGTATAACGGTTAAAAGGCTAAGAATAAATTACTATGAATAGAGAGGGACTAAAGAACTAAAAGGATGGGCCCAGTTTGATGGCATTAAGAGATTTGAAGTGTGCTTAATGGTTCTTGAGAGACAGGGAGCCAATTGACAAACTGAAGAAATATTTTAAGCTTTTTTAGTTGAAAGGTTACATGGAAAGACACCTCTTAAGATGGACAGAAAACAATATCACAAGCTCTTGTTTCATAATCTCACTTAGTTTCATAAGACCAGTAATCATCTATTCTCTTCTCTGACAAAGATTTCTACTTTTAGTAGGAAAAATGGATTTAAACCATTTTTATATTCTCAATTCTCTTTTTCCCATTTCCTCCTAATAGTACCAAACAAAAAATAATTTAGATTGCTCTCCTTTTAATATCCACGATCTTTAAGACTGGAATATTCATTTCAGGTTTTTCAGTCTCCTGCAATCATCTTAAACTCTCCCATGGAGCTCTTCTGAAGCCGAAAAGATACAAACAAAGTGCAAAATGTCAAAAGCTTTGACCATGTGGAAATTTTGATCATCACAAAGGTAACTTTGAGTGTTAGAAACTATGAAGCTTGCATTGCATTTACCCTCATTCCAGATGCATATTCTTCTGCTGCTCGAAGCAGTTCCACTAGTTGTACAGCAGCATCAAGTGCATCTGGGGCCCACGATGGAGGAGCTTCCAGAAGTCCTAGGAGCAACCTCTGTGTGGCACTTGGACTAGCAATTGCATAATACCTACTCCAAAAAAAGAAGTTAAAAACTGCAATTCAAGCTGATTACACATCCAAACATTGTTATCAAAAGATACCTGTGAAATAAACGTGCATATGGTTCAAGAGCTGGTAGCCCTGCTACAAGATGTTCATCCATAGCTGTTGTTGGAGGCGGTAGCAGAAGTGCTGGAACTGCAACTGCAGTCAACGTAGCAGTCTCATAACGAGCTACTTCATCATCACAAACGCTTAATATAACACCAGCACCATTAGCAACAGCCCACCTTGGGGTTGATGGCATCAATTGTGGATGCTTTCCAGATCCACGAGAAGAAACTAAGAGAAAATGTTAGTTAGTAAATTGTTTCTTCCAATTCGAATCATAGATATTCTTCAAAAATTTCCAGCAAAATAGTTCATAAATTAGAATGAAAAGTTAGAAGAAATAGATAGAATGATAAACCATGTTACAATTCAATCTGAATTATTTAATTCCCATTGCACTTAATATTACATCCCATCCTAAGATACGATTACCCAAGACTTCTGTTCACTGAAGCCGGAGATAGAAATTTAATCCATAGATGAGCACATCTTTTGGAAACATCATTTGTATTTGGAGTTATAAGGCCATTTATGAAAAGAAAAGGAAAAAGAAAAAGGAATTTGTCAAATGAATTCCGCTTCCTGAATCAGTATCAATTTTATATGAGATATGGGAAAAAACTGACAGRACACTAMAAGATATTATTGAATAGYTTACTGAAGATAAACACTTCTCCAACTGGAGGCAAGGATAAAGCCAGGAATTGGTAAGAGGGGCTAATAATGAATTCTAGAAATTCTTATGCGAGACCATGCTAAAAGATTATGAATTTAGAAGGAACAACCTACTGACAGTACAAAAAGAGAGTAGAAAATGCATAGAGCTCAAAGGAAATCTCATAAACTTCYGGCCTTGGTCTCAATGTAATTCCATCCCTTAGTGGAGATGGGCACGGCTGCTGTTAAGCAAGTACATTCTCCACCCTTTCAGAGGACTAAAATTCTGAGATTGTCCTCAGGGTAAATCAATAGGAAGATGCACTTCTAGTTTTCCTTTCAGATATAAGAAGAAGAAGAGGCAAGTAACAAAGAAAAACTGCAACTAGAGATCATTCCATASCTTTTCCATCCATKTGCAWGGATCTAATTGGGGACTCTAATTTTTTGGATATAAAGAAACTGAAAGATATTCAGATACCCTAACGGAAGATTCAGAAACACCAAATCTTTTTTCCAGAACAGATAAAAATGTGTAGAAATAAATTTGATTACCATTCCGTTCTAGAAAATATCCCAAGGAAAAAAAAAAAAAAAAACACTTACTACATGCAGCATTCTTTTACTGCTTGAGTTCCAATGGACTTCATCACCCAAGCCACATTCAAAACGGCATGTGGAAAGGCGCATTGTAGCAAGGCTTGTTGGTAGCCAGGCAATAGGCTCCATTGACCACACTAGATGTTCAAAACCGAGGACCAATGATGTGAAAACACTTGATGTTTCATCAAACCCAATTTAGTCCTCAAACTTCTGTTTCTTTTCATTAATTCCAATGCCAACCCCACCCAAACTTCAGAGAGAAGTACAATCCTTGATGAAAACTTATGCTAGTTAAGAATTTAAAAGGGTTGAAATGCAACTCATTAAATATTAAAAGGAAAAATGATTCTCAATTTGAATTTTGAAAGACTAAGCTGTAACTCATTTTACTGCAAACCAATGTCAAGACTAGTTTGAAAGTTCATGAAAACAATTGAAGGTCAACTTCGTCGTACCACAAATTTGCAACCTTATAATAGAGCTTCTGATCCAAGGCAAAAACCAATGTGTAGCCACTAGAATTATTTTAGTACTTCAAATTGAAGCGCAACTAGTCTATAATAATTGTGCCTGCTTCCACTTCGGAGTTTCATACTTAAATGTGTGAAACATTTCACCAGAATGGACTATGTATAGTTCCAAAGGTTATCAAAACTTAAAGTCATATGAGATTTTAAAGGAAAAGACATTCTCAATGGCCTAAACAACAGAGGAAGATAGATGTTATAATCACTGCCAATATATATCTTCATGTAAACCATTTTCCACAAAGACCAAGGCCTATCACCTAACAATCTCAATGTCAGCAATAACAAAATCTAGATCATAGTTTTATCATCAAAAATGATTTTCCTGAACCTAAAAGTATAATATATGCAGAAGAGCTAGTTATCTCCTCAGTGACATGGATTCTTTTAATGAGTAGCCAAGAATAATGTGCTTCAGATATGAAGGTTAGAATAATAGGAGTTGTGGTTCACAATCTTTGTCCCATAAGTTTCATTGCATTAAGAAGTTCTGTTAACTATTCAGTTTCTAGACTAATTGGACAAGACAACTTAGGTCCATTTTTTTTTAAAATTATTGTAGAAACTTTTGTGGTTGGATACAACAAATATCATTCAGTTTGGATGATCATATACCTTTTGCAATTAACTAATATTTCATTATAAATTCTGACAAACTATTGTCTTTACTCTAAAAGAGAAGTTTTCAACCTGGATCTGAGGATTTAACATAGTGTAAGAATAAGAACGTTTAACTGTTGCGCGTCGTTCATATGTTTCTCATAAAAAATCTAAGCTCAAGCGACTGRGAATTTCTTAGGAAACCAATATCGAAAATCAAGACGTGATATGCATCAAAACTAGGAAGACTTGTGCAATTACATGAACTTTTCATTTTCATATATTTATGTTTTATTAGTCATTGATGTACGCGTATATGAAAATATTTGGCTCACAAAAACGGGAGAAGGACTCAGTTCTAAGTCAGAGATGCAGAGGGAAAAAAAAAGGAAAAAAGAACTTGAAGTGAAGGATTTCAAATAAGTGGGAACAGGACAAAAAAATAGATACTTCAGTTACCACAATAGAGAAATAGTAAAGGTACATTATGAGAATTGCAGAAAAGATATGCCTAAGATGGAGGATTTTGGATATCTATGCTTGGTACCACGTAGAATTGGAGATGGATGAGTGAAATGGAGAAGTGTACAAAGATCCTATAGGTAAAAGGAAAAGGAGAAGTGTGATGGAATTTGTCCAGCGAAAATGTCGCTTAGGACATTAAGATCTATTGTATTAGAAGGAATAAGATCTATTGTACTAGAAGGAARCTATAGAAAAGCTATAGGACAAACTACGTTATGTGGTGCAGAATAATGGGCAATAGAGAAACACAAAAAGAGAAGAAAAAAGAAATGGTTAAGATTTATGGTTGTTAATTGAGATATATGGTAAAACTGGGAAAGATATATAAGAAACAACTCTGTATATCAGAAGTAAAGGTATTGCCTATATGAATGATATTAACTAAGTCAAAATTGTTCCAGCTCTSGAATATCAAAAGATATCACTTTCTGATTGGCATGAGAAGTAGATGTTATAGCTTATGGTAGAGGTCACCGGAAGCAACATAGCAGAAGTAAATCAAACKACATCGAAGGTCTTGGCTTAGTGAAGAACACGGCTACAGATAGAGCAGAATAAACGTTAGGAATCTTAACATCTAGACAAGGCTATGTGATGGGTTCTTGACAATACTTTGACTGCATTTCAAATTCTGCCACAAAAAAGGGGATTTTGCATAGGTTTGGAGGTGGGAAGGATCATGTTTCACCAAAGCAGTGTGCTTCTACTGTGGCAAGAGAACCATATCAGGTCCTGATTTCAAAGGGCCATAAATATAAAATGTATAGTTCGTCTACAAACAATATTTTCAATTCATTATCTTTTCCTAGTCCATTCTCCAAGTCTCTTCCGCTTTCATAGTAATAATAACAATTTCTAAGAAAGTGCATAACTGGAAACAAAATCCGAATACACCAAATCTACGAACCCCAAACYACTTCTATGTACAGCATGGAATAGCTTTCGATCTGACATTTAAGTCAAAACAGCCCAAAGTACATGAAAGTACAACAACTTTCTCAAGTGAAGACGCTCAAAGTCGCAAACCATGAAAGCATTTATACACAAATAGTTGCCCTGTGTTACCAGAAAATCAACAGCATATAAAGGACCATATTTAATGGGGAAAAAAAAAAAACCAACATTCCGTTTACATCATTATTTGATAAATACTGATCGCCTAGTGCATTTGCACTACGATGCATGAAATGTCCTACATCAGTTCTAAAAAGAACTTAAAATCAAATTGCTTTCTGTTGGTGTAGAAGTATGATGAAAAATCTTTCTTGCTTGTAATTTTCTCAAGTACTTTCCAATAAAATGTTTTCCTTAAGAAACAAAAGGAACTACAGTGAAAAGTATTATTATCTGTATAAAGGACTCTCAGTTTTCCATATGCAGTACAGCATCAGGATGGACATTATAGATACCATTTTCTATGCATTTTCACAATTGTCAGTCAAATAGAATAGGTGATTTTCTTTTGCAGATTAGTGGATAATTTATATGAACTATCTGACTCTCCCTTACAATTTATAATAGTTCTGATGATGGAAATGTTTAATTGTTAGATCCAATTCACCAACCAGAAACTTCACAGATGGTGTTGAAACATCGTAGAAAAACATCAAAGTGACACGGTGGAATTAATATTTTAAGTCACCCTTAAAGAGTTCACTCACCAGTTGAAGGTGGCTTGAGTTCTCCAGCTGCATACTTTCCCATTACACCACCACACCTATTGCCATGCAATGTCTCAGTTTCAGGAAGAAGGGCAAACAAACTTATAGAATACTAATTTACATACATTGTTAGGACATACGGACATTCATATGTGTGATGCTATGGCAAAGCACTGTATGCAAGAGCAAAGGCATTAAATAACAGCAAGAACAAATTTCACGTTTCTTGGTGTTAACCAAACTTAAACTTGATACAAGCAAATTATAGAGATATAAGAATAATTCCACCAATACCAACCAATCATAAAACTTACAGGCCCACTTTCAAACAAACTGTGTCAAAACCAGAGATCTCAAGTTTGGGGGAGGCAAACTATATAGATACATATTTATAGAAATTTTGAGAAAATTCTAGGGCGTGAAGTTAATATTTGTGATGGCTTTTCTGATAAGGAAAATAACATAATTTAAAAACTATTTTCAGAGAGCCACCACTCCCCGCCTCCCCTTTGTTCCATGATTGCAGACAGATAGTCAGAGTATCCTCATCTAAGGRATATTATCTCACCAACCTATAAACAAATCCTAGGCTTTTACCATCTTTCAAATAGCAACATATTACATTATTCAGCTTCTTCACCCTTTTGTGAGATCCTTCTATACTATCTCTCCTCAAATACTACTCGACTCCTTAATTATTATCCATTTTAAAGCTAAGCATAAATCATCAACCTAAAAGGTGTTCTTACATAGACCTGGAACTATTTCCAAACCAAGCTTGATTTATTGCTACTAAATACCCCAAACTCAGTCTTCCAGACTTACATGGCATGCATAGTTATCTTACAGTTGGCATGGTACTTGAGTTCGTATATGCTAGAGAGAACAAAGCATATGCCATGTGGCTGTGAATGGTCATGGCATTTGTCAATCTCCTAAATAGGCTACGGGCCCTGCCAAAAAACCACAGAAAAATTTTCTATGTTGTGGCACAAAACACTTTCCACAGAGAACATCCATGTTTTATGGGAGCTGCTCAATTCTCTCTAGAGTTTGTTCTCTATAGTTAGTCATCCTATCATCAAAGATATTAAAGACCTAAAATTGAGAGGATTATTACATTTAAATATTGGAGAAGATGATCTAGCAAAGGTCCTGCTTCCTTTGACTAAATGTCATTTCTCCAAGATGATAATATATATTGTCTAGTTTTCCTTACATGCCATCGTAATCAAAGAATTTTCAATCCAAATTACTTGTCAAATGTCTGCAGCGAACGGACCTCACAGCAAAAAAGGTTATTTATACATTGACCTTTATCTCCAAGCAAAAGATAGCAGAAAAGAAAAATTATGCCAATGAATGGAAAATGCTACTTAATCTCATTTCTCTTTCTTCTTGCCGCAATGAATGCCCATATGCTTAGTCTGTTAATCATCCAATTAATGTTTCCATTACTATTTAAAAGAAAAAGAGAGAGAGAGAGAGAGAGAGAGAGAGAGAGAAGATTTCCCTGTTCTTCCAACAGTTGCTAAGGAGTAGACAAGGTACCACCCATTTGAAAGGTGAAATTATGGTTGAGACGGTATAGCTAGTTAAATATTGTGACTAAGACTCTAACGTATATAAAACAAYTACCAAAAGTTCAGTATTCACATAATCTTCCCTGAACGTGTAGTTTATGCAGCACCATRACTTTCCATTGTTAAGTCTTGAAATTTAAGTATACCAAATATCTCTCACACATACCAGCGGAAGTAATCACTCCTGATACCAAGAGGTGCCGCAAGCAGTATATCCGTGATCCATGGAGACAATGGCCGCAAAGGTTTCCTCTCATGTTGTGAAGAAGAAACACTAGGTTCTTGGCCTGAAGATGTACTAGTTGAAACATGGCTGCCACTGTTGCTTCTATCTACTTCACTCTCATGAAGCTCAGTCTTGTAAACTGGGCGGTTGTAATGAGTTAAAATCCGTAAAATTTCGCCACATGCAAGAGCCCACTGTTCTGAGTATTCATTCTGTAATATTACAATAAATCATTACCACCTCTTCTAGAGTTTTGAAAGGTAATAATTTCGCTTCTAGAAATCGACAGGCTTTGAAATGGCAAAACAGAAATCATGTGATAAGTCTTCAAATGCTACACATACCAAAGGCAGTCCGGCAATCAAGTCATGCACACGGTAATATACGTTAAAGAAGAATCAGAATCTTAAAATACATATATATATATATATATATTAGCTTCAAGATTTAGCTACCTCACTGCTTGGGCAGACCAAGGAAACAAAAGAAGCAAAAGGAGGACTACATTTATCATACTCCAGTGTACCATCAATGATGCATGAAATGATGGGAAGAATGACAGCATGCCCATGCTCTGGGTGATGAAGGACAAATGTTGCTGAAACAGAAAAACAACTCTGGCATTACTCAGGAGCACAATGACAAAATCTATCCATAGAACAAGAAACTGGAGCACTGGAATTTCTAGGAGCATGAAGCCAGATACCTAAAACATCATCAAAAAGCCTATTTTCTTCAGATGGGTACCGATTCCGGARCAGCTGCAAAGAGCAACATAACTTTTATTTAGAAAACATACACTATAAGTGCTCAAGTAACAGTTCGCTTTGATATAGATATCGAAATACAAGTGGGAACTCTTTATGTTTGGTATACAATTCTGTTGAAATAAAATCATTAGTGAAGTACCTCAGCTATATCTTCAGGAAAGGATTCAGATGTGAATTGACCAAAATACTCAACATAGGCAGTAATCTGAGCCTGAACATTGTAAGAGGGCAAAGAAAAGAAGCATGAGTGAAAAGGTAATAATAGCAAAAAGTACCAATAAATCAATAAACATAAAACTGAGAAAAATGTTAAATGTTTTAAAATATCAAAAAGCATAGCCATCACCCTGAGAAAGGCTTATGTGCTAGCTTCAAAAGCATATGCGCCTGAGCACTAAGAGGCTTCAGAATTAGGCATATACTAATAATCAGACATACAAGAGACCCATATTGTGATTAAAAGTCGCAATATTAACACCATGCATAGATCACCTATATCCTTTACTCTGACATACTGGCTATGAACTTATTTAGGTCTCAGGAATCGTAGTGCYATGTTTTTCACTGCACAACCACCCTTAGAAAATTGCATGCCTCATTCATCCCCTGGTGCATAATAAACTTATCATCATGATTCTCAGTGTAACCATGTTATTTTTGTCCATAAGCATATTCAAATGTTGTTAGTGGTCAGAAAGGTCAATGGACAAGCTCTATGCAAGAGGAACAAGATCCCCAAAATCATGGTATGGAGCTGACTGCAGGCACCAAGCAAAAGAAAATAAAATGTCTGACAAATGAAACATTTTTCACCGAGTCAATGGTAATAATGCCTTCAACCAGTTTTACTTTCACTTTTTGGTAATTAACATAAAAGCAAGGCATTCTTTAGTTGAGATTTCCTTTTCAAACTGTTCGATAATCAAACAATATAAACGAGGAAGAAGACATTAGCCRTCAAAAGGAAACATTAACGTTGGCCCATCCTTATTGGTCTTGTGAATAAACAGAGAAAAATGACCAGGTGCCAATGCAGGCCATTAGCAACCAATTCGATCAAAACTTCTGAAGGCAAAGAATTTCAAATAGCTCTATTTCCAAGTGCAAACCCCAATCGAATTGTTGGTTCACCCTAATTTATTTCYTACAAGAAACTCTTTAAACATTTTATCTTTGCATGACTTCAGGGATCATTCCAGTAAGGCAACTAAGAGTACATTTTCAAGTGAGTTCTGTAATATTATGCTTATGCCCCTTAAAACAAAACTCATTTTTTTTGGACATATCAATTCTCCTTTACCAATACAAAAGGAGAGAAGCAGAAAAGTTTCATCGAAATTTAGCTTTAATTATCAAAATGAGATCCCAAAAGGCAATTCAAACCAGCAAAAGCCATCAAGATCAGGCTGAATGTATACTGTGTCCATAAAAGTCCAAAAAATGTATGGAAATATTAAGGATGTAATACATAGTAATGGAACGTCCAAGTTTATAGGAGCTTMATGCCCAGCTAAGGAGAGGTAGCTATGCAAAAAGAGGCAGTTGAATCTAAGCATATGAAAAGCAGAGGTTAATAACAACATGCACCCTGAGGCTCAAAGACCACCCAAGCATATATCAAAAAACTGAATACAATTTTGTCTCATTACAGATTATCTTTGTGATTTATTCCATGATGAAATACATAACCTGCACATTCCAGATTAATATTTCTTATAGTTACAAGTCATTTTTCCATGGCACCTCAATTTCAAACCCTATAAAACAAACTAGCATAGGGGATTTGAAAGCACTCTCAATGATTTGAACAAGTGAATCGTCCAACGACAAACTTAAAGAATACCAATTGCTATGAAAGACTTCATTTTCTGGGCCTAGGAGATTCGTTAATATCCTTTCCTTCTCAACAGCTTGGCTAGGAAAAAGGGCTTTGCCTTAGACAGGAGCCTAATTTCTTTGTATTCTTCCTAAAATCAGGAATATTCTAAAAGTAACAGTGTCCGGACCCTCAGCTTCCAAGGAACATTCTTGTTTTGCAATTTGTAAAAGAACAATTGCTCTATCAGTTCATGCCAGATTTAACCCAGGGATGAACCATGACAACACTGTGCTTCAATCGTTCTAGCAAATTCTTGTTTCTAATGGATGAACATTTGGCATCTCTGGAAATCAAGAAAAGCATTGAAGCTGTAGAAGAGGACATGATCTCCTCTAGGTTATCAAACTATTACCCTGAAGCCTATTAACTGCACAAGCTTGTAGAAAGGAGTAACCCTTCTCAGAAAAAGTAAGGAAGACTCTCATAGTCTTTGAATTATGACTGCAATGACTCYCATAATCATGGCAACAAGTCCAACACTAGTCTTTACAAAATTGGGAGAGGCTGAACTGTAAAAAGTTGAACAGATAGAAGCCCTCATTTCATCATCTCAAATTGGACAACAAGGAAGAAAAGWCTATTCAAAACAAAAGAAAACTAATACCATGATATGACTCATAAGATTTGGTAAAAATGCAAAAGAAAAACAAAAAATAAATAAATAAATAAAAGCAACTGACTTCCCTCCCTATTGAACTAACATGATAATTAACAGCAAGCACTACACAAGCTTTGTGGTAGACAAAAGCTTCCTAATATTCACAGGTAAATATCCAACATGCAGTATTGAACCAAGAGCTTCTATTAAATTTTAATCCACCTCATAGCCAAAGTATAAACCAACAAGCCTGTTCAAGAAATAAAATGTTGACATAGTCAATCCTGAGACACGTATCTGTAGGAGGAAGAAAATGACTTTTATGTTGAAAGCAAAAGAAAGATCTAGACGAAGAAAAGCAAACCTTTCGCTGCTRTGCATCTTGTGGTGGAGGCCAGAACAATGAAGAGAACTGAAGCCCATCAATCCACCTCTCACATGAAGCAGCCATAAAATATCTACCTGATAGAACTTTCTTTATATAGAAGAATCCTCAAGCCATAAGCCTCCACCTCATGTACTACCAATCAAGTATCAAAAGACAGTAGTTCAACATTCTTCGAGGCCAAAGGACACCTCCAGATCTCTTTTGATTACAAAAACAGTGGTGACAAGGTTACCCAAGTATCCACAGAAAGACTCTATTGCATGCCAAACTTCAATAGAAAAATATTTACACAGGACTCTGGATAATAGTGTTCCCTTCAAACCAGCCAAAAGCAAATTTGGGACCAATATTTGGGAAGATTCATCAAATTAACATTGTTTTACAAAAAATGAAATTTATTATTTAGATACAATAAATTCAAAGGGTAAGAGTTTAAATTGAACCAGTTCCATTACAAATTTGTTAATTTGTGAAAAAAACTATTTAATAATTTTAACAAGAAAAGAAGASACTCACGTTTTATAGTAATAAGGAATTTGAGAAATTGCTGCAGAGCAGGCTGATGAAGGTTCAGCTTTCAGAATAATATTACAACAAGAACCCAATAAAAACGCACATCCTATGCAAATAATAGAAAGATATAAATTTAAGCATTTGGTAGAATTCAATATCCAAAGCACAAACACAAAACAAAATTCTCCAATAAATTTAAAACGGAATCAGCTCAAGAAGCAAGTAGTACAATCCATATCTTCATTATCCATCTGTGTGTTGCCGGACTTAATTCCCAAAAAGACGAATATTCAGCCATTAGAGTTCATTAAAAGAAAATACTATACGTTTCAGAAAATTCTTGTTTTCTCATTCAAGTTAAAACAAAAGGGAAATCAATTCACCAAAAAAATATAATTTTCAGCGAGCACGATTTGTTCCAATAATTATCAAAAATTTAAAGATACTAATTCCTTTCAGCAGGAGAATATTTTACACCCTATCCGTTAACCATGCAAGCCAAAGATTAAAAGTTCCCCACCACCACCCTAATAGTTTCCAACCTTTAAGAAAACCCACAAAAGTTTAGTATATTTTCACCAAATACTGATCATCCATCAACAGGAAAAAAAGAAAAAAAACACATATACATACACAAAATCAAGCAAATATTATGTTAACACACAGCGAAAGATACATAAAAAGAAGAAAAAAGATAAGTACCTTATTCAGAATCTGTATCCTCAAACTATAACCCAAGAAATTTCAACAATTGGCAAAAGAACAAAATGGGCCAGTATTAACCGTCTTAAAGTTACTGTAAATGGTAAGATTTGTGCAACTCTATTAGATTTTGGGCGGAGAGAGGTTAGAGAGAGAACATACAGAGAGAGAGAGAGAGAGCGAGAAGAGAAGAGAAGAGAAGATCTTTAACTGCGTTCTCTTGTTGCATACGTGGCAATGATATTTTCCTCATGCACTAGAGGGCCATGTGGCAAAAGCCATGGTTCATGATGATATTGACATGACCATACATGAGCTGATGCTATTACATACATGCATGGGGTAAGAGCCTCGGGGCTAGTCGAAGGAAATGCTAAAAGTGGGATCCACATTTTCAAAATATGCCCAAATGGTGCGTGTGTGAAAAAAGAATTGAGTTGTGGAAAGGAGATGTCGGAGATATTTTGGAGCTTGTATTGACCCTYTRAACCTCCTCAGTGCGTCCCTTACTCAGCAATGAAGAAGAAAATGCAAAGGCATTGCATATGAACCTATTTTCAATTAATTATCATTTTTTAAATTAGGAGTTTTTATGCGTTTATATTCAAGTAAAAAAAATGCATAATACTTTAAGTTCCGAGTCTCCATAATGTATAAATTAAGGTTAAACTCAAGCTTAAAATCAAGTTTGACTAATAATGTCAAAATTTTGTTTGTTAATTCCTTTCAAATATTTAATGGTATTAAAATGCTCAGTTGATCACACGTTTTTCCTTAATTAATTAAGGGAATGTAATTAGTGGCGTTGATGACAATGACACTTTATAGGGTTGTTATGCAAATATTGTCTAATCGATTCGGCTATCTGGTCATGGTGTACTAAACTTCTCAACATAATGAGATTTGACTTCCAGTTAAATAGCCATGTAATCGACGCACTAGATCCCTAGCAACCTCTTTTTTATATGTTGAATTATTAAGTTATCTTTAGTAAGCCCTATGAAGTGTGCAAGTATATTAATTAAGAAAAATTGTTGTGTCTTTGCTACGGCTAAGATAACAGTTATCTGCCTCTCGTATGCTTTTGGGACTTGTGAGTTCATCAATTGATGACTCGGGCCAACTGGCAATTGGTTAGCCAGTTATCCGAGTAATAATGGCTTTTTTTTGGTACTTACAACTATCACATCTCCCCAACTTCTAACGGCAGTTAATTCAACTAGAAGGGTTTTTACTTTCTTACTTTTCACAAAACATTTTCTTCTCCCTKAAGCTTTTACTTTCGCGCTCATGCCGTCATTTTTGACTTCTACAACTTACTTCCCAGCTTTTCACCTTCTTCTCCTTTCAATTTTCTACAAAACATCATATTTTCGAGCAGTGAGAGATGTGATGAAGCTTTCGGACAGCCTTAGCTCATTGATATTCAGGTTCTCATTTGCCACAACTCTTCTAAYGATTTTTTGGTCTACGACTGGTCTCCTTCCTCCGAATCYGCCTTTTCCCTCATCAAACCCGAGGGGTTTGATCTTCCTCTGCTGCGGTCTGACTGGTCTTTGGCCAGATGGCCAAAGAGTTTCTGTTGCTYGCCTGGATGGTTGCTAAGCTTCAAACATTGGCTGAGCACCTTTCCCCAACTAAGGAAGGTATGTGAAAGAGATGGGGAGTTTTCCACACAATTCAAATATCTGCAATTCTCCAGCTGAGCTTTGATCGAAATCTGTTGATGGCTATCTTGCCATTCTGGTCATCGTCTATTGATGCATTTATGCTACCTTCCAGAATCTTCTCCCAAACTTTATTGGATATGAGCTACCATTTTGGGCTTGCTAGTGATTGGCATTAATGTGCTAGCYTTGTACGCCGAAACGAACAAAAAGGAGTTTCGGTTAAATTTCAGTAAGTAATTAGCCGGCTTTCCCAATTCGTTGAGGCCAACATGGCCGATTCAGATACAGTTTTTGAGAGTAAGCACAAGGCATTCTTGCTCTGTTGGCTCTGCACATACATTCTTTGCTCAGCCTTCTATAGCGTGGTAGCTGACTATCAATATTACGCAGCCTATTAATGAACAACCAGCCTCTGCCACTGGCTTCCCTAGTTCTTTCCCTCACCMACCGGGGGCTCAATCAGCTAGTGGGGATGACGCTAGCAATGTGGCTGCCCCTTTTGGATTCTGCAACTGTATCTCTACCAATATTTTCTTGAGTTCATGGCCAYTTGTCTATTGGTTGAGGCTATCGAATCAGTTCATGAGGTGACAGGCTATCGGCTAAGCAAAATGCCTACCCATAAGTTCTCTAGCCCAGAAATATTCCATAAGTTGTACTCAACCAAGGTCATTTCTATTGAATCCTTCCCATATTCCAYGAGGGATGAAGGTTCGYGCTGACTYCAGTGACGCCTTGGTAACTCCAACTATGCCGAGAAGAAAGCTATTTAGGCCAATATTCTCATTGCCAAATACAGTAAGATTTCAGCAGAACCTTACTATCRTCACTATTGTGCACAACATTTTGGCCTTGRACGGGATTCTAGCCAACCCTTAGCTCAGAGTGTTACATGTTACRGGTCAGACTGCTGTGAAGTCTTGGAACTTRCTTGGCAAGATTGAGAAGTTCCTTCTACAAGACTTTGTCCTTGCCCTCTTACTACTTGCAGTTTGGCACCTGGTGCAACCAGGTGGACACTGTGTTCTTTTCGACCGATTTGGCCAAACATTTAYAAAAGCTATGTTTCCCTTTTGTTTCTTTGCTTCCTCCATCCCTTCAGCCGCTGAGTCGGCTGCTTCAAAGAAAAAAAGCTCGGCAACCCAGATTGTCTCTCCTCTCTTAGTTGCTTTTCCTCCAGCTGAAGCTTCCTCTAAGAAGAAAAAACAACCTGAGGGGCCAATTCTAGGTATGTTTTTCCTGATCCATCGGTTGTTTTTGGCGTTTGCCATCAACCTGCTTCTTACATTTGTTCTTTCCTTTCTTTTGCAGGCTCGATTAAGCCAATCGATGTAGACACTCTCTTTGATACTCCTCTAGCTGCAYGTGCTTTGACTGGATTGAGAAAATCAAAATGGCTGAGGATTGCGGGTGCTATGGCATTTGCTTCCTAAGGTAATTTTGACCTTATCCCTTGTCTCTATCTTTGGCGTCTATCTGCTGACCATCTTGCTTTTGCAGAAACCAGAAAGAAATAAGTCTCGTTCATCTGCCTCCTCAACTGCTTTGGTAGCTGAATCATCCGAGGATGAGAGGTAAGGGAGTTCAGCRAAGGATCGGGAGAATATCCCTATAGTTCCGGTGTCTCCACTTCCCGCATCTCTAGCTTCAGCCATGGCCACGAAAGACATGGTTACTTTATTTAATTATGCTAGACTTACTACAGTCATTGCCAAACCTGCCAGAGCCTTGCGCTTTTTGAAAGCCATGTTTAAGGGAGAGATGCCTATAGGAGAGGCTATCCATGAAGAGCTGAGGAAGGCTCTTAATTTGATCGCGAGATTCTCCGACCTAACCTTCTCGACTGATCTGAAGGCTGAGTGTTCCGTAGCTTATGCTCGGCTGACCAGGTTCAAGTATATAGTGGAAGTCAGCCACAAGCTACAAACAAACACTTAAGCTACACTGAATGAACTATCTGCCCTTGCTGCCAGGGACAAGAAACTCAGTACTCGTTTTATAGCTGAGAAGGGTTAGCAAGACATGTTGAAATAAGGTGTCTCTGCTCGTGCTGATAGGATAGCCTTCATGGAAGTTGAGATCCAACATTTGTCGACTGAGCTGGTTCAGGAAAAGAGGCAGCTATCTTAGGATAGATGGCAAATCAGCAAGTAGGATAGTTTTTTGGTCGGCCTGTTCAAGGAGGCACAACAAGTATGGTCTCGGTTAGCAGAACTAGAGAATCATTAGCTTATGCTTGAGAGTGAGAGGGATGAGGGCACTCTTGGCTTGGAGGAGTGCAAGTCTNAAACTCAGTACTCGTTTTATAGCTGAGAAGGATCAGCAAGACGTGTTGAAATAAGGTGTCTCTGCTCGTGCTGATAGGATAGCCTTCATGGAAGCTGAGATCCAACATTTGTCGACTGAGCTAGTTCAGGAAAAGAGGCAGCTATCTTAGGATAGATGGCAAATCAGCAAGTAGGATAGTCTTTTGGTCGGCCTGTTCAAGGAGGCACAACAAGTATGGTCTCGGTTGGCAGAACTAGAGAATCATTAGCTTATGCTTGAGAGTGAGAGGGATGAGGGCACTCTTGGCTTGGAGGAGTGCAAGTCTACATGACAGGACTTAAGCTCGAGGACATGGAGCTTGATAGAGATGCATTCGATTGCGGAGCCGGGCGCAGAAGTTGAAAAGGCTAGTCAAGATCCTCCGCTTGGGCAAACAGCATCTCCTARTCCTTTTGCCTCTGCTGCGACTGACCAAGCTTCAGCCAATTCCCTTCCGATGATGCRGTCCTGTCCCAGATTTATGATGACATTTTAAGCATTGTGGGTAAAACCCCACAAACYCCTACTCCCTAGGTGGAAAATCCAAATTGGGCTATTGTTGTTTATTCTYCTCTGCTTAATGTTCCCCACTTCAAGCTCTTTCTCATTTTTCCTAGAGCCGAATTTGTTCTATCGGCTATTGTTTTTATTTGCTGTAATAAAAAAGATAATGCTCATTCAACTYGCATGTAGCCGAAGTTTGTTGATAATAAAATGAAACCAAACGGCTGATTACTAGCCGATTCAATCTTTATTTAAATGACTTTTGTATTTGCTAATTTTCAATACCCTCCCAAAAAAYAAGGATAGTAGCATATTAAATACCTGGTTGATCYTTCGTTCTAGCTCTTTACTATTTGATTGCATTAGTCGATAGGCTCCCCGAGTATAACTTTGCTAACTAGGAAATGACCTTCCCAACTGGCTGACCATTTTCCAAATTTGGGGTCATTAGGTGCAGTTGGCAGAATCATTTTCCAAATCATATTGCTTTCTTGAAAGGCTCTGACTCACCAATCGTACGCAATGGACCTTTTTCTTATGTCTCAGAATATTTTCAAAGGCYGTTCATTTGTCTTCATATACTTGATCCAGCTCCATCGAGGGAGCCTGCTGATAATCGGCTATGGACATGTTATTTTAAAATGCTATTCTACTTGGTCGTACCAAAATTTCAATCGGTAGGACTGCATCCTCCCGATAAGTCAGCCAATAGGGTGTGAAACSTATAGCCGTCTTAGGGGAGTTCCTGTAGACCCAAAATACTTCTTGCAGTACTTCGTGCCATCTCCTGGGCTCATCTTCCACAGTCCTCTCTATCATGTTAATGAGCATTTTGTTGGTTGCCTGTGCCTATCTGCTTAACTTTCGAGAAGGGTGCTGGATTAAACTTTCTAGCTGGCTGCTTATGAGGTTTGTACTCCTCTTTGAGATAGGTGATGCTCCACCACTCTCCAATCTAAGCTTGGAATTTCATGGTAGTCCTATGCAAAATAGTCTCTGTACTGTTTGATTAAATACACCATCTACTGCCGTWGATCCTCGTTCAGCAAAGTGCTGAGCTGAGTAATTCTGATTTCCCCAAGATCCCCGAGTTGATGTCTATGAAAGGGTCTTAAGGTATAAAACCAGGTGCCTAGTTGAGATTCCATTCAGTTTCTAGAGTTTTTGACGTATCCTCTAGTCTCATCATATTGACCATCTCTGACTGGATTTTGCAAACAGCTGAATAGGCTTTTGGTTTGGCACGATCTCTTTCAATTTTGGTTCTCRCGAGCTGGTCCTTCTGTCCTTGACTGAGTTGATGGCATAAAGATAGCTTAGCAAAGTGGGACAACTCGAACTCTGGGGAATAGAGAATGGCTTCACTCAGATGGATATCAGTCAAAAACAGACTGGGATCGGCTGGGACACCTTCCATCCGGTCCCAGTCCCACAGAATAAGTTGCTGGTGAAGGGTGGAAGGGATGCATTGACTGGCACGAATCCAGTCTCATCCTAAGAGCACYGTATACACTGGTTTGACTGCTACTACAAAGAAAGCGGTCATACTAGTCTTTAAGCCTACTGTGATTGCTCATCATCTGAACTCCTTCAGCTTGGACAGACTCTCCTAAAAAGTTTGTTATTTGAATATCAGTATTCATGAGATCTACAATGTCTTACCTAAGTGTTTCAACATAGAYATAGGCATGACTTTGAYAATGCTCCTCCGTCTACAAAGACTCGGCTAAGTAGATAGCTGTTCAAATCAGTCTTGATATATAAAGGCTTGAGATGAGTCACCATMTCCTTGGTCGGTTTAGAGAAAGACATATATGGRTCCATTGATAAGAAATTAGTTGTAGATGTGACCAACTCAACCATAGCTTTCTCAGTTGATAGGACTTTTTCYACTAAGGAGCTCTGTCGATTTATATTCTTGAATTCAGCAGGTAGTAGGCTAGTGACATTGATCCCCTGAATTGTCTATTTTTTAGTTGACCTCAGATGCTCTTCGAACAAGGCTCTCTGCTGGGCTCTTTCCCTTTGTTCCCTTCTTTTTTGGTCTTGGTKAAATKTAGAGGTAGAAACAGATTAACAGCCTTTTCGGCAGCTGAGATTTCTATGGACATGGCCTCCTCCTTCAGATGAAACTTAGTTGTGCCTCCAGCATTATCCAAATGTCAATCTTTTGAATACGAAAGGCTTAACATCTAGCTGAACAAAAGATGAGCTGGTTGTTCCTGCCGAAGTGATCAGCTYTTGTGTGCTTCTGTGATTTTGGTGAATGAACACTCCTCTCCCGTTTCATGACCTTGAGATTTTTCTCTCGTCACTGCAACTTTTCAGCCGTATTAACGACTGTCATCACTATAGCATTGGGTACTGGGAAAGGGTCTGTGTCCACTAATGATTCTCGGGACTTTTTGTCTTAAAAATGGAACCGCCCTTCCTGGGTGGCCCTTTGAATAATGTTCATCAACACTACACAATAATTAGTACTATGACTACATGAGTTATGCCATATACAATATCTTTTTCCTTTTAATTCCTCGAAGGAGGGAATCCTCTAGCAAATGAGAGTTTGATATGCTTATCTTTCAGTAGGTGGTCAAAGATCTGATTGGCTTTTGATATATCAAAAGAGTAACTTTGCTGGTCTCCTCACTTGGCTTCTTCCTTCCCTCGCACAGGTCTTAGCAATTGGCAAGTGTATGGTGATCCTTTCAATAGCTCAACTGCCATAATTTCAGCCGATTCATCTTCTCTAAATCGACTATGTCATTGATGAATGAAGTCATGGTTTGCCCTCTACTAAAATTAGCTGCTTGAGATTTCTCTTTATCTTTAATGAATTCTTTTGCCCGGATTGCATGGCAAAGTAGCCTGGACAAGTATGAAAACTCCTGTAGGATAAGATTCTCCTTTAGTTGTTGATTCATACAGCCAATTGCTATTCTAGCATACTTACCTTCTAGCAATAAGAMGGAACATTTTCCTTTTATTCGTCTAAATTTCTCCAGGAGATCGGCTACATCTTCGTTGGCTTTTTGTTTTATGGCTAGCAAATCTGTAATAGACGTATACGGAATGGGCCTATAGAACCTCCATGGACTAGATGCTCCGTATTGCTCAGCTGGTGACTGAATTAGGAGGTAGTACCATGTGAAGGCTACTCTGGTTAGTGAGAAAGAGAACAGCTGTAGCTTGTGCAGGTCGCTGTTGCTGAGTTTTCCACTTTAAGCTGTGAATCGGGGTAATATGCTCCATTGTTATTTTATCATCATCTCTTGAGAAAGTAGAAAATTCAGGCGTCTGTACCCTCGAAGCATGACAACTGCATAMTATATCCATTTTGGATATGGTTTTCTGTAAACCAAACTATCATTGCCAACAATGTTAAGCCCAAACTGCCTCATTAGTACATCAACTACTGCATTAGCATTGACTGGTGGAGGATACTATGCTGGCTGATCACCYAGTTTTTCTAGCGGCTGACTTTCGAATTGATACACGCTGARGGGAAAGTACCTTTCTTGGTATCCTCTATCGAGAGGAGGTATTCGTTCCTARGCTTGAGGTGTTTGAGTTCGTATAATCGGCATTATTTGACGCATYTTGAAGCCTTGGGCTTAGKTGGCAGGAAACTGAGCAGAATAATCTTYTRYCCCAGTAGTCTATTGGATGTATTGCCCTGGTGCATAGGAAAATTTCAAAGCTTGTAGTAAGAAAGGATTTGAAATTTCCTAAATGCCATAGGGTGTCGGCTGCCCCCTGGCTGTGATGACCATACTATAGGAGGTTGTCCTCCAGATGAGGTTAGCCCATCAGCTGGGAAGGTTTTCTTTGAGGCATTGTACTCAGGTCCTTGGGGAATTGTGGTATAGGTGGAGCCCAAGTTTGTATTACTTCCAAACTTTCCAAAGACTCATTAGTCATTGGAACAGAAGGAAAGGCAGCTGGAATCAGATTAGGGTACACCGAAATTRGACGTTGCGCTAAATATTGTATCTCATTCTGCAGCATAGGCCTGAAAATAGTAGTAAACTGCAGTATTAGTGGTGTGTGATTAATTCACCAAAATTTAAAATAAGTATACTCATGTTTAATGGAGTACAATGGTAAGCACAATCGTCTCCCACAAGGATCGGGGAATCAATTTTCTTTAGTTCAACTTGGATAACAAAAATAATGAACCAACAATTAAAATTAAGRAAGGAAARAATTAATTATAGAACACTAACTTTAAAAATAAACTTCTCAATAGAACAAGATTCTGATTAAGGTAATTAAATCTAGACTAGTTCAAGTATTTAGTCATTGATTCAATAGTTTACTCAGCATTCACTAGTAAATTAGTTATAYTTGTCAAAGATAGCTTTAAACAATTAATCCCTCCTTAAGTGTTGATAATTAAAAAGAAAATCCTTATTAATTATTCCCTACTCAATATACAATCCCAAAGATAGCACATGAATTTAATGTACTYACAACATTAAAAATTAGAGAGATCCAATTTTATTCAATAAACTCAGATAGTAGATTTATTAAACTAGCCAGTTAGTCACTCTTAACAAATCTCACTCTGATAGCAGGTGAAATAATGTGAATTTGCCACTCTATTAAACCACAACAAATAATTATGGATTTGCGTAGTTTAACTTGGCTATAAGCTATTAGATTTAACAAAATATCTGTGCATAATATTCAATCAAGTTAAASAACCATTAATAATAACTAAAAAGAATAACAAATATTTTTTATTAGTTGAGTATATAAGCACATTTGGATCTCACAAATAAACTGAACTAGTGCTTCATTAATCCTTAACCAGAATAGAAGAACTTAGAAACAAAATATTATGTGAAGAATGATAATGTRTAAAGGGAATAATGGATAACAYTCTCTTATCTCCCCCTCTCTGTGTTCCCTTTATATAGAAAAAGAAACAARAAGAATTCTTAAATTATCTTAACTAATTAATTTAAATATTTGAAACCTAATCTGATAAAGAAAGCTAATATTTAAATGTCAAATTACTGATTACAAGGGATATATATCACTAAAATCCTCCTTAGACTGGGAGTCTTAAAAAAATAGTCTTCCAATCTTGAAAATACTCCTCAAATTCATCCATCCACATACTTACGCGGTAGATTTTGTACACTTCTAGAATTTTGTCCCAAATTACTTCYATAATATCTCATTTTCTCCTACTACCTCCAAAGAGTTCTAAATTGATAAAATATCAATAAAACACGTAATTAGTGCAATAAATTTGTCCCAAAGTCCATCAAATATTTATAATTATTGCATTAATTTGGACTCTATCAATTAGATTTTGCATTAAGTCACTTGTACATTGCTRTATAGTGAATCGAATGGTTGACAAAGAAGTTAGAGTCACCTGTTCATCAGCTGAAGTTGATGGATCTCGATGTCTAAGAGTCGTTTTCCGGATAAAACCTGCCTTTCCATATTTTTTTGGGTAGCGGTCATCGAGCCAAATCTGGCATATTAGTAGTAGGTGTGTCTTGGATACGAGTTTGATTATTCTGATTTCCAGCCATAATTTCTCGGTAGGAAAGAAGTATTATGCACACTTAATAGGTCCTACTAGACGTGCCAATTATGTTAGTGTACAGAAATTGCCTAGCCAATTCGGCTATCCCAGGGCATATTGGGATTTCCAACACAATGAAGCTTGATTTCCAATTAGTTAGCCCTGTAATCAGCTAACTGGATCCATATCAACCTTTTTTTTGTATATGGGGTTCTTGAGTTAGCTTTAGTAAATCCTCATAACGTGTGCAGGTATACTAACTAGGAAAAAACTGTTATGTCTTTTCTACGGCTAAGATAACAACAAAGTGAATCCTATAAGTCTATCAGAAAGCAATCAAACTGAGATAAACAACCAAAAGTAAACRACAAAATACCAAACAACAGACACATACAACTAAGATAACTGAAGCTAGCCAAATGATTATACTGAACGATTGCCAAACAGCAGAAAGATGCAACTTAGTTAGCTTAGAGTAAATGAGTTATTATGCTGAATGAGAAATGATGCAGTTAATAAGATTAAACAAGTTGAGTAATCCTATATGAGCTAGAAAACTATAAATAAAGTTATAAGGAAAGCAGTAAAGAAAGCAAAAGAAATTGAACAAGCTAACAAATTATGCTACTGAGACTGGAAATACATATCATTTAAGAAAACAAATAAGTGTTCTAATTCATAAACATTGCAGAAAAAAGAATATAAAACTTGCCTAATAAAGCAAATAAAACTAATTAACACTAAAAAACTTATCATAAAACTAGCTACTTAATGAAAAAAGTAGATAAAAATAAAGATTATTTGTTTAATTGTTGGGTTGATTAATTGTCCTTTCTCTACTTCATCTCTTCTTATTTTTACTCCAACTCTTGACGTTCTTGTCGACTGCTTGCTGAGAAAGATGGCTGCCATTACGTTACTTCTCCTTCTTGTAAGCTATTTCCTCGATCCACCTCCGCCTCAACCGGCCATCCAGTTGATCGTGCTCCTTGATCTTCAGTCAGGTGATTATGGTCTTCTTTGGTTGTAGAACTGATCTCATGATTTCTAGCTATTTTTGTCAATTCGGCTGACTTTTTCCTCATTCTCATCGGCCGCTCTATGATCTATTCCTTCCRAAATTTCCATTAGTCATTGAGTTCCTCAACTGTTTCGACTCCTTTCTCCTTAGACTTTTGTTTGATTTGGTCTTGGTCGGCTAGCCGCTGCTTCCTTTCTCAACCATTGACGTCGGCTACTTTTAGACATCAACATATTGTGCAATATAAAGGTTGGTTATGTACATGAACTGAGTATAAACTTAACTATACTAAAACTCGAAGCAAATTCTTAAATATAAAATATTAAATACTTTATGTTATTTTGATTCATTGATAAAATTGAAAGAAAATATATATTGCTAGAGATTTAATTGCTAATTTTATTTATCTCTTAGGAACTTTGTTGACATACATTAAAAGAAAAGGAAATTTTGTTAAGAACTTTTTTTTATTTGAAGTTTTGAAGTTATAAATGGTTTTTAATTATCTGAATTTTATTCATAAATATTTGAAGTGTTATTGGAGATTTTGCACGATATGTTTAGTTTTATTCTTTTTTGTATTGAATGATGGTCTAAATTTGAAGTTTCAACCTTATAGTTAAGTGTGAGCTAAGTACAAGTCCATATTTGTTAAACCCATGTGCCAAGTACGAGTTTAAATATATGAGATTTAATTTGAACTTAMCCCAATTCTATTAACAAGCGTAAGTAAATGTTACGACAATTAACATCATCTATGCAGCTTTCAAATTTTCAATAACGAAATAATCAAGAGCTGGTGGTAAAGTGACATCAAAACTCTAAGTGAATAAAGAATGATTCATCTTGTTACTGTAATAATTAGTAAGGAGTACTTTGTAACCAAATAGTGAAGGAATGCTGAGACTATTGCTGCATTCTTCCAATTCCAAGTCCAAAGGACTAAACTTCAATCGTTGCACTATGCACCGTACTGCCCCAATAGAACAGCAACAGCAAACATTCTTTTCAAATGATCGGCAATTCCCCCCTTCAAATATTTTTATTTTTTGTTAATTTTAACATTTAAAGGTTACTTTGCATTATTTCAAAAAAAGAATTATGAATTTCACTCTCCAAATGACAAAATAGTCTTGATATATTWCCTGTGAATTTGGAAAATCTTCTGAAAAATCTTATCAATTTTACCACTTATCTGTTCAGACCAAATAGTAACATTGAGATTATTATAACGCAAGAGGTACATCGAGTGGTAAAATATATATTTCCAACATTGGTCAAGTTAAATCATATATTTTTAATTTTGGGAGAATAAATTATATATTTTTAATAAGTAATAAATAAATAAATTTTAAAGCTTTTGAGGATCTCCGTTGTCACGGGGTACATATGATAATTTAATAAAAGAATGACAACCATAAAATTAGAAAATTTATAGGGTAAATTAATATAAAAATTAAAATATGACCTCCGCACAATAATTAAAAGGAGGGAAAAAGATAAAAATGAAAAGTAAAAGAGTCCACCCTGCCTTTGTTAAGGATTCATTCCTTTGTTAAGGATTCATTATATATTGATCGTACAATAAGTAAGTACTCTAATTGAAATTATCGTAAATATTATGATGAAAGAAAATTAGTATTTTTACATGATTCGGCTAGAATTCATTGTTCTTTCTTTTGTTGTCTTCGCCAAATCGTTTAAGGTAGATTTCGATATTAAAGGCCTATAACAAGTAATTTGCATCGAATACATCAAGTGCAATTTATTCAAATTGATTTATATATGTCATTTGTCTGATTCTATATTAAAAATGTGGGACAATATATTTTCGAATAATTTAGAGTTATAATAAAATAATTGATGTCGACAAAATACATATTGTATGTATTCCTTTAGGATTTACATATTATATTACCAATGTATTTTATTGTTTCTCGAAACAAGACACAAGTGTAACTTCTGAAACATAATAATAATATATTAATATAATAATTGATTCAGTCTATTGTTACTTCAAAATTATAGTTCAATATTCTTTAAGAATATTTAGATAAATTAATTTAGAGTACTAGTTCGATATTCTCTAGGAATATTTATATTGTATACTCTTYAAGAGTATATAATATTAATTTAAAACAYGACTTTGATATTCTTCGGGTTATTAAGATCATCCTATCATGTTTTTCAAGAACAATTTAGATTTTATTGTTATTTTAGGAACAATAGTTTAATATTCTTTCAAAATATTTAGAGGGTAATACACTCTTAAAGAATATACAATATTAATTTAAAGCGATAATTTAATATTTTTTGGAAATATAATATATTATTCTTCAAGAATTACATAATTACTACTTAAGGAGTAATAGTTCAATATTCTTCCGGAATATTGATGTTATAATTATTAGAATAGGGAAATTAACTTTTTTATGCAACTCAACTATATATGATTTTGTATAAATATCCTAAAACTTTATTTTACTTATTTATATCCCTCATCTGAGGAGAAGTCTCTATAAATATCTCTAGATATTTTTTTTTTACTTATTTATATCCCTTATCTAATTACGAATCTCTATAAACATCTCTGAATTATTTTTTTTACTTATTATATCCCTTACCTAATTATGAATCTTTAATATTTCTGCCTCACCACTACTCTTCATAATGTATGGAGGATCCGTACACGTGCTTTATACTTAAAGGGCAAAAATGTTTTCTAAGGTTAACTTTGTCATTCGAAAGTTATTCTCCCGTCCTATTTTGCCTAATGTTGCTCAATTTTATCAACTTTAACCAAAATATTTAATGTCTTTTAAGGTCAAATTTGTCATATCAAAGCCATTTAAAAAATTATGGTTAAGATTGATAAAATTGGACAAAATTGTGAGGGAGAATGACTTTTGACTAATAAAATTGACTTTATAAAATTGTGTGCCCCTTTAAGTATAAATCACATGAATAGATACTCAGGATTCCTCCGTGAAAAAATGGTGATGAGATAAAAAAATAAAAACTTGGAATTAGATGAGGGATATAAATGAATAAAAATATATTCAGGGATATTTACAGAGACCTTACTCAGATGAAATATATAATTAAATAAAAAAAGTTCAAGGACATTTTAAGAGAATCATAAATAGTTGATGTGAATGAAAATTTAATTTRCTTATTAAATAATAATATATAAACTATTTGCAATAGAAATTGAATACCAAAATTGTATTAAGAGAAGAACATGATATTAACATTAAAAAAAATCTCCTTTTTTCCAAATACATTCCATATACATATCATTTAATAATAATATATATATTAGTTATATATGCTAACAGCGAAGAAGTATATATGATTCCAAACAATCATGGGACTAAGATTCTTCCAACAAATATGGAAAAATATTGATCTTTCAATTAATAGTAAAACAAAAAGAAGCATTTGTTTATATGTTTTGGTGGTCATAACCCAACGGTCAAATAAGAGAGAAACATTTTGACAAGAAGCAATGACATATGTTTGTGCGCCTTAATTGAATCTCTAGTGTGTGACTGTGAACTCGAGAGAAAAAGCAGTGATGCACAAGGCATTGAGGACGCGAAAATTCTTTTGGTTAATATGCATCAACATGCAAATTCTGTGTAACATAAATCAATTAAGGAGCCAAAGCAATATCATAAAGATTTTTAATGTTCACACAGCCTACACTACTTTTAAAAAAAAAAAAAATCAACTTTTAGGTCAAAATCAATCTTAGCTCAGCCAGAGGCAAGCGTTTAATCAAAAGCTTTAAAGGCTCGTGTTTCAATCAAAAGAAAGAAAAAGAAAAATAGGAAGTAGTAGAAACTTSTGCAAGCAAAAGTTTTATAAGGTAGAGTATCGTGTTTATGACGTGCAAAAGTTTTATGACATAGACTATCGCACTGATAACGTGTTGTAATATAAAAAAGAAGAGAAGGAAGAGAAGTTTATATATGGAAGGAGGAGAAGTAGAGAGAAATCATAACCTAATTATTATTAATCTTAGTGTGACCTAAAATCCTTTATTTATAAATGTCAAATCTTAGAACTTTAAGGTCTCAAATGATAGAAACACCATTCAAGTAAGAAGTACATTCAATGGCAAATCGTAAAATTTAATATTAAAAGATAAATATATATATTTTTAATGTCGATCGGGTCAAATCATATATTTTTAATTTTAAAAGATTAAATTATATATTTTTAATAAGCGAAAAAATTTAAATTTTTAAGTTTTGAGGATCTCCATGTCGCGGGGTAAATTATCGGCCATACAATTAGAACATCTATAGGGTAAATTAATACAAAAAATAAAACCTCAACTCCGCAAAAACAATTAAAAGAAAAAAAAAAGACAAAAACAAAAAGTAAAGGAGCTCGCCTTGTCTAGTTGCCTTTTATCGTCCCCAACTTGAGTTTTGCCCGGGTTTGTACCTTTTTCATTCACTCATTCATTCACTGTCTTCATCCCGTCCACCTAAGCAAACAAACTTCTCTTGCCTGACTAGGAAGCCTAAGGCGAATTAGTTAGACTGATCTTCCTGATAAATTTTAGTCTTCTTAAAATATTTAAAAAGCAGAACTATTAAATACTATCATTTCTTAATAAATTTATTTTACAAGGTTGAGAAAGTAATAATTCATTTTAATAAATTGAGTAAAAGATAGTTTGTATTCTTTAAGGATAATTCGTTTATTATAGTTGAGTCCTTTCGATAGATGGTAAAAATGACCAAGAAATTTTTTGTTTAATACCATAAAAATTTCAAAAAAAAAGGAAGAATTTAATTCTAAAACATATATGTTATTGTGTCGAATAATTATAAAATAAATAAAAAAGAAAGAAAAGCATGTGATTTGAAGCCATTATTCGAGCTTGCGGAACACACATAGCATGGGAGCCAAAAAGTAACGGGCAGATACTGCCCCAGGAAGCTGTGATGGTTAAAATAAGACAAGTTCAGCGGCTGAGAGTTAAGGGTCAGATTTTACGGGCAAGATGAGAAATATCCTCTCTGTATCTTCAGATATTTGTGAGGCCAATCCACCAATTAGATCAAAGCAATTGATTTTCATTTAATTTTTTGCAAGCCGCCAATTGGTCATATTATTAGGTTTTCAATATTGGCCAAACACGTACGTGGCTCAACCTCGTGTAAGATTTATATCTTCTCTTTTTAAAATTTGTTCGAGTGACACAGATACTACCACCTCCCAACATGTGTTGGGGCATGTCTCATCCATCATCGACTACCTTGCCATACATCAACCATGCCGTGGACTATATTGCTCCAAGCTTGTAGATCAAATAGCTTAAAAAGAAGCTGCTTTTTACCTTTTAACTTAAAATAAATTACCATTGATATGTTTTTATTTATTTATTGACATTAATTTATTTTTATTTTACTTAAAATTTTGAAAATTTGCTATTAGTCATCTATATTTTACTCCACGAATTGTACTATGGAAAAATAAAAATACTAACTACTTTAATTTTTGACTGTTGGAAGTGATAACTTTTCCTATTATTGCACTGAGTTGGTCGGTTCATAAATTAGAATAAAACGCCTTTAGTCAAAATCAAATTAGAAATAATAGAAAGGAGTCATAATCGAAGAAGAACAATCTAGAACTAATGGAACAGCAGGTCTAAGACGAAGGTCGGTTCTAACAACCAATGGCAATTTCTCCTTTTTAGTGTGGTTGATCTCGTCACTAAACAACTATATTATCGTGATAATTGCCTTTGAGTAATTAATTACTTGTACTCTCCTAACGTGGCCTTCCACAAATGGGAAACGAGTTGACTTAGCTAMATATATAATTGATGATAACCAGAAGCACAGTTTGCAATTGGGTCAGTCATAATCATGGATTCTACATGTCACCGTATTATTGGAGGAACATAAAATCTTCAAAATGGTACAAAATTTTATTATGGACTCAAGTTCTTAATCAAGCTATACAATATGCATCACGAATTGAACCCTTTATAAAGTCTTCGGCCATAATAAAAGTTTTGCATCAATGTTCAAATATCTTCATCCACGTGGATTCATTTGTTGCTTGGTACCATGGTGATGGCTTAATAGTGTAGGTCTAAGATATATTTGGGCGTATTTGGATTATTTTTCCCAATTTAAAAAGTTACTTTTGGAATTAAAAGCAGTTATCAAGGTGTTTGATAGATCTCAATTATTATAAGAAAAGCTGTCAAGGTATCGTTTAGTAAACTTCAGATTCTGTAAATTATCAATGTATTTCGTAAACCTCAACTATCGTACGAAAAAATATTTTTAATATTTAAGAAAAATTAGAAAATGGAACTTTCATTTGTCTCTGACAATAGCTCCGTTTGACAGCTGAAAATAGTTGGAAAATGGCCCTTAGTACTAGTTAATTGTGCAAACCGTTGGTATTAAAATAGTGCATAGTTGTTGAAATACAAGAATGCAGCCACAGCCTATCGAAACAGCTAATATATATGACAAAGATTCATCAGCCAAGTATTATGACAAGACAACTAGTACAAGAATGCTTCGGCTAATTGCAAATGGTCAATTTTTGAAACTCTAGTAGATGAGCAAGAGTGCTAATTAGACGCATGGAGCACTCAAGAAAGAAGAAGTTGATGTTGAGATGAGAGAAGAGTACTTGATCAAAATAACTCTCCACTTAAATGAGGATAATCATCAAATCCTTATCCAGGCGCTAGAAGAAATATGGAGTATGAAGGAGGATCAAGTCATGATTCAAGTACTTTCTATTAAGATAAGACTATACGGTTATAAGAGGATTTTTCGAATGAGGCAATATCTTGGGATTGAACTTTGGGAATCCACAACCGAGAAACATAGTCCATTTCTTAGTGTKATTGCCACAAGAGAACAATGTTGTTGATATCTTAGGATTGAACTAATATTTAATCAATCACCATTGCCTTCGTTCTTTTAGTAAGCMAAAATAATTAGTTACTTAAGTATCGAAAYTGTACTTGATACATCTCACAGTATATATATGAACACTGTCACCTAGGTGGTAATTGTTGGAAAAATGAGCGAATGAGAAATGACAATGGTCTTTTTTCTTTCTCAGCGAAACTGCAGCAGTTCCCAATTTCTGCCAGTTTTTTCAGTTTTTTCCCTAGCTAACTAGCTGACTAAATTTCTCAAGTTTTAACTTCAACAGTCTTCAGTATTGGCTGTCCTGAATCTATAGAAACGTCCTCCTTTTTTCTTGGAAAAAGATATGGAAAAGTCTTTAGACATTATTTTTCAAAAAAAAAAATATCCCTTTTCCTCTTCTTGATCTAGTTTCTCTTTCTTTCTTTCTTTCTTTCTTTCTTTCAGAACTTTAATTAGCAGTCATTTTTCTGCTCGGCTATATTTGGATATTGTGGAGTATAGCAATTTGGATCGGATTAATTGTGGAAGGTGGACAAGTTTAAAATTTTGAATCGAATAAAGAATGGTTTGAGTGGGGAACTTGTCTTCATCGAAATTTTCCAATTTGTTTTCAAACTAATTGAAGGGAAAAAAAAGTATAAATCCAATTTTATAATGGAAATGTTCATACATTAACAAAAAAAAAAGAAAAAAAGAAAAAAAAGGAAGATTGGTGGTGAAGTTGTGATGAAAAATGATTAATCGAGTTTCATAAATGATTAACTTCTATGAATTCATGAAAAATGATTAATCGAGTTTCATAAATGATTAACTTCTATGAGTTCTCATGTAGATGTCCATGAATTATCATGAATAAATGCTTAACCAAGTTAATTAAATGATTAATGACTACTTCATTTGTATTGAGTTGTTAAGAATAATCACTTAACCTAATAATTATAAGACTACCATCAATTGTTTAGAGAAAACTTAGGTCATTCTTAAAAGGAAAAATGTTTAACCAAGTTTATTAAAAGATTAACAAGTATTCATGTACATTTATTRTGTGTTTTGCGAGATGAATATTTATGATAGCAAAAACAAGTAGAAGTCATTTTCTGAAAGAAGAATATTGAAGAATATTGACTATAGTAGTTATTCTTCATTTTTTGTTGGTTTATGGCAATTGGATTTGTTGGGAAAATTTTCTTCTTTGTATATTTGTAAACAAAAGACTTCTTCACTGAAATCAATCCAAGTTGCTATGATGTAACTATAAAACAAATGAATTCTTCATCGAAATCAAGTTAGGTTTCAGTGGAGATGGGTAGCCAAATATAATCCTCTTAATAGTTTAGCTGAGGCGGTTCTTTAATTTACCTTACCTTAATTCCATTGTATCATAGGAGGAAGAAGATGCTCTAATATATACAATAAGGGACAAATCTTTTTAAGGAAACGCYCATGCCTCGGTAGAATTTGATTCTTTTTCTAATTTTGTATTTGCTTATATTATCRTTGTTGTTTATGATGGTTTAGAAGTTCTTACTCTGGATTGTGTTTTGCAATTGATTTCATATTTTAGATATTGAATTTATATTATTGTTGCTCTCTACATGGATTATAAAATAGTAGACTCAAAACTRATTGATCAGTCCATTAATGGAGTTTCAGGTAATCTTGCATGATATTTATMCAAGGGGATGATTCTAAGTGAAACTTTCCAAGTGATGGCCATTCCAAGTTCGTGAAAAGGTTTAAGTTGGGACCAAAAAAAAAAAAGAATCTCCAAAAACAAGTTTTCTAGCAAATGCTTTGATTGTGACAAAAGTTGGTCACAATTACTCTAGGTGTAGATTGTCGAAGATGAACAATAAAAATGAGACAAATATAATGAATCACATCATCCATCATCTTTAAAATGAGCCTTGTGGCTGTAAGTTCTTGAGTTTAAGATTGTCGATTCAAATCCAAAAGAACGTTGGATTGACATGGACTACTTAACATCAGGACCGACACTAAGAGCTTTAGGCCGAATTTTATTTGGAGGCCCTTGATCCCTGGTCCTCGATTCTGCAATAAATAATTAAAATATTATCAAAAAKATATCTACAAATGATGATCATTACTAGATTTTCTATTGAACAAAAACTTCTAAAGTAACAATAAAATATAAAAYATTATGTTAATTTCATATTTAGTCTTCTAGCATTTTGACCTGAAAATTTTGCAATTAAGCTATTACAATTAATATGTTCTAACACATGATTTTTAATAGATAAGATTGCCAACAAATTATAGAAAAATAATATTAAAAAGAACTTAATTTCCTCTAACTTAGAGAAGAAAGCTAATTAAAAAAAAACCTTCTTACCAAATACCAATTTTGAAACATCAAGGAAAACCAAAATACGAAGATAAAAATCACATATTAAGAAAGATTACCCAAAAAAAAAAAAATTGATTGTACCTATATTGCAATGGATTTTGGACTTTTTATATTACATCTAACACAAATTAATTTTAAGTTCGGGCTATAAAAGTTAAAAATTAATAAATTTCATGAGGCCCCTAAATCGCCAAAAACCAAGGCCGCCCTGCCTGACATGTCTGTTCCAATAAGGAGACGTTCACTTGTCTCTGTAGACAAATAATGCAAAGAAGTTGTACATGAAAAAGTCAACTATCTCATTGTTCAAAGGTCAAGGAAAGGTGATCTAAAGATGACCTTTGRGAAAGAGTTGATCTTGACCAACATGTTGTATGCACTAAAGATTTGCAAAAACTTGGTGCCTAATTGCTATTAAACAAGCACTTAAAGTGATTTTATCCAAGAGTGGGATGTTTGTGGAAAAGGGTTATGTATCTAATGGATATTTTAGTCTCAATGAAATTTTTAGTAAGCTCAATATGAATAAAATAAAGAATGAAATGTACCCAGGAAGTTGGGGAGGGGTAAATTGGTCTTTAAAAACTTTTTGCAAGTAATACAAACTTTTCACCCTTGGAGTAAAAATATTAAATACTTGGTGGATGCAATAAATGCTAAATAAATTAGTYACCAAAAGAATGCTATAACCAACCAATATAATAACAAGTAAATGAAAAGAGGAAGCAAACACAAGACACAAAATTTATAGCTGTTCAATTTTCCTTGCAATCTAAATCCATTACCTACGCCCTTAGGATTTTCAAATCTGATAATAAGAAGTAAAAAGTACATTGTACAAAGTACACTAAAGGTTCACCAAGAAATGAGTTTTACAACACAATAACCTTTAATTCCTTAAGGTACACCTTTCAACAAAGGTTTTAAATCGTAGACAACATGGAATCTTTTCCGAAAAGTAGAGATAAAGTTTATAGAGAAGATCATCTTAATGAACAAAGAACGATATAAAAGGATAGAAGGTGGAGATAGTTCTTTAGAAACAGAATAATATTTAATAGAAATTCAAAAAACTATTATTTATTTTGTYGAACAAATATTACAAGAATTAAAAGAAATTAAAAATTATTAAAAGAAAAAGATAATTGAATATTATTATCAAATCAATTTGATGATACTATGACAAAACATTTAATACATATTACACATATATGTCAGGTCGAGCTTAAACGGACTGAGCTACCTTAAGCTCVAGCTTAGCTCGAATTCACTTCGGGCTCATATTTTAGGCCCAAGCTTAGCTTAGTCGGAGCTCACCATAAGTTTTAGCCCAAAAACATTGGAGAGTTTGGGCCGGCCCAAACTGATTAACAGGCCTATCATCAATCATGTCCGCTACCAATACCAATCTATATTCTCGGGCCTCGCTACAAGTACCTGATCAGCCTGCACGCTCGTCAATACCCTCTTYTGTCTGTCTGACCASTCATTCACATACCTCCTATGGTCATCCTCCCACARTGTCTTATTATTCCTAACCAATTTGACCGTGTGTGTATGAAAATGATCMTGAAGAAGRGGAATATACTTCTCATCCCCAAACTGCKTCATAACTCAATCGAGGAAGTAATACTCTATGATCTCCTAGCAAAACAAGGGTACCGGAGATGATCTCCATATATCGGAGCCCTCTAAATATAAAGCAGACAAAGTCGAGATAATATCCTCATATAGTATCTAACAAAATTGAGAAAAACAAAACTTAATTAATAACATAGTTACAACTTTCAAAATAAAAATAACTAAATTGTTATTAAATAATGTAAACGAACCTGATCTATGCTGATGGCATCTAGTTGATCCCTATACGTCCTCAAAATGTGAGTAAGTTGCGAAGATCGTATAGTCAATTCCATCTCGCCTCCTAATGGGGCAAGATCTGACATCTCATGCAAAGGCCTCTCGTGAATGAGGCGTAATACAATAATATATTCATACACGCAAAGTTAWAACATATGTAATCAGTTACCATTTTATATATTTTAATATTATAACTATATATGAACCACAACTTAACATATATATTACTTGCAAGAGGACTATAGGGCCACATATCTCCTTCGCATTCCTTTTTGCTGAATGACACAAATATCTATATATATAAGCCAACATACCTCTGCCCAACTCAATGTGTGATATGAATCTAGATCGTCAAGCAAAAGCGAGAATTATAYTAGAACAAACTTCTTGGATTTATCGAAGAATAATTTCTTAATGACAATAACATAAGGAAGCACRGTGTTGTATATGCAATGTCAACATGTGTGGCATAGGGTGAATGTGGTGTAAAAATTATTCTCTCTATAAATTGRGCATATAATCTTTTACCATATATATCTGTCGAGGACGGTCAATAACCTACCAATCTCAGATACATCTCCTCCCACCCAATCATCGAATCAGCGGCACATCCCCTGATGATGGGATCATTATCGACCCTCTGACCCCATAGAATGATAATGCCCTGTAGTGTAATTGTTGCCTRGTCAATAGCAAAATGAATGGTATGAGTTTTCGAGTGCCATAGCTCAACCAAACAGTGAGCAAGATATGATCAACTAAACAAACTCAAACCGACATACACCCACAAAAGCCGGCTCTGTCGATCATATCTCTAACTTGTAGATCCAACTTAAGGTAATCTTAACATAATTGTAAATCCCTACGCCTATACTTCAGAGCTGCGGAAACCGAGGGCTCCTCGTCAGCCTGTATTAAACTCAAACGATGCTSTCCCTGCCTAGAGAGTAATGACCTAACTAAAGGACATATATGCATATCTACAGAAATGGGAGTGTGATCCATACCTARAGGTAAGCTGATATATATACAAATATATGTAAATATTATAAAACAAGTTTAGAGATTCATAAATTAATCGTTATGAACAAATGAGATAGAGAAATAAAGTATTTTACCTCTAAATGAGAAAGAAAAAATAGATCCATTACTCGTAAGCATATTATCTCATTAAGGGGGYAAAKAAAAAAACTAGATCTATTATGACCACAAAAAGTCGCAAGCATATTATCCAAAGGACAAAAGTAGATGAATTATAATCATAATAATAAGAATTATCAAAATCTGCTCAGAACATAAAAATATCATGAAGGATAGATATATAATAATGATCAAGGATAGGAATATTTTAGGTTGAATTGGACTTGGTCATTTACTTAGGTAATACGTTTGGTTCCCATCATTTAAATAATCACTTTTGTTAAAAAATAGCATACCAATACTGACTTTAAACTCTGAACATCAGTCATATATTTTCAGAAATTAAAAATTAAATATCATTTATGGATTTAAAACATCAAACAGAAAGCATCTTACAAATAAATTTTGATCTATTACAACAATTTTATTAGCCAAATGTGGCWTTTCAAAATATCAAATTGGAAGAATGAAATGGGATTGTGGAAGAAATTCATGCTGGCTAAAAAATTGTAATATAMTAAAAAATACTTTGGTTTTAATCTTTTGCACACGTTATCTTCTAAGTACTTAAAGAATGTAGTCTTAAGTTATTAAAGAAAAATTCATCTTTTATCTTTTAAGAAATTTAAATATTTTSTAATTATTCAGAGAATTTCYATTATGAACCACAGGTATTAGAAAATRATACTATATACATTTTTATTATACTTCTAGAGTTCATTACATAATTTTTCTCATTAATTAATGAAGTATAACAAGTTCAATATATCTGGCCTCTTGGAAAATTCCTTCATAGCAAACATGTACCCTGTAATTTTTTTATATATTTCTTCCTTTTCTTTTTTTCATTTAAAGCTCTTAACTTTTATTCAACTTATATTTCTATATGAAAAATATACATGAATTACAAGGGCATATCCCTTATCCAAACACCAGCAAAGTCCTTTACTATTTCCTATACAGGTTACTTTAGTCCTTTAAGGCCCAATTTACAATTATTTCCTTGTTCAAATTCCAAAGGCACAATACACTAGAGCATGGAGGCTGTATCTCTCGCTCTCAGGGTAATGCTGCTCTTCATGTATGTTTCTTAAACTCCTACTTTGAAATAGTTATGGTTTACAACATTCATCCTTCCCAAGTCTATGAAAAACCTCCCTATTTCTCTGCTGTGACAAACTAAACTCCCAAAGAAAGGAAAGACATATTTGTCTACATATTTAATTCAAGGGATCATAAGCACTGAGCATATTGGGTCTTTCTTGGTTATTCTCATTCTTTAACATGTCAGCCTTCATGGCTTCCACTTATTTGTCTCATGACTTTCTAAGGGAACTCACGAAGGAGAAATATTGGGGAACTATTGATATTTACCAGTGGAAGGGCTCTGGTACAGACTTAATTATCTTAAAGGTGGCATAGATATGGATTTACATCAAAATACTTCTGCTATTCTACATAAACTTACATAAACCTATGTAAATCAATGATGATCTGTGTCCAAAATTCTAGAAAAATAGATATACATTACACTAAAATACTTGAAGCACTTGTATAGACATGGATCATGACCAACTCCACAACTTACCTGGGATTGAAAGGAAGAACAAAAGGTGATGGGGTGATGGCGATGATGATAGAGATGGAGATTGCACTGAGGTGAAGAAGAAGTAGAAAAGAATTATTATGGTGGAGGTAAAGAAGAAAAATTTCAAAAGGATAAAGGGATTATGGTGAAAGGGTAAAGTTGAAGAGTTTTTATTCTTTTATTTTTTAAGTTTAAAAAACGGTRGCATTTAGAACATACAATGACTCAAAAAATGATTGCATTTATTGCATGAGATGGTCCAAAATCCAATTGCATGTGTTGAATCCGAAGGTAAATTGCCTCAAAGTCAATGCAAGGAGCAATTACATTTAGAKAATGCGATGATTTTTTTACCAACGCATTCGTGGAATGCAATCCTTCCATTTATGCCAGGGTTTAGAAAATCCATCCAGTGGCGGAGAACTTTCCCAAAAGGCATCTAGATATAGGGGGAAAAAACCCTATTTTGAAAATCCCTTATTATTTTGGGAGTACAATATATCTCCCATGTAAATTAGGAGTCTTGAATTTTAAATCATTTATTTCCTTAATGGAATGGGAATGTTTATGATTACTTTGGTTTCCTATTTACATCCAACTTGTACGACTTTGCTTTACTCCATGTTTATGTTCTAAACTCTSTATTTCCGATTGAAGTACTAAGGAAGCCTTGGTTCATAGACAATGGTGAGATCTAATTGTTTATTCATCTTGATCTTTGTAGGTATTTATTTACTCTTTACTTTTTGAAAATTTCGAGTATTCAATTAGATGATAAGTAGGATCCTTTATTTGTTTAAACTATTTACTTTGCATCCAGTTAAACCTTCAAATCCATAATTATTTGTTAGGTTTAAGTTCGTGGCGAGTAAGTAATCTAATCTAAAATAAATCAGCCTRTGGGTTTGATCATGAATTGGGTCTCCTTGACTTTTATTGCTGTCAATACATTAAATCTTATTAGCTATCTCTAGGGTTGTTTATCAATTAGAGAATAATTAATAAGATGTCATTTTAATAAGAAACACGTTAAAAGGTAACAATCACTTGCTATGCATAGTTATATGAAATTACAATTATACCATTGTATATAAACAAAAATCTTTCATAATTATCAAATTCTTTCTCTCTCTACACTTGTTCCCTCTCAACTCCTATACCCTAACATCGAATTTTGAAGTMTGAATTGCAATTGTTTGAGTCCTGCCTAGCGCATGAGGGGACTCTCTCCGCATTCGGTGGGTAGGATATGCGTCGACGACAGACCCTTTTAAGACAAAAATTTTGATTTTTTTTTTTGGGTTTAAACTATTCATTTTTTTTAAAAAAATAAACAAACATATTTAGATAGATCGATARGAATACTAACATTTAATCGGAGAGATTTAGTGAAAAAAATTYCATATCGAGCTTTAAAATTTCAAATTAGAGTGTAAGAGTTGAGAGAAAATAAGTCCAGAGAAAGAAAAATTTTGATAGTTATGAAGGAATTTTGGTTTATATACGAGYGTGTAATAGGAATTTAATATTGTTATGCATAATATATTATCGTTATGCTTAATAATCCCATTTAATTATTAACATATAAGGAGAAATTGATTGTTAGCGAACGTRCCAAACAACTACAACTAATTTATTTATGAGAATCGAGTTATTGTTACAACCTTACTTTATAATTTCTTAACAAATATTTTCCTTAGAAAATTYTCACTTCTCCTCTTCCTGTTCTAATTTCTCTTTGATTTATCTCTTTAAGAACTTTATTTAGCAATAAATTTTCTACCCTCTATCCTCGGGATTGTTTAGTTCATGTCCATTGTATTGCGGGAAGTATATTTTTAATAATCCCATTTAATTATTGACATATAAGGAGAAATTGATTGTTAGCGAACGTCCCAAACAACTACAACTAATTTATTTATGAGAATCGACTTATTGTTACAACCTTACTTTATAATTTCTTGACAAATATTTTCCTTAGAAAATTATCACTTCTCCTCTTCCGGTTCTAATTTCTCTTTGATTTATCTCTTTAAGAACTTTATTTAGTAGTAAATTTTCTACCCTCTATCCTCTGGATTGTTTAGTTCATGTCCATTGTATTGCGGGAAGTATATTTTTAATACACATGGTAGGGAAKAAAAAGGAACTGTGCTTGAACAACACTCGATAATATTTGACTCTTATTTTAATTATATATATTTTTTACTAATTTTATTTTTTATACCATTTAACATTTATGATTCTGAACTTTATTTTATCTAAATATCGAGTTGTATATTATTGGAAGTAAAAGCACTCATGATTCAAATAAAAATATTCCACAAGCAGGAAAGCTCCTATAAAACTAACTATTGAAATTCTTTTTAGAGCATAAAATGTTAACGTTTAATTCATGATTTGGAGAAAGTGATAATTCAATTGATTAAAAATATTAATTATGAGAAAATTCCCATACATTCTCCTGATGTTTAGAAAGAAGATAGATCYATTAATCCTTTCTAATTTGATTATGGTCGAATATATCTAATTGTTCCAAAATGACGTTTACAATGACTTTTTTTTCCATGACAAAAACAAACCATAAGTGTTTAAAATGGTAATTGAACTTTGAGTATTACATCCTTGGCAAGGGGCCAAATTAGAAGCACTGCTATATAAATGGGCATGTGATTAGCTAGGYCATGCAAATTGTGGTCTAGAACCACTGCGAGAGATGGAAAACGGAATCGCTTACGACTCAAAAGCTTAATGAAGGGACTAAACTGACTTCAATTAAAGTTCGGGATGACAAAAAATACCATCAATTGGGGAGTAGAAAAGTCATTTTCACGTCCAAAATACTTTTGTTCGACTCTACACGAGGTTATAGAAATGTACAGGGATTTCAAAGGATTCTTTTAAAATATTTATTTTAYGTATCAAACTTTTATCCTTTTGAATTAAAAATTAGGAGGTATTTAAKTATTGAGTTATTATCTCATGACAATTTTACACTTAATAATTTATGATTTAAAAATTAAAGAAAATAATCATTAATTTTAGGCAACGCATTAATGATTTAATAATTAAATACTTAATTACATAAAGTAATTTAGAAAGAACATGAGAAACAAAAGATAAGTTTGAGTGGAGGAGACGTTGATGGGCTTGGCCGGTAGAATGTGCTGGATTGGGCTACACTGACATTCTTCCTAAGCAAGTATGACTGATTTTCTCATATTCTCTCCTTTTCGGTGGTSCCAACCCCACTACAAGACAGGTCCAGGTGGTGTACTGTCCTACCGGGCCAGTCCTCAGGTGCAAATTTAAGGACTGATTCGGCATCGATTTCGACCATTGATTTATAACAGGTCCATCGGTGTGGACCCGTAACTTGTTTTCTGAAAAAATGATATATTATATATATAGATTGAAATAACTTAAAAAATTATTTGAATATTTAAAAATATTATTTATTTACTTAGAAAAATAACTCATAAAGTTTGTTTACTAAAAAAAAAATTTGACTACTTAAAAATGTTTATTATTTAGAGAAGGTTTGTATATTTCAAAATATTTCATTTATTTCGAAAATATTGTTTACTTAAAAAAGTTAATTATTTAAAAATATTTATTTATTTAGAAATATTTCATTTACTTATAGAATAGGGAAGGATTAAACGTAACACGCCTAATCTCTTATGTAAATTTTGTTTAAAATTTTTCTAACAATGCCAATTCAATGGAGTTGCTGAAGTATCTCCAATCAACAGGTGTGGAGCTACTGAGTTAGCTTCGTGCTTCTCGAAAAGAACCACACTTGCAGACTCACTTTTCTTCAAAACAAATCACTTTTTTTTCAATTGTTTTTTCAAGTTTGTATAAAAAAAATTAGTACATGAAATTATAATATTATATGAACAATAAAGTAATTCTTCTTTTTAGTTCTATTTCAATTTGAGCTTAAAATAAAAATTTTTAAGGGAAAGATTCGTAGTTTTTAGAGAGATGCAGGGAACTCTAGCGGTCAAATTCATTTTTTCCCAAAAAAATCACTATTTTTCAATTTTGTTTTAATTTTAAATWAAAAAAGTAAGATATGCAATCATAACATCATCGAAACCATAACTATTCTTTTATTTTAGATTCGTCCCAAGATTTCATAAAATGATTAACATATAACACTGTTTATTCAATGTTGTAGCATTGAAAATGCTCTAATTGGACATGATTTGCAATTATTTTTTTACTTTGCATTTATTTAACCGATAAAGTGGGGTTATTAACGTAATTCGGACGATTCTCCTACTCACGTGCCCATCACGGGTTTCTCTCCCTCGTTCTTCGACGACCAGCTGCAGACTCGGAAAAGCAGACCCTGCCTGCTACGGGTCTACCATCACCCAGATTCGCTTCCGGGATGCCATAGAAATGAAGTTCTTCACCCTCGCTCTCCTCTTTCTCTCTCTAAACTTCTCCTCTCTTTTTCATCTAGCCATCGCCAGAGGTGGCCTTGCCAGTTCTAACTTTTCAGGTAACCTTCCCTACGATTTTGTTCCTTATGCACACATTTATTGCGCACTACTTGTGAGTYKAAGACTTGACCTGAGAAGACAAAAGATTGAATGTTGACAGTTTTTCAGCTATCTGAGACTTCTAATTGTTTGATTTGGCTTACTATGAATTGTCTTGTTCTTTTTAAGAGAAATTGATTATTAATAATTATAATTATTAGCGATAATAGATGTATTTATTCGTAGTTTTCTGTGGAGTAATTTATTGTAGTTATTGGAAGATAATCCGGTTCAGAGAATGATAGCAAAATGATCGAAATGGCTATTTGATTGGCACATTCATATTTCATTGGAGATTGAGGGAGCTTTTGAGTAAGCGTATTAGTAAAATAGCGAAAAAAACTGAAATCATTTTAAGGGCTGCATCATGCCTTTGTCTTTCAGAAAAAAAATCAAGATGTGGTTAAAGGAAAAAGCTCTTCAAGAATCTACAGTATCTGCTCCTCAAAAGTTCCACCGGGGAAAAAACATTGTAAATGTAATGCCTATATTCTGTTTAATAATTTTGGCAGGAAAGAATCATTACAATTTGCTTTGTAATTGTATCTGCGTGCATCGTGSGAAAATGCATGTACTTTATAATTGTGCCCTRTTTCTCGCTCTCTCTCCTCACTTCCCTCGCATGGATGATATGATTCCCTTTCTTGCTTGTCCCTCCTAAAYCCTCAAAAATGGAGAAAGATTAGAAGAAATTCGATCATGGTTGATAATACGGTCGAAAAGACCAGCGAGCCTCCTTACTTGCAAATCTTCTTACACGATCGAATCTATTTGTTACACTCTGGAAAGGCTAAAATGATGATAATAAAGGGTACAGTTCGCTGATGTATATGCAAGGGTGCCAAAGTAAAGGTCTTTATTCCCGGAAGGGTTTGTTATTCTGGCTCTATTTATTGGCCATCTTTTACTTTTTAAGTTTCCACTTGCTAAATGTAGATAATTGAAGCTACKCTAATTTTGATTCTTATTTTTTATATTATATTTAGATTACCTGCCTTGTTAAATCATATTTCTGATTAGTTGATGTCTTTTACTAGGTTTCTCAGAAAGTAATTATGCTGGTTCAGCAAGGCAATTATTTGAGGAGAAGCAGTTAACAATGGCGGAGCACTTCCAAAGACTGTAATTACCCAACTTAGCCATTATTTGTGTTTTCTTTTGGGGCTTGTTCTAATAAGCTTAAAAGCTGGTGATTTTAGGATTTATAAAGAAAAAAAAGCTGAAATCACCGCCTTTTGAGCTTAGGAGAACAGGCTTTTAGCCTTTTCCTGAATTTTAATTTTTTTGATGGTTAAGTTAGATGCTTTATTTATTTGAATTAATTCCTCAGGAGATCAATATTTGCTCTCTATTGACAGGGAAAAACTAGCAGAAGGGTATATGAACAATCCTGATTTGGAGAAGGCCATGAAAGCATTCAACCATAGATGTAGTAACATTTCTAGAATATACAGGTGTTTGTTGATATGGCCAATTTCATCTCRAGAGCTTCTGGGGAGCAATGAAATRGRATCCACAATGTATTTCTGATTAAATTCTTGGATTTTCTTCAAAGAAGTAGTGTTTGGAGTAATGAAATATCATACTGCAAGTTTARACACTGTAATGAATAGCTGCGATGGGGATTTCGGGGAATCTAATTTTCAAATTTGATAATTGATATTAGTTTGTAACTATTTATAAGGTGAAACTATGTTGATCTTGATGAAATCCTTTTGAAATGCAATTTCTTGTAATATCTAACTTATTTTGTTTTCTTTCTCCATGGCACTTGCCGGATAAACAATCAGCATTGGGAATAGTGTCTTAGGAGTTCCGCTGGTAATACTTTGCATCTTCCTGATGTTTTCCTATTCATCAAGTCAATTTGCAAAAAAAAAATTTTCCCTTCAATCATATATCACTGAATGGGTGTATTCTATTTTCTGGCTTCAGTGGGTAATGGAAATCTCTGACAGACCGGGMAAGGAAGAGCCTGAACCTGCTTTCAAGGTACCGATTTCCTGAAGAAAAAAATCCCTCTTATCTCTCTGTTCTCATTTTCATTTCTAAATGAATTTAATTAACATGGAAGAAGAAGTTTCTTGAACTAGCTTTTATCTAAACATGCTGCCATCTTCTGGAGGATCAAGGTGTCTTTGGTGATTAATTTTCTCAATAGCTTGGATATTTCAGTTCATTGGAAATGTTCATGGGGATGAACCTGTAGGCCGTGAGCTTCTTCTACTTCTAGCAAATTGGCTTTGTGACAACTATATGGTGGATCCTTTGGTAGTTTCCTTTTCTTCTTAAGTATCCATGCCTTGAATGTGATTCTCTCTTAGAGCATAAAATATTCCATTTATACTTGTCTCTGTGTCTATCTATCTTTCTGTCTCTGTCTCTACTTTGCTACTCGATCAGTAATTTGATGGTATCTTCTCTAACTAAAAATGTACTTTTGCATTTGGAAATAGTTGATGCATTCTGACGTTTAATATTAGTCTCTCTTGCATCTCATTTTAATTGGAGTGCATATGTTGGACAGCTAGTTAAAGGACCTTCACCCGGAGTGGTTTTAGATTCTAAGTCTCAGCTTAAATTTACTTTAGCTTATTGCCTTTCAGGGTTTGTAGTGATTATATGCCTTTTGTCTAGCATAGATGCAATCAGAGAAAAACTTTGTGCATGAAAAGTTTAAGAAATACTGTGCTTTTTCATTTCAACAATTTTCTAATTAAAAATGTATAATTTGATTTTGGACAATGCYATCTTTGTCTTACTTTTATTCTTTCACTTTCAAAGTATGTTTTGGCTTGTATCTCTTTGTACTCTTTGGTTCTGGATAGTTATGTTGCTTTTCTAATTATGTTTTGCTTGTGCTTTTGTGCTTCTTATAGGCCACATTGATCGTAGAAAATGTTCACCTTCACATACTCCCATCTCTTAATCCTGATGGGTTTTCTTTGAGGTGGCGTGGGAATGCAAACAATGTTGACTTGAATCGCGATTTTCCAGACCAGGTATCTTGCTGCATTTGTTGTTGTCGGAGAGACTTACTCTTCCCAGTTGGATACTTAACCTTTTGAGAGCAAGATAGCTGAAAATAGATAAATAGGAACCAAATCCAACAAGAAATGCAATTTGAACTTCATGTGAGGATGCAGGTTTTAGAAAATATATTGTCCTTAGCATGATTTCTTACTTCCAGTCAACCATGTTTTAGTTAAGCAAAAATGTATTCAGAGGATATTCTATGTTGATAGTCTTTGGGAAAACACTGAAAAGAGCAATGTGAACAAATAAAATAGTTTGATTTGAGAACTTCAAATTTGAAATACGAGAAAAAATTACATGCTATCGAGGTTAGGAAAAGCAGCATTGCCTCTAGAGGGTTAGTCATGTCTTATAAAATGAGATTGAGGAGATACTGAGGCCAGAAGGATTCACCCATAATGAGTTATTCTCCTAAAAAGTGRCATTTGTGCAAAYTTAGTAGTTTTACATTCACAAACTTGAGACATTCCCTCTGATGGTCACGTGAATAGTTGAAAGCTATGATTTAAAGCTGGCATCTTGTAACCATTTCTGAATTGCAATCTTTCTATTATCTTCTTTGGTTGGTTCTGGTGTAAAGATAACTGATAAAAGGACCTATTTAAAGTGTAAGAACTGCAGCTCACAAAGGTAAATCTTGATATAAGCGGAAGATTAACGTTTTTATTTCCATTGCCTAATTGCACAATAATGTCACTTTGCATTTCACAACTTTGGCTCTAAGCTGGACTAATTTATTTTTGTTTCTCTTTAACTAGCTTCTCTAAAAATCTGTGAATGGATGAAAGGTGGATGACTGTTTGTCAAAGCCAAAGATTGTCTTCATTTTCTTTCAACTAATGAATATGTGGTTTGACTTGATATTAGTCCATCTAAAAGATTATGGAGGTACAAATATGAAGTTTGGAGACACCATTCTTAAGCAGGTTCTAGAGGCAAATAATCATGGTGCCAGGATGAACTTTTCCATTGAATGAGACAGTTGATATCTGCTCTAAGTTTTAGTTTAAAATGGATTTTCATGGCCAGTTATGAATTAAGTTTTAAGAGTATATTATTTTCATGAGGGCACTTTTATCATGAGATCTTTTTCTGCTTAAGTTTAGCACCACCTTACCTCGCTGGCAGCAAAATATTTTCACTTGATAAACTTTCACGTGTGAATGAATTCTTTCTACCTTTATGGGTTTGTTTAATTCTGCCTTGTCAGAGTGACTGATTATAAGAGCATTTACTGACATAAATGACATAGTTCTTTCCTATGAATGATGATCTGGCCACCCGTCAACCTGAAACAAAAGCAATTATGGATTGGTTGGAAGAAATACACTTTACAGCATCTGCCAGCCTSCATGGGGTAATCACTCATGCTTTAGTTGGTTTCTGTTCTATGGTGGATGGTAATTCTTTTCTCATCGAGTTTCTCAAAATAGGGCATTTCCTTGTAGTCTCCTGAATCATGTTAGCTAACCACTTAACGATAATGATCTTCCATTCACAGGGAGCACTAGTTGCAAATTATCCATGGGATGGAACTACAGATAAACTGTGAGTATTCGACACTCTGGTACCCGTTTGTGATAATAAACTTGATATCTAGGACTAAGGTTGGTTACTCTACCATGCCTGGCTTTTATAATGATCTCAAGATCTTGATATTGTGAGGGTAACCTTTCTCCAATAAACGTATAAGTTTCTGTTTCAAGTACATGAGCTTTCAAAATTGTTGTTTCATCTAATTCTGGTACTTTGGACAACTGTAGATGTATGGTAGGAGAGATACAATTTTGAGGAACAAGAACATGCTGGTGTAAATATTTCTTAACTTTTTGATGGATTACCATATATAGGGTGAGATTGAAGTGATTGTGCACCTAGTTGCTAGAAGTCAATAAATTTTCCATAGTGGAAAGGAGTTTCTTCAAGTTTATTAACTTCTCCTCTTTTTATTATTTTCTGCTACCAAAAAGAGGTCACTTTAGTTTCTTAATTGAATTGGATAACCCAATTATTGAGTTGCTTTTTGTTCAAACACTTGCTGCTTGAACTCTATTATAAAATTACATCTTACATTTCCTTGCTTCATGGATGCAGAAAATGGAATTTGTCATTTGACATGTTTGTTATAACTTATACAAGATTGTTTACATTTTGTAAGTTCATGATTCTCTTACAGCAGACTTATTGTTAACGCACACTATTTTCAGGAAATACTACCATTCSTGCCCTGATGATAAAACATTCAGATTTATGGCAAGCRTATACAGTAATTCTCACCGTAATATGTCTCTAAGCAAGGAATTTCCTGGAGGAATAACAAATGGAGCCTTTTGGTATGACAKGCTGTAATTTGAAATATACYGAGTTACTACTCTTCAGACASCATCAATTATTCTTATGCTTTAATGGATTTCCGCTTTCTGCTTCTTTCCTTTCCAAATTACTTAAAAAATACGTCTTCTCTTGCAGGTATCCTATATATGGTGGAATGCAAGATTGGAATTATATACATGGTGGTTGTTTTGAACTGACTTTGGAGATTAGTGATGACAAATGGCCTAATGCAAGTGAGGTCAGATTTGTTGATGAATCGTTTTCTGCCTGAACTTTTGACTCTCCTTATATAGATGAGCTTGACTTTTGAAGTCAGTTTTATCTTCTATATTTCACAAAATCATGTAAAGCACACTTCCTTCCTATCTCTCATTCTGAAATATATCTTGTTCAACTAGTAAGACAATGAAAGTAAGATAAAAGAAAATCTTGATGGCCTCCCAAATAAGTAAAAAGGTTGATCAAACACAACCATTATGTTCGTACTAAACTTCAAGATTTGTGGATTCTAAAAGTAGGAAGAGAAAGAAAACTTATATGACTTTGATCCTTGGTTGGGTAAATTAATGTACCTTTGTTATGAATTACAGTATTAGTTATAATTACTTGACTAGATTATCCAGCAGTTTTGTGAGTCAGTATACTCATCTAAGTAGGCTTCCATATAGAGATAGCGCTTGGCTTCTCTGGAAAAGCTCTGAAGAACTATTTTTTAGGATGATATATAAGTGACCAACGAGCTTTTAATTCGTAGATAAGTGGTTTCCAGGCCATAGTTTTCCTTCTGTTTGCTACTTTGTGTTAGATTTTGGAAAAGATCTAGTGTACCAAATAGAAGATGGCTTTCTATGTTGGGCTCGGTAGTTCACTGAAGGATTGGGAACTTTATACCTTTGTTGAGATTCAAAATGGGAAGAAAAAATGCTCTGAGTTTTGTCTTGTGCTTTGACTAAACCAAAGCATATCCCCCATATTAGTTGGAAAAGGAAATAGAAAGTAAAAGAAAGACGAACAAGACATCTACAAGAATTTTGCTGTGCTTGGACTAAGCTATTGTTGTTGGCATGGTTAAGGACAAAAGTTGGAAGTAGGACTATTTGGGTTTGGAATATACCCAACCTGAGTTGAATTGCAACTGAATTTAATTCAACTTCTATGCTTATATTGATCTTTATGCCACTTACAAATATGAATATTTTAAGTATGCTATACAAATAAAGCTTCATGAYATCTTGGTTGTTTTTTGCTTTTTTTTKAAAAAAGATAAAATAAATTTACAATTTTTTAAAAAATAATAATTATTATTTATTATTAAAATTTCAAGTTATAACCYACCAATAATATCACTAAGCTTGTAAGTCATGACTTACTCAGATGGAGCATTCATTTTGGAAGTTGTGACTAACTTCTGAACTGGCTATGAGGAATTTGTGGTGCATTTTGGTGTTAAATGATATTTGTGGGGCTGGATCAGGATTTGAGRTGATTGGGAATGCAACGAGAGTGTTTAAGGCTGGAATAATTAAGCCTTTTAAGGCTGGAATAACTAASGCTTACAGCAAATTTACAGTCTTAAGAAGAAAGCAATAAATGCAGACTAAGAAGAACAAGAAGATGTTTGAGATTTGTAGCTARAGTTTCCTAGAATTAAGCCCCCAGATTAGACTGCTTTAAGCAAAGCTTAAAATCTTCCCAAATTCATAAATCTTATCCCTCCATTTTTAAAATGAGTATGATAATTAGATTGGGCTAAAAAGCAAATTGAAATACATAACACTTTAAAGAGAAAGTAGCTGATGCTGGAGGTTATTTATTTTTATTTGATAATGAGAAAGTAGGATAGATGTTCCAAGATCTAAAAGGAAAGAGAAAATAATCTTTCCTGTTGAAAAAGTAACAGGAGATATCAGTACATTCGATATGATCCATGATTTTGTATGRATGTTGGAGATTTAGCAGYGTAAGAATCCAACATATTCCMTATAAGAAAATATAGTTTCCATCTACCATGATAATGTTTATAATAGTTCTCTTATGTGAAGCGTAAAGAGGAGATGTTCCAAGTCCAAAAGTAAGGTGGATAATTAGTTTCTTGAATGGAGGAAGTAATTATCTTCAGTCTTGAATTCATTGAATATGTCCGACTACCCATGTGAGTCACAATTAGAACAGATGACCGACTAATTGATTTTTTCAGTATAGTAGAATGGACAATGATGTGTTGCTGAACCAAATTTAACTTGGCACCGACCTTTGATGTGTCATTCAAAACAAGGGTGAGACATAGGTTGAGAAAATTGGTATAACCCGCAATTCGTTAAACCACAATTTTCCCGGTTGACTGTTGTCATGTTGCCTGTGTATGGATGACATGTCAGCTTAAAATGAAAATGGAAACAATGGTGCCAACAGATTGTGCTTTAACTGCCATCTTTTTACGAGAATATGATAAAAACAATTTTRAGTAAATTGATAACTTAGGTAAATTGTAAGATTACAAAATTAATGATCTTGYTAACTTTTTCTAAGAAAATGGTAAGCTTCAAATGTCACTATTACGTTCCATAACTTCACCACTTTCAATGTAAATCTTACTACCTATATATATCCAAAATGTTGACTATTACGTTGAAAGCGATTTAAGTAATCAAATTGATAATGACATTGAGGCCTACCATTTTCTTACTAAAATTTACACTGTCYTGAAGCTTCCTGCCATATTTATTTATTGAATTTATCAAGTTACTTTAAAATATTATTTTATTCTGCTATCAAATTACGGGTGAAGCACAACTAGCTAAACATAGGCTGAAAGGAATGAAGGCTATTGTTGGTTTTACTTAGCAATGTACCCTAGCTGAGTGACACAGCTAATTTTATCTTGTATTGCACCACATCATTGTCCAGACTAGAATGCAAGAACTCTGTTGAATCTTAAAGATAATAACAGATTTAAACCTAATAAGGAAATGGTCCGCCACCCTTAATCATTTAAGAGAAGAAAGTTAGACATAAACCTAAATGGAAAGTCAAATGTCTCTTGAGAATGATTTTTGTCATATTTGAATGTTTTGATTTGTGAATGCACTGGTTTTTATTGTCTGCATATCATTATGTTTGGAATTGTTTTTCGGCTTGTGATTAGAATTTCTCTGAGTGTCAATTAAAATATCCTCCTTCAACGAAGAGCCTTCTACAGTAAAACTTGGTCCTCTTGCTGAATGATAGGAGTAACTATACATTATTTTGTAATTTCTGAAGATAGTCTATCACCAAAGGAATAAAAGAAAAAGGGAAAAAGTCRACGATGATGGTGTTTCTGGTGTTATTATCTGRGGTGTGCAAACTCATATCCTTTCTTATATAGAAGTACTAGATGCATGAGCCTTTTTCCTTTTCTACTTTTTTTCTCAACTTTATTTGCTATGTTCTCTCCAAGATTCTTTGCTTCATGCTTCTGTGATTCTTACATTCATCTGTATCTTAGCAGATTCCTACTGTTTGGGAATTTAACAAAATGAGTATGCTGAACCTTGTGGCAAGTCTCGCGAAGGTAAATTTTATGCTTCAGTTTTTGCTTTTGTTTCAAATTCATGATTTAACAAATTTTCTTTTCCAAAAGTGGTTTTCTTGGAAGTAATTGCACGTTGTTTGCCTTTTGTCTTCTTGCTTATCCCATTTTTCTTTGGATAGTAAGATATCAAAGTCATGCTGCGGCATATCTGTCTGTATTCTTTTACATAACATTAAATATGCTACTGATGTTTAAACGGGCAACTCATGATCTTTACAGCAGTAATTTTTTATTTTATTTTCAGAAGCCACCTCATAGTTGCAGCAGATATCATATGAATCCTTACTATTTTTATTAATCGAAATAACAGAAAAAATGAGTAAATTGAATTTGGAAAACTAATCCCAGCAAACGTTATTAGCGCTCTTTACCAACGTGTGAGTGAGGAAAGTCGTCACAATCTTGGGTTTGCTTGCAAACAACATTTTCATCTGACATTCCCTGAAAGCAGGCCGATGTTCTATTTGAAAGGGCAGGTGTCTTGGCAGCAGTTTTGTGTTGTGTCTTCAATAGAAAATTTAGCTATCTTTTTCTGGGCTTGATGTGCTTATTTTGGATTTTTGTAGTAATTTTCTCCATGAAAACATTTCTTACTACTATCCCACGAGGTTTGTTACTAGAGTTTTGATTACCAATCTTCTTTATCAAGAGCATGTGCTGTCTCCGCCAGAAGTATAGAGCATTTTGACCAATAGTGAAGGTGCCTCAATGACTGTTCCGTGTAGATGACTCTATCACTTCAACATATAGTCCAATCCTTAAGAAAMTATTTCTGCAGCTTAAATTATCATTTAATACCTTTCCTAGTTCTAGGAGATCTGAGAAGTTGAAATGTTAATTAGATTTTGCTACGATGAGATTTTAGTTGTCGTGGAAGCATTTTGGCAAATGATGGATCATTTACTTGCAACTGTTTCTCTGGATATAGGTCTTTGAATTTGCTGGTTTCTAAGCATTTTGTTAATTATTCAATTAAAAGRTATCTATACTGGAGAGTTTATGATGGCTATGAAGTCACTAATTTCAGTGATTGCTTGAAATAATTAGACAGGAATACATGGAAGGGTTTTCTCATCAGATGGAAGGCCTTTGCCTGCTTTAATAACCATCAAGGGTATCAATTACACAGTAAGTGCTCAACTAAAATAAGTCTATAGAAAGATACATGTTGAATATTTCATGATTATGATTTACCATATTAAGTTCTGAGAATTGTTAATTTGTTGGTCTATTAGAAAGGGCACATCTTTTGCCCTTCTAAAGAAATATATATTTTTTCCTTTAAAGTATTTAGTTATTTTATGAGTCTCAAAAGTGATGCATGTTAAGCCCGGGATCTTGAAAGGATAATTTGATAATCAGTTGTGGTGATTAATGCCAATTGCTCCATGCTTCCAGATAGAATTTGAGTAGTCTGAGGTAGTTTCCTTTCTTTCTGAATAACTTTTGTTTCCTTRTTACCATATTCARAGGATTGTCTTGTTCATGTTAATGAAAATTGTGTTCTACTTTATATAACCTTATTCATTATTCAATAAATATTAAGTATTGTAACTATGAATTCTTATACCACCTGCACTGTTTGCAATTAAAAATTATACATTTGAGTTATTATCCTTCTCTTGGTTTGGCGTGATAATATTTTTTGCTATTTTGAAGGTAACTTTCTGGGGTCTAACAAAATTCAAGAGATGACTTTTATTTAGAAACTTGATCTGATTAGAAAAACCTATACTCATGATTGTTTATAAGATTAAATGAATCACATAAAAGGCCATCAAGTAATTAGGTAAACAGTGATTCTTTGATTGATTTGAATTATTTGGTTGAGTCCTTGTCCGAATTTTTAAGATTATGTATTGTCCAACTTTTGAAACCTACCACTACAACAAATTTTCTCATTTGATGATATCACATCAGCTTTGGCTTTCTCGGCAATTAATGGAGTAAATCCATTTACTTAAGGTACAGCTTCCATTGGAGAATCTTCTTCATGGGAAAGAGTGAAACAGAGAATGGGACATAACTCTTTTGGTACAAAGATTTCGAATTGTTTACATATCATGAGCGAGGACATGAAGAAGTGCCAATAGGGTTTTATGAAACTAGATGTTTCTCTTTTCTTTTCAAACTAAACTAAATTGAATTTCTTGTTACATCTCAGGCAATGATAGTATCTTGACTAATATTTCAAGTAATACTATCACAGGATATTATCAACTTGAGCTAGTTTTCATGTGCATATTTATGCATGCAAATTTTTCTTTAAGAATTATGTGTTTCTTAAAGGGTTCTGTTCAACTATGAAGAAAAGAAAGACACTATGCCATAGCAAGTCCAGAAGCATAGTGCACTGCTGAAAATGCTGAAAAAAGAATTATTATATTGCCTCTGGAGTATCCAAATATTACAACACATGAACATTGTTATTGATTTTTCCTTGATTATGAACTTTTTGCCAAAACTACGGCATTTAATTTAAATTTAAATTTCTTGGGATAAAAACAAAATAAAACTTTTGGTGAATTAGCTCTGTCGCTACATAAAAGCTGCTGCACAAGTTAATACTGTTTGATTTAAATCCTGAGTAAATTCCATACATATTAAACACTGTTCTCTATTCTATATCTAGATCCGAAAAGATATATATCCATATGTACTTGGTGTCATTTATTTATGTTAATTGACACTTTTTAGCACTCTTTTGACTTCCACCTCGTCAACCCATTTATCCTTGTATGTAGCTTTCAGCTTCTGATGTAATCTTCTTATGTATTATTTCCATGATATGATTTTATCCTTAACTTTGTATTATATACCCATTTTCTTCTAACAAGTACAGTTTTATTCAATCATACAGGTTAGAGCTAGCCAAGCCTTRGCTGATTATCATCGCTTGCTAAGTCCTGGAGAGAAATATGAAGGTAATCAACATGATTGTCAAACCTCCTGTTTTTTTCAGCATACATGCTTTCTATGTATTATTATCTTAACGTCAGTTGTTTTAATTTTATATATAGTTTATGTAGGATCAAATAGCCACAAGCCTACTTCTTGAAAATAGCATCTCATGGAGTTCTGAAATTTTGGTTTTTATATACTGCTATTGTAATCAGCTATCCAGAGAGAAAGCTTCAATAACATAGATATKCGTGTTGCTTTTTACACGTTATTGCTTGTCTGTTSATAAAAGATACTAAAGTTACGTTGMAGGATACCTTATTGCAGGAAGAATCATGTTTAGACAGCTGAATTAACTTTATGTTATTCRCACGGGGGTATGCACAGAACAAGTACCKTACTTGCTAGACAGTAAGCATGGTGTTCACTATGAGCTAAAAATTAGCATCACGGACGACTTGTTCTAGACCAATTTTCTCGCAGTATGTTTGTACTGAATACAAAAACACTTTTAACCCTTGTTAGACCCCTTAAATAAATTGAATGAGTTATTCTATGATGAGGTTTCCTATATAACAACATCATTGCACTTTAAGGAGCTGTCTTAAAAGTATGGATCACACTAATTATATGGTTATTGACTTTGATCAAGGTGTGGATAAAATTTCAGTTTTCTGGATGCTCATGAAATCCCATATCTTCAATATAATTTCCTCCTTGTTTGATACATGATTTGTGAAGATTCTTATTTGAAACTAAATTTTGTAGTGAAAGCAACCATGCCAGGATACAAGGCCAAGAGTACTTATGTTGTACTGGGAGAAGCAGCAAGCACAGTTGATTTTATTCTTGATCCATTAATTACGCTGGAGGATGGTATATTATCAAGGGGTTGTGTTAGCAGCTTTAGTAAGAGCAGACTCAAATTGACTGAGATTTTGCCTGAGCCACACTTGGAAATTTTTCTTGTTTTAATTATTATTTTAGTTTTCCTCTGTTTTTTAATGAAGAGGAAAGCTATACTAAACCATCTAAAGCAAAAACAGATAATAGGGCCTAAGCGGCCGCTTGTTGTATGAAGATTTTTACATGTATATCATGTGGATCCTTGTGTTATAAGATCAAATGATATTCATGCTATTCCCTTGCATTCTGTTATATTGCCTGGACGCTAGCAACAGATTTGGATTCTCCCTTTGTCTGCTTTAGATGCTGGACTCTATTAGGTCAAAGCTAGTTAAGTTCTTGTGGAGGAGCTAAGAAGGGCCTGTTTTTTTAAGTTTAAAAGTATGTGATTTTAGCTGTTGTCTTTATAATTTGTTGTCTCTTAAAGACTGCCAGAATATAAGGGTTTAAGGTATATTTAGTAAGTGGCTTAATTCTACTTGGACTAAACCTATATGAAGGTGTTTATATCTTCTGGGTCTATTTTTTCTAAGGATTTTTTGSAAAGAAGATGAATGGTTTTATAAGGACAAAATAAGATCACTTGCTTTTTTAGCTTAGGAGAACGAGTSCGAACCAGGATTTCATATGCTTCTTTTTTTATCATGTATTAATATGTAGTACGTAGCCATGATTATCAATTAAATGTACTCTAATCTTTTAGGTAAATATTGGTAACTTCTATAACTGAAATTTTCTTGTTAAGGTTAGCTTTTCATTCTCCCTCTTGTTCCAACATATGAGGAAATATTGAAACTGAAAATGGSAGAGGCAAACCCCCAGCTTTCCCCTAWTTTCCTGCAGTGCGCATCAGAATTTAACATAAATTGCATAACATTAATGCAAAATTTTCTTGGCCATTTATGGTCATTGATAACTTACTGAATGAYATTGTTTTTAATTAACTGTTCATACTTTTTGGAAGTTCATCATTTATTATAAAGCTTTTTTATGTGTTCTTTTTCAACTACATTAYCTTTGGCAAACAGGTGCCTGAACCAACTTATAAACATTGGAATGCCCATTTAACTGTGATTTGCTAACTTTTCATCCCTGGTTTTGTTTCTTTCTTTTAAAGTCAGACTCAATCGGACATGCATTCTTTTGTCAAAGGAGTGGAGATCCAGTTGTTTGATTCTTTCTTTAATGGTTTGTTTTTTTAAGTTTAACATAATTGGTTTTAGTTTTTTGCTTTAACGAAGTAAGATGGGTGAATATATATATAAAGTTTAACCTAATGTAAAAGTTTATATTTGATGATGGAATTAGAAATTTAATTTTGTAGTAATTAAATTATATATTTTAAAATTTAAATATTATATATTTTTCATAAGTGAAATTGTGTATGACAAACTTTTAAAATTCTGGAGGGGCCGTGCCCCCTCTTCCATGTGGCTTCACTGTTGCCTATACCGGACCTCGCATGAAATTTATAATATTGCATTTTATTCAGTTAGCATTAAGAAAGTTTCTAATTATATACACAAATTAAAATGTATCATCGTCCAAATTAACACTGCAAACATAACTTTCCCATGGCATAGAGAGAGAGGAAAAAAGAAAAGTATAATACATGTTGAATTTTTATTTCCATGTTTTCACCTTTTTATGCTATGAGATCTTTCATGACTACTTCTAACAAAATCAAACTAATGTTGATTATAGCATTCCCATAATTTCTTCTACATCTTTGTTTACAACTAGTTTTACAGTTATGATCAACTGGTATTGATTATAACATTCACATTGCCTCTGCAACATCTTTCTATGTGATTGCAGCAATCAACTAACAGTTGAGAAGCTTCACCTATATAGATTCTGCAACTGCAACATCTTCCTTAGTTTGCTCGCACAATCAACCAACTGTTGAATATAATATGAACCTTCACYTAGCTTTCGGACCTTCTTCATCTGCGACTAGTTGCTTCAATCGGTACAGCAGTAACTCAAAATCATCTTGACTCTTAAGGAGGGAAAGGCGTACAAAACGCTCTTCAACATTGAAACTGATGCCTGAGCGGCCAATGATGTTTGCTGCCTTGAGTACTGCAGTACAATTTGTGTCTTCTTCCCTTTCACACTTCAACCATGCATAAGCTGAGGATGAACAATGTATTATCAGTGTTAAAGCTTTCTGTGAAAAGGAACTATAGGAATGTAAATCTCAAGTTAGAATCACCTGGAGATGGTCCTCTGACTTTCTTAAAAAAGGTGCAAAACTGAGGGGAAATTTCTTGAATGGTAAAGTGTTTCGACATCGATATGATCTCGTTCAAGTTATCCCAGCGGTCCCTCATTCTTTTGTATCCAAAATCATATAATTTTTTGCCATCATCTTTAGTTATTACTTTCAAAAGCTTCAAAGCCCTCAATTGACTATCCCTCGAGACTCCCATCTCAGACATACTGATGTATGTATTCATTCTATCATATACATTCTTGTCCTTTATTATTGCCCATCTGCACAAAATAACAGAAGAAAAAGAAAATTGTTAAAGGTTACTAGGAACATATTGATAACTGGGAACTTGGTATTGGTAATAAAATTTTCAGGTTATCTCGATGAGCTGAAAAGAAGAGGTCAAGTTCGAAACAGGCTATATGGACATAACAAATTTGCAGTTAAGKTGTAGAAAGACAATCACATAATGCCTGATTTAATTCTTGAATAATATAGTTGCAAGTTTATATAACAAGAAAGTTTTAGAGCAATTAGCAAGTGAAAATGTCCGAATTAGAGTGGCTTTGAAATTACCCAAGTCTACTTCCAGCGTGGCCAGTGAGTTTAGAAATGGTGAAGATCATGACATCTTCATCTGCAGGGGCAGGAATTGCAGTATAATGAGGCCAATAATAGGCGTGATCATTGATACTCCTCGAAGAAGGGCCTTGGATAACTGCTTTCTTCAAATAACCATCTGGATTATTTGGTGAAGTGACAAACTCAATGATATTCATGCTATCCGAATGATTCGTCACCAATGAGACGTCTCCAAGAAACTCAAAATTAACATTCTTGAAGTAGTTTGTTTGTAGTTTATAAACCTGAGCAAATAAAATCTGAGATTTATCAACCTCTGTTGCAGAATGTTTATCATAAACAAAGATCATAATTATCAGTACAAACCGGATAATAAGGAGTAGCTGCAACAACTCTTGCAGGAGAAGATGAGTTTTCCTGGGAAAGTGCATAAACTGCTGCATTAAGAAGCTGGGTGGAGCCAACACCKAGTAGAATGTATCTTCCATCTGTAACTGCATTTTTGGAAATGGCATGTACTTTGCGAATGTGATTAACGAGTTCTTGTGAGATGAAGGTGTCGTCCGCAAATGTGTAGCTCATCCTGTGCCAGCCGGCCACTACGAGTGCACTGCTGGCAGCATTTTGCATCCAGAAAGGCTCCAAGAATAAAGGATCTCCACTGCATTCGACCATCGGAACCATTAATTACATCRAAATTCTTTTTTTTTTTTTTTGAAGGGAAAAGAAAACTGTATTAAGAATCTGCTAGAAGAGCAGGAAGCGAGCTTGGGCCCCGGGGGYGGGGGGGGGGTGGGCACGCTGATTCAGTCCACTACATGGATTTTGCAAGAGAGAAACCTAAGTGAGCAAGTTCATGGGCTAAAACATTAGCTGAGCGCTTAACATGAGCAACTTCTATTACAGCAAAAGAACTAAATTGTTGCTTAATATCATCGATAACATGACCAATAAGAGAGTTGTCAGGACCGGGAACTTGGAGTCTGGACACAATCTCCATAGCATCACTTTCCAATACAAGGGAGGAGTTCACATACTGGCAAACTTCAAGCCTTCTAGCACAGTCCAAGCTTCAGTGTGCAGTACATTGCTACATACCGGACCCTTCTTGGCCATGGAAGAGATGACTTCYCTCCTAGAATTCCAGAGAATGGCCCCTAAACCCATACTAGTTACACTCCATGCAGCATCAACATTTAGCTTGTAATGCGTGGCCCTTGGAGGCCGCCATTTAGCTCGGATAGTTGGCCGCTTCGAACAATTCCCATCACTATTTGCTGCTGTATATTCATCACACATGACTCGAATGTGTTGCACAACATCCTTCGGATCTGTATCCTTCCCAGAGAGAAACATAGAGTTGCGTTGGAGCTATATGCTCTATAGGAAGAAACCGAGCAGACTAAAATGGTCATCCTATTCAGCCTCTAGAAAATCATACATAAAAGCTTCAAAGTTCCTCGCCTTATGACGAAACCATTTGTAGAGCGAACGAAAGAGGATCCAAACTTCCTCAGAATATGGGCAGCCGAACAATACATGCCTGCAAGTTTCAATAAGGGCGTGGCAGCGAGGGTACTTAGGAAGGACGCTAGAAATCCTAGCAGCGCTGGCCTCCTTGGTCTGCAAAATACCAACACTGCATCGCCAAAGGAAGTGGTGGATTTTAGGTAGAAAATCTAAGGTCCATTATCTATCCCAGAAGTGATACTTCGTCTGCGAGGAGTTCGAGGCGTCCCCTCCTCGTCGCGAGGCCTCCAAGAAGGAACGATGTCCGGACTTTATAGTGTAAATTCCAGTTTTCATGGACGCCCAGTTTATCTGCTGGAAAAGAAGGGCTGATGGGCAAAAGCCGAACAATCTCCAAGAAAATTCTCCACGTGTTGCAAATTCCAGCCACCTGTCTGTCTATCAATAAAAAGCGACACATGAATGCCAGCAAAAAGGCCAGAGCTGGTAGCGGGGTCATGACTAGGAATGTATGGGGACGAGGGAGGGAGCCAGCAATTGCCCTAAACACAAACAGACCGACCGTCTCCAATACACCACACTAAGCCCTCCTCTAGTCGAGGTCGTGCTTGAAGGAGGCTATGCCAAATAAAGGACGATCTGCGCTAGAAGGAAAAGGGAGGCTGGGTGGTACTTGGATCATAAAACCCTAGGCACCAGAGAATGCGACCCCCTTAGGATCCTCCAACATTGTTTGGCCAATAGGGCAAGGTTACGCAGATCACAAAACCCTAGGCCCCCCTCACATTTTGGTTTACAAAGTTGTGACCATGCTTTGCAGTTGACTTTATAAGTTCCATCGGGGCCTCCCACCACAATTTACGGGTCATTGCAGTGATGGAGTTCGTAATGGACCCGACAACAGGAAACAAGACATGAGATAAGTAGGTATGGCCTGGATAACAGCCTTGATGAAGGTCTCCTCCCTAGCAGGCGATAGGAAACGCTCCTTCCACCCATTAATTCGTTGCGAAATCCTGGTGACAATATAATAAAAAAAAATCCTTCTTGTTGCGCCTGGTAATACACAGTAACCCCAAGTACTTACCCTTAGCATCCGCTTACCGTTGGATCCACTTCCAATATACGCCATGGCGTGAGGATGTGTTCCTCCAGAGATTTAGCAAGTCCATTGCCAAAATAGACTGATGACTTAGCAAAGTTGACACACTGCTCTGAATGTGTTTCATAGGACGTGAGCAATTCCCCGATGGCCTCAATGTTAGGCAAATCAGCCTTAATGAAGAGAATACTGTCGTTAGCAAATAGGAGGTGGGAGACACTCGGCCCATCAACTCCAAAAATCGAAATCTAGACAAGTGGTGGTGTGCTTCAGCCTGCTGGATCAGAGCTGAGAACCCTTCGAACAGAGAATGGAGAGGTAAGGTGATAAGGGGTCTCCCTACCAGATGCCTCGGAAGGGACGAAAGGTAACAGAAGGTGAGCCATTGATGAGAATCCAGAAAGATACAGATAGGATGCAAAGCATAATGTGAGGGACAATTGGTGTAGGAATATCCAATATTTGCATCAACATTTCCAAGTAATCCCATTCAACCCAATCAAAGGCCTTAACCGTTTCGAGTTTGAGGGCCATGTAATTGTTTTAAAAGTGCTTCATCCATAGAGTATGGAAAACCTTAAAGATCATGATTGCATTATCTGTGATTTGACTAGCCTGGAGGAATGCATTCAAGGCTTTATCAATAACATCCTCCATGATCGGCTTCATTCAAGGCTTTATCAATAACATCCTCCACGATCGGCTTCATTCAAGGCTTTATCAATAACATCCTCCACGATCGGCTTCAACCTATTGGTAATGACTTTGGAAACTAATTTGTAAAGCACATTACACAAACTAATGGGGCGATATTAGGAGAAAGACGAGGGTGATCAGGTTTTTGGAATAAGGACAATGTGAGTATGATTAAGGATAGAGATGTCATCACCAAAATTGGGAATACCAAGCACSACAGTAGTGATCMGGTTACCAGAGATGTGCCATAGCTGCAGGAGAAAACAGCCATGGAGGCCACAYGGTCTCGGGGCCTTGGAAAGGGCTATCTGAAAAAGGGCTATAAGGACCTCGTCTGGAGTAAAAGGCCGCCCCAGGTGAGTCTTGGAAGCATCAACTAGTCCCTGAGGAAATAGAGGGACTGATGGGTGTTTGATTTGGCCTCCTTGAAGATGTAAACATTTTCTGGAAGTAAGTAACAGCCGCACCTCAGATTTCCTCCTCATCCTGGAACCGGCTAGATGAAGTTGCGTCAATGATAAATCTGATAGAATTACTGGAGTGCCGGTGGTTGCACTTATGGTGGAAATATTTTGTGTTCTTGTTGCTCTCCTTCAACCAAGTCGTGCAGGCCCTAGTCCTCCAATACATCTCTTGGCGAGATAATWGATGCTCCAATTTATGCTCGATTGCATGTTCAACAAGTCGAGAATGAACGGTGCATTTGCGCAGGCCAAGAAGTTGCTTCTCGAGCTTGTGAATTTGGTGCACTAGATTGTCGTGGGTCCTATGACTCCATTGCCTAAGGGAGGCCTTGGACGCAACAATGCATTGTTCGACCTCAACTGGGCTGCAAWTCTGCGAAGGGACCCAAGCACGAGCCCCTATTTCCTCAGTCATCAGATCGCAGCCATAAAGGCTTGAACCAAGATAACCTCTTACTTTTGAAAAGAGTTCCATCCTGCAAAACATCATCAGATATTAGTATGGACAAATGATCTGAGGGCCCTTTAGATAGGGTGAGGCTTTGAAGGTCTGTAATGCCTCTATCCAAGACGTAAACGCCAAAGCACGATCAAATTTCTCATACACCACTGAAGGCTCCTCCCTGCCATTGCTCCAAGTAAACAAGAGACCTAATGAGGGAAGCTCATGAGACCCACATTCTGGATGGCCTCTCGAAATGAGTCTAGTTGAGCTTGAGGTCTAGGGAGCATCCTTTTATTCTTGCCTTGGTGTAATATTTCGTTTAAATACCCYGCGCACAGCCAGGGAAGGTCAGATAAAGATCGGAAGCGCCGTAGAAGGGTCCAACTCTCATGGCGGAGCTCATGCTTGGGGTTCCCATAAAAGCCAGCGAAACGCCATAATAGTCTACCCGATTTTGCAATATAGCAATCTATGTGATCTTTCGAAAAGCTTAGAAGAGTTAAGTCCACGCTGTCCGTCCAAAATAACCTCAAACCGCCACCCAGGCCTGTGTGATCTACATAAAAGCCATTCCTATAACCAAGTCTCATTCTTATACGATTCATAGCAATTGAATTGCAAAGGGTTTCAGAAAGGAAAATAATACAGGCTAAACAAGACTGCATAAATCAAAAACTGCTCGGGGACTCCCCAATCCCTGGCAGTTCCAACATAATCTTTTCATTGTGATTGGCGGGGATGCTCAGCAGTCTCCACCGTTGATACAAGGGAGTTATAGAACTTCTTACTAGTAGAAGTAGCTCGGATTCGCAGATTCTCCAGATTGCGCTTGAGGGGGATTATCTGAAGGGGTGGAGAGGCTGCGCTAAGAGCTTGGGGTGGACTGGATGCATGAGAAGGTAGCCGCTTGTGTTCTGCTTCATACGACCAGTATGTACCTCGTTCTCTTATCATCCACAGGAGCTGGAGRGGGTAACATTGCCGGCTGAGAATGATGAACCACCAGGACCTCCCAGCAGCTAAACKGTTTATCAGATCCATGACATGCACCGAGCAGCAGTAAGAGGTTGCACATCAGCAGCAACCTCATCCTCTGATCCTCCCTCATGGCCATCAACTGGGTTAGCAGAGGGGGTGGGCGAGCCCTGAATAGGCTTCATTAGGATAGAGGGAGGATCCTGATGCCAAATAAGGAGTGTGCTGCGAATACTATCGATGCCGCGCATCCAAGGTCCATATGGCAAGGAATATGCCACAGTAGGAGAAGGAGTAACAAGGACACTGCCTAAACTGATGCCCGACAAGACCACAAGCGAAATACYTATATGGGAGCCTTTCATACCTGATTGTAGCCACATGAATTCCCAAATCCGGTGTGCTGAGTTGGACGAAGCGGCAAAGGGGCCGAGTAATTTCCATCACAAATCGTAGGCTAAAGAACTTTCGTCCAACTGCGTCGAGCCTTTCCCGAACTTGAACTTCAGTGCACTACAAGAAGCTGAGCCCAACTTTAGCGCCAACCTCCAGGGTATTGCGCTGCCTTGGGAACCCGATAATTTGAACCCAATAAGCATATATGGTGAAGTCTGCGATAGATGGGGTGTATTTCGCCTGCCACGGACGGAGAAGAATTGGTCGATTTTCAAAGTTCCAAGGCCCATTGTCTAATACAAATTTGACGGTCTCGTCCAAACCAGAAGAGCTGGAAGATGGAATCCTGGAGCTTCTGGCTTTGGAAACTCCCACAATGCCAAGACCAACCCAGCACCACTATAAATCCCCCATGGTTGAGATATGTGATGTCAGGGAGGAAGGCGAAGACAATCTGTCGGCATTCCAGGTACCCAACGCGAAGGTCATGCACGCCCACATCAACCCCACGGGACTCTTGGTCCGAGAGGGTAAAGGAACGGAACTTGGATGTGAGATCGGAGACCGTTGTCATTGTCCAGGCAAGGGGGCACAAGAGAGCTAGAGTGTCCTGAAGTTGTACGAGCAGAAAATCGAAACCCTAGAGCCTAGCAGCCACGAAGAAATTACATCTATATTCTAGTAGAGGATAATTGTGATGTGAGGGAAATTCGTCCATCTCCCGGTAGAGTTTTCCTTACTATTCTTTAATCGCTTAAAGAATTATTTAATATTCTTTGAGATAATAATCGATTATCATCAATAAAAAATTCATCAAAGGATAATTGATTTAAATTTTAATTACTCACTTTTTTATTCGATTTAAATTTAAAAATAAAATAAATAATTTTTTAACTAAAAATACCAACCAAGTTGAATAAAATTAGCAAATGGAATCCGACGGAATAAATGAAGACTCCACCTAAGAGGACAAAATATGGTTGCCCTTTCATTAGTGTMATCATAGAAAAATTGATGAACTCTCCACCACTGGGCGCCCCACTGTGTTGACGGCAATGCAATGCAAAGAAACTAGAATCTTCAAATTGCTAATATTTCCAAAGCAAGAGAAAAAAGTAGGGATCAAAGTGGAGTTATCAATCCTACAGGCTACACTAGAAAAAAGAGGAACAATGGTAGGTTCGAGTTAGCGTCGAAAAAGAAAAAGAAAGATAAGGTTAAATTATACTTGTTGGATTGAACAAGGGACGGTATTGGTTACCCTTTGTTTTCACTTTCTTCTTCTTACAGAACAAGTGTCGTCTGAAATCGAAGTGAGTGTTTCTATGAAACCATACCTTTTGAAGCTCCTGGCTTTACGTAATGAAATTTCTTACACTTGCCAACCAGGGAGGTCATGATCAGCAGGATAAAAGATTTTTAATTCAATAGTCCTGAAACTCGAGGGACTCAAAGGAGTGGTCTAGATCATTTCTTGYAACTCTATAGCCGCAAGCCCAGATATTAGTTTGGCTACCTGATCGTACTACTGTTGTCTGAAAACAAGGAGAGGAGGAAGAGATCAGAGAGAAGTCTAACCTATCTACATCAGCAGCACAATCGGTTACAAATTCAGAGCAATCGGGTCCCTGAAAGCAACTGTTGCACTCACAAACTGGTTTTCCATCAGCAACCAAACCATCAAGATATGCTCTTCCATGGCCGGAACATGACACCGACGCCACAGCTTCAGCTTCTGCTGCAGCAGTTTGGCTCCAACTAAGCTGAATCAACCATTTTCCACCGTCATAAAAGACACTCGTGAGGAAGAAGATATTTACAAGTACAGAAGTCAAAAGACACACAGCATAGCAGGAGCTAAGAACCTGCGCCATGCTATGTCTCTGTGCTTTTTAGATTAAGAAGAGGACGAAGGAAGCAGAAGAAAATGTTGCTGCAGGTTTCCTGAAAATTTATTCATTGATAAAACAATATATATATTTGTCTTTGAGTAAATAACCGTGTATTCATTAGTCAACTAGCGGCTAGATTTTATTAAGAGAGTCTTATCTAAATTTAATCTTGAAAAGTAGAGCTTAAGGGTAAATTTTTTTTATGTGAAACTAATACTTGGAGAAAATCTATTTGAGCACAAGGTGATAATGAAGTTTGAGGACCACCAGGACCGCCCGACCACTTGGACGATGGAATCTTCCCTTCCTAGTTTTCCTGGATGTTGACTGATGCTGGCTTCAACTTTTCGACATGTTGTAGAATTGATGCCAGGACCGCCCGATCACTTGGACGATAGAATCTTTCAAACATCGCATTTGGAATCCATCAGAGGTTCCAATCAGGGTGACTCAAACATATTCGATAGTTCACCATCCCAAGTGGACCATTTTGTAAGATCTAATTTATGTGAAAGTTAAAAACAAAAGAAAAATATAAAGAATAAATAAATAAATTATATAATGACGATTAGAGTTAAATATAAACGTTTATATATTTCTTATGTCTCTAGTATTCCTAATGTTACGAGACAACAATTACGCCTCTACTATTTTGAATGTTAGGAGACGGTAAACTAACACCATATGCCAAAGGATTAGYTTCATTGATTTATTATAAAATTATGGATTGAACATGTAAGTATAAAGATTATGATTTTGTTTGTCTCCGATAATATAAAACTAAATTGTTTTGATTAGGTACATTATGTGGCTTTTGGGGAAACATTTCACCTACATCTTATTATCCAATCAGTATGGATAAAAAATTAGAACTTAAATTTGTTTGGTAGACCTAATGGAAGTACAACTAGCTAGACTTGAATTAATGATCCGTTCCATGTGACCCAACTGTCTTAGTTTGATCGTGTCCCAAATTTGTTTCATTATTAACTAGTTACTTTTGGAATATGATTCATTATAAAGATAAGAGTAAAGATTTAATTGTTTGCTTAAGACCAATTGTAGATATGAAAATTTTATTAAATTAAATTTTCATAATCTATTTAAATAGTCAAGAGTTAAATTTAKATGCTTCCATTAAAAGTGAAAAATATTTGACCAATGAGATGAAGAAACGTGTCAAGAATGACAAGGTTCAACCAATGGGATTATGGATGCAGRTCGTCAAATCAAGTAATGTCACGTCGCTCCTAAGTGTGACTTCGACCAATCAAATCAATTTGCTTCACCTATAAATAGAAGCTAAAACAAAAGATGAAGAGGTCCAAAAATTCATATTAAGGTCAAACAATCGAGAGACGTGTAGAAGAAAAAGCACCAAATTTCTTTTCAAATCCCGAGATCAAGTTGCGAAGCACTCAAAAAATTCCAAAGATGAATAAACGGATTGAGTTCTTGCCACAAGAACATTTTAGAGATTGTAACACTTATCTTATCAAATTTATAAGATTGATACATTTGTTTTGCATTTCTCTTGTTTTCTTATTATATTTTGTATATGAAAGATTTGTGTAAACAAATTTTGGTTTGCCTAGTGGGACTATCTCTATCGTTCATCTCTTTTCTTCAAATCAAATAAAATCAGATTCATCAATGGCCTCCAAGAACAATATCTCAAAGGCAACCCCTTCCATATCTGCAACAATTGTTGCCGCTATCAAATCAACCATGTCGACAACATATGCAGAACTTGTGATGCGGAGTAGGGCTCCATCTCAACTGAAAAAGAAGTAAAGTACTTCTCAAACTATCAGACCTACAAATACTTCAACTCCATGTTCAAGGATGTTCCTTCTCAACAAGGAAAAATGAGAGTCGGATCTTTTATAAGAACAACTCTTTCTTTGTTCAATACAGGAATTAGAGCCCAAAAGTTCAAACATGCTGAGGGTGGATATATTTCAGATTTGGCGCCAGTCACTTCTCAAGAGGATTAGAAGCTCGATGTAATGGCTCATGAAGATCCAATCACAAGTTCATCTGCTATGCCTGTTATGGTGGCGGACATCTAAACTGTTGAAGAACATATCTCAAATCTAATGAAGTTGCTGGAAACTCTAGCAAAGCACACTCAACAACAAGATCTCACAATTACCTAACTACTGAATTGGCTTGGCAATGCTAGAGAAATAAGCCAATCTACTCTAAAACGTTTCGAGCCTTCAAATAAATATGTTGGGATCTGCAAAAGTTTTAGGGAAGCAACCTCAAGTTGAATTTGAAACCAAAGACATGAGAGAAGCGGAACCTTCAAAAGAAGCTGCGACAATTCAAGTCCCCTCAGATAGACTAAACCCTGTTGACCAATTGAAGGATTTCATCATGGGTGCCATCAAGGATAAGTATGAAGAGCGTACTAAATCTTCTTTCACATATTCTAAACCATATACCAAGAGGATTGATAACTTGAAGATGCCTATAGACTATCAACCTCTGAAATCCTAAACAATATATTGCACATTTTGTCGAGACTTGCAATGATGCTGGCACATATGGTGATTACCTTATCAAGCAATTTATTCGATCTCTCAAGAGAAATGCATTCGACTAGTACATCGACCTCACAACTGGATCTATTAATAGTTGGGACGAACTTAAGCATGAATTCCACAATCACTTTTATAGCACCCGTTGAACTGTAAGTATGTTGGAGTTGAGTCATACTAAGCAATGAAAGATGAGCCCATCATTGATTATATCAATTGATGGAGAAATTTGAGCTTAGATTGCAGAGATTGCCTCTCTGAACAATATGCAATCGATATGTGCATTCAAGGCATGCACTGGGGCCTCCAATACATCTTAAAAAGAATTTAGCCAAGAACCTTTGAAGAATTGGCTAGCCCGGCTCATGATATGGAGTTAGCATTACAACATATAGAGATCAAGGAGTTTCAGTACCCGAGCCCAGAAAGAAGAAAATATTTGACTTCAACAAAATAACTAAACCATCTTTCAAGTCTAACACAAAAAGATCCATGACAACAACTACAACACCTGTCAAGATACCTACAAAAGTGAGTAGAAAGCTTATAAAGAAAGTAAATATTGCTCTAGATCTTGGAAGAAGAGCATGATTTTGAAAGAATGCAAAATAAAGAATACTCATTTCTCAAATCTAATGTTTCGAAAATGTTTGATGACATGTTTAAATTTGGATCATCGAACTACTAGGATGGAACGACRAGAAGAAGCAGGATGGCTGGGAGATCCAAGCCATTGTAAATATCATTGTCTTCTTGGTCATCGGATCGAGAAATGCTTTATCTTTAAGGATAAAGTCATGAAATTTGCACGTAAGGGGCGCATTTTGTTGGAAGAAGAAAAAGTGATTGCTAATCAAATAAGCATTATACCAAACACTTTTTTCTCCAGATCTKCTAATGTAAATGTTGTGCATGTCTCACGATCACCTAAACGATTTGTTGAGATTAAATTTAGACAGTTTGATGTGATGAAGTTTGAAGTAAAACCCTCACTTAAATCTTCTTGTAAATTAGCTAATCTAGTGGCAGATGTGGTTGCAAAACCATCTAAAAATATTGCAGGTGGCAAAGTGGATGATTCTGATTCTAAAGGCTGGATAATTGTAAAACACCGAAAGAATCATGAAAAGAAATCTATAAATACGAAACTAATTCAAAGAAATAAAGCAATAAAAAGGAAAGTACCTAACCCAAATACGGTTATTCCTAAGAAATTCGTCAACAAATTAAAGGGTTCATACATCACAAAGTACTGACGATTGATTACATTGGAAGAGTTGTTTCCAAGAGCATTAAGTGACAATCGTGAAGTTGTCTCATGTTCTGTCACAGGCAAAATGAAGGTAAATAATTCCAGCCCTTCCTCCCCAAAAGATTCAGCTCAAGAAGATTGTCCCGTATAAACCAAGGGATGCACTTCAAATTTAGTTGCATGTATGACGGCCACAATTTTTTTTACGATGATGATTTGTTATTAGGTTCAAAATCCTATAACTGACCTCTATTCTTATCGGGCTATGCACAAGAAAGGAAGATAAATCGAATATTGCTGAATGGAGGTTCAACAGTTAACATCCTTTATCTACGCATGTTAAGAGAACTTGAAATTTCATTAGAAGAACTCTCTTAAAGTCACCTCATGATCAAGGTTTTAATCAAGGAGGTCAAATAGCATTGGGCACCATTCAATTAGACTTACTAATTAACGAGATGTCATCTAGTGTTCTGCTCTATGTGATCGATTTGGAAGCCTCTTATAATATATTGTTGGCAAGGCCTTGGCTTCATGATAACAGGGTTGTATCCTCAGCACTCCACCAATGCTTCAAGTGCATCGATAATGGTGCTGTCAAGAAGGTGATCGCCGACGACAAGCCCTTCATGGAAGCAGGAGCGTGTATTGCAAATGCAAAATTTTACCTTGGCAGAAAAATATATCGTTTGGTGAAAATTGAATAGCCAGAGAGAAATAKATTCATGGAAAAAGTGCTGTCATTTGCAATTCTCAACCTTTTTGGAAAGAAGAACTTTAGCATTAGCAATGGAAAAAATATAAGAAAAGGCATAACATATTCAAGCACCTACTGTCTCTATTATACTCCAAAATCAATGAGGAAGGAAGGCCAGTCTCCCTTTACTGAAGTCAAATCTCTTTAAGGATTTACCGTGCCTTTGACTAAATCGAGGTGTTGAAGCAGTTGAAACCTATTCTGAAGGGTTTTACACGACCTGAGGTGGAGTTTGGATCCTAATACGTACAAAAAAGGTCAATCAAATATTCCTTAAAGGTGGAAAGATAATGGAATTCATCTTTTTCATCTCTTCAAATGGTATCTACACTTCTTTTTCAATAGAAAAAATGGATTCAATTGGAGTTTGGCTAAGCTTCTTAGCAAATTAGCGCCACAAAAGTTGAAGATATTGATYTTGAACACTCTTTATAATGTCAACTCCATAGAACTCAAAGATGGCAGCAAATCAATGAATTCCGACATTATCTCCAAAGGTATGCTAGTTGGTTCYCCAGCAGAATTGCTAATTAATGGTAGAGTAATTATAAGGATTCAGCAGTGCCATCGTCATTCTCGCAAAAGTTGATTTAAGGCAATATGCTCTCAATCCCGTCAGGAAGAAGAGGAGCTTCATCCACATGCAAAGGACCGTAAAGTGTCCCTAACTGTGAAAATCAAAGACTTAGAATAAGTCTAAAATTAAATATATTTATGTTGATAGTGATATATTACATGAAATGCTAAAGTATGAAACATAGTCGAACTAGGTACTCCTTGCAAAAATTCGAAAAAAGTAGTAGCGGCGCGCAATTTCTTCTTCTTCTTTAAAGGACAATTCCATGGCCGATCTTGTTTAGTATCACTCGCTGTTCCACTTTCACTGGAAAAGATATCAACTTACTTGCCAACTATAAAAGAACCCGCAACTCCGAATTGAAATTTCTTTATAGGAAGGTGCAACAATATCTTGTTCGTTGGGAGAGGTGCAGCTACCAGTAGAAGAAGGTCTTAGAGGACTGGAGATCAATATACTCTTTACCTTAGAAGAAATTCTAGCAATTCCGCTTGAGCGAGAATCCCATCAAGTATTGTACTCTTTTTTAGCAAGTAGCTTTGACGTCTTCGTAGGAAGTACAACAAAAGAGCGTGTCTTAAGGTGACTAGATGATTTCCAAAGTTGAGTTACATCCTCTAATATGTATGAARAAGATTTCTCCCTCTAGTCACRTGGAATATCTTGACAAAASCCAAATTGCTTGCATAATCTATACGAARTATAAGGTTCAATCACATACATAGTATCTTATCCGAAGGGTTAAGTTAGTATGTAAACTAACAAAGTAGTCAAATCAAGTCAATGATAGAGGCACATCATTCACCAAAGATCACTCAAAATCGCCAATCATGCAGTTAAATTTCATAGAAGAAGGATTCAAGTATCTGAAAATTGCTTGTGCTTCCAGAAGAAAGAAGTACTTAGCCATCTTCTCTCCAAGGAACTTGCCCATCCGTGCAACTAAAATGGAGTTATTACTCTCGTGATAGGTGCCAAACTATTGAGCAATCCACTCATACACAATGAATTGGAAATATTGCACGACACTCCTTCAGAGATGTGGAATGCGAAACCTTGCTCAAGCCATTATAGATACTCGTCAAAGCTGGTATAGCTAGTGAAAACTTCTACCCGATAGCCATAAGGCTAGCCACCTTAAAGACACCAAGATGAATGCAATTGATTTCTCTACTTGGAAGAACAAACTTACATGTCTAACAACACAAAAATGCAACCAAGTTTACTTCATCTCTTAAAGATTTTGGAATATTTAGTATATCGAAGGGTTCATTTCCTCCCTCCACAATTGTCAAACAAGTACCATTCATGATGCCTATAGGATTRTTCAACGTCCTTGGCTTTGCTGCAGTTCACAGATTATATAGTATTGGGGGAGGCCATGCATACCTATTTGGCCCTTCAAACCGAAATTGGATCAAATTGTCGAAGGATACTTCATGTGGGTCATCATTCACAAGCAGGTAGTTGCCTTCATTGCCAATCTCGTAAAACCCATTGACTGAAGGGATTACCTCATCGTAAAACGAGCCGTGAATGGAACGACCACCAAGATTCCTCAAGTCCCAAAGCGAAATAGACAACTCGCCAATCGAAGTATTTAATGTGTCCGTCGATGGACACCAAAGTTCACAAAAGGCATTCATGACATGGCTATAGTGATCATATGTAAACAAAGAAGTTTAGATATCATCATATATTTTCATGTCACGAAGTAGCTTCTTATACTTTACGAGAATAGTTTTCAGCCACTTCTAATAGTTTCATGCATAAGTAGTTTAGCCAAAGTTTGTGATGGGGCATTCCAAGAAGTCTTGTTGAGGTTGCAATCTGCAAAAGGAAGATAAGAAATTTTGGAGTTGTGTTTGCATCATGATTTGAAGACAACAATAGCAAGACTTCTCGGATTGATGAGACTCTACTTCCTTGGAGCATGATGAAGGCCATCAACCAATGTGGAAATTTGCTTCGTTCGAAGATATCAACGCATTAGGTATCTTGATGCCGCCGGAAGAATATTCAAAGTCATGGGTTTAAATTGAGATCCCTTTTGAGTGTCTGAGATGAAGATATGGGGCTTTGGTTTCTCAAAATCCTTGATCTCCATTTCACTAGAGATTTCAAATTGAATGACCTTCAAAAAAAATTCTCAAAGAGGTAAGGATATTGAGCATTTAGAAATGAGGATATTGAAGTTGTTAAAAAAGAGGGAAGAGGAAAAAAAAAAAAAAGGGAAAAAAGGTGATGGAAAGGTACAAAATGCACATAGAAGGAGTTTAAAAAAAAAAAAAAGGAGAAAAAGAACCGGGCAAAAAAATGAAAGGAAGAAATTAAGCCAACAAATTCATAGCCCAAACCAAAGGAGAGATGGAAACAAAAAGAGGATGCAAAGGTCCAAGCCCAATTCAAGCAAGAGCCTAAGAATTAAGCCCAATTCAATTCACCAACTGGGCTTCTCTGTACTCCTCCGTCAATCGTCTAGTGCCGCCGCCACGGAATTCTCCATTAACAGCGTCAATTATGACAGATTTTTATGTCCAGAACGACCTGATCTGAAAACGATGAATTTTCTGCCGGGTGAGGAGGAAGGGAAAGCGTTATTTCCGGTATCTTCATTAGTAAGAATCTTAATAGTAACCAGAACTTCTTCACAAGCGGCCGTCAGATTCACTGGATCAAATGAAACGCGAGCGATCTATACAATTGCTTTGGGTGACTCAAGAATTGGGCCTGATTGAAGTGAAGATCACGTTTTCTTCTGCTGGGCTACATGAAACGTAGAATGCTACAGGGTWCTTAAAAAGAAACCATATTTTGGAGCCATCGGATGTGATTATGTTAATCCGGAATTTGATTCGAAGTCATGATTGAATGCTATGAGGTCGCCCGAGGGGGAGGAAGGAAACTGGCCATTGATCCTCAGCATTCTTTTTGTTCTTTGATGGGAGAACCAACTGGTTCAAGGTTTGGAATAGTTGAGTTGCCGAGAGTTGATTCACCACGGAACCAGTGGTAACCTAGAAAAGTCGAGTTTGGAGACAAAATGGGTTGTAGCAGTGGAAACTTCGGTTCAGCAAATAGACAACAGGGTAAAACTTCATTGATTTGGTATCGAAAATCTCAATTTGGAGGTGAGCTTTGTCGTGCCGGCATGTCGTAACCGCTAATTTTGGGGCGTTGTGCATTGCTGCGGAAGTGAGTTGCAGGTGAAGGCGAAGGTGGGTGAACTAAGACCAGAGGCAGAGGCCACCTTTGCTGTGGTCACTGCCAGAAGTTTCAGAAGGCAGCAAAGTTTCTCTGGTCGGCTTCGCTGCTCGCTGCTTGCTGCTCGTCGCCATGGCCACCACCAAAAAAAGCAGAGGCAGTTGTTTTTCCGTCCTCATCGCCGCTCGCCACTGCAACCGCCATAGCCGCAGATCAAAAATGGACCAGAAGGAAGAAATCTTCTCTCTCGTTGCCGTCACTGTTGTTCACAACCATGGCCATCGGAACAGAAAGCAGAAGTTTGGCGGCCATCGCTGCAAATCCGTGGTACAGAAGGTGGATCCTCGGTCGTCATCGCACTCTCAGTGTTGCAGATCAAACACAAAAGGCAGGAAGATTGTCACCATCCCTGCCTATCGCCGTGAGGCACCGGAGAACGGGAAGACAGGAGGACCGGCGAAGTGAAGAAGGTCGGAGGGAGCTAGGGGCCACCGGGTCTGGGATATTGGGTCTGGGCCGGGTTTGGTCTGGGTCTACCTGTGCCTTCAACGGGCCCACTAAACACGCAAGCCAATAGGAACGGGCTGGCGGWTTAGGCTACTTGTTCAGCCGGCCCCGGGAGAAGAAAAGAGTAAAGGCCTACAAGAAAATGCACCAGGCAAAAAATAAAGAAATAAAAAGAGAGAGGGGAGACTTAGGCAGAACTGGATCGCGCTTCCAGTAGGCCCGCAAAATGTAAGTAAAAAAATATAATGAGCTAAAAGGCCCACAAGGGTGAGCTTGAGCCGAAACAACAAAGAAAATGTAGAGAAAAAGAAGGCCCACAATGAAAAAATAGAGGGAGTAAAAGGGCAACGTAAAAAAAAAAACCCAACATAAAAAAAAAAGGCAGCAAAGCAAAAAGAAAGCAGAAAAAAAAGGAGAAAGATGACAAGCAAGCAAGTATTGATTCGAGTCTTGTAAAAAAGAGAGAAGAAAGGGTGTGGAKCGTATAAGAAGACTTATTAAGATATTGAGGTAGGTGATGCAATGAAGAGTAAAATGAGTGAAGTTTATGTACAAAAAATAGAGTTGTATTAGGATTAGAAAAATAAGTTTTATTACGAATATGTAKGATATATTTAGGTTGGGATAAGTTCAGCCTAAGAAGATGAAGGGAAAAGCCCAATACATTGAAGAAAAATGAGCAAGCCCAGTACATTGAAGGAGGAAAAAAGCTCACTATTTGAAGAATGAAGGGGTTCAAGTATCTTAAATATGTTTCGAGGAAAAAACTCAACTTATTAGACCTGCAATATTGGGTCACATTGCATAAATCGAGTTGAAACTTGGTACTCGAAACCCATTTATAGATATAAAAATTTTATTAAATTAAATTTTCATAATCTATTTGAATAGTCAATAGTTAAATTTAAATGCTTTTGTTAAAAGTGAGAAGTAGTTCAAGAGTTAAATTTAAATGCTTTCGTTAAAAGTGGGAAGTAGTTGACATCTTGGTCAATAAGATGATTATACATGTCAAGGATCACAAGATTCAATCAAAGGGATCATGGATGTAGCTCGGCGAATCAAGTAACGCCACATTATTCCTAAATGTGATTTTAGCTGATCAATTTAATTCGCTTTACTTATAAATAGAGGTGAAAGAGGAAGAGATTTAGAAATTCATATCAAGGTCCAATGATCGAGAGAAGTTTCGAAGAAAGAGCACCAAATTTTTCTCCAAGTCTGCTGTACGGCCAAGGCGGTCCAATGATCGAGAGAAGTTTCGAAGAAAGAGCACCAAATTTTTCTCCAAGTCATCAGATCAAGCTACGAAACCCTCAAAAAAATTCAAAGAGAAAAATCAACGAATTTAGTTCTTACTARGAGAATATTTAATGGATAATAACKTTTTATTTTATTAAATTTATAAGATTAATATATTTATTTCTTATTTCTCTTATTTTCTTATTATATTTTGCAGATGAGAGATTAGTATAAACGTCAATATCACTCTTTAATTACCATTCTCATTTTTATTGTTCGAATGCGGATTGTCTTTCTTTCATCTAATCTATCTGTCACTCTATTGGCTTGGATTTTTTTTTTTAAATTTTAGTACTGCTTCCTCTCCCTTTTGCAGCTTGTCCAATTTCCTTTGCCGCCTATTGCCAATACTGATTTGCCGATTTTCTAAACCTTCTATTACCATACTCTTCTTGCTAGTAAATGCTATATTCACTTGGTCTTGGCTTTCTGAGTTGGCGGATGTGCTTTAAGCCTTCACCGCATTGTTTTTGGTTCAGTTTATGGATCTTTCTTTCTTGGTTTCCCTTGGCAGGCCCATTTGCTTTTCCTTCTTCATTTTGCTTTCTTCTTCTTTCATTTGTGCGCTCCCTCGCCTCCAGAAGGTTGCCTGCCAACTCTTCTTTATTTTCTTTCTACCTTTTCTTTTACACTTATCTTTTATCTTATATCATGCTAGTCTTATTTATATTATTTTATTTGTGCATCTACGAATAATTATATATTGTTCCACGATTTTTTCCTTAGGGATTTTAATAAATTATCCTACTCTAATAATCTTTATAAGGAAATCTGATTTTAAGCTTTAGAACTATCCTGATGTTTTTGAAACAATTGTCTCTATATTTTCTTTTCTATAATGTTTCTATGCTAACTTTGTTCCTCGTTTATGTTTACTTTATTTTATTTCAATTATCTAATAAAACTAGATATACTATGACTATTTATATTATGAAATGATATAATAATGATCGATCGATGATTGTTTACTTTAAATCTTATTCAATTCAATTTAAAGGGAATCGTTCCATGTAAGGAATATATTGTTCACTCAACTTAACCAACCTCTTCTCCTCTAGAATAAGAGAATATCGAGTATGAATTTCAAGATATGTGGTAGTGAGACCAGAATGAAAGCGTAATTTAGGCTTTCAAGTTTCTTTTTTATTAAATAATAGACTCTTGTATTATCTTATATTTTGTTTGTGGTTGTAAAAGATCGAAGGTCATATCTTTAGTTTATAATGAYGTACTAGAAAAGTTTTGATAGGTAAAGAGGCTTGATATTTTAGAGGAGGAACTTTAGTGAATATGGCAGTACCACGTTCGGATATGGGTTTAGACCTAATTTTGAGTCATGACATTTAGTGCGATGAATGGGTTTGAATCTTTTAGTATACTTTTCTGCTACATTTCTTATAATACACCCCTATCTATCAAATAGAGCACAACGTGTATATATATTAACCCCTTCGATATTCTTTTTTRTCAATTATAAAAATTAAAATATATACATYTCATGCTTTGATCGATATAGCAATAAATTGTAACAGGAAAATATCTCCTCATCCGAGGTCATATGAGAGCCTAAGATTTAAATAGTTTGACCTTTTTTACTACCAAGTAATCCTGAATATCACATGCGTCATTCGGTCAATATCAACAACAGATGGATATGGCAAAAATAAATAAATTTTTATATCCAGTTGAACTGCATTTTCATCAGTTGATGCATTCCTGCAGCCTGCTCGAAATGCTAATCAGGAATACTAAAGAAAAGAAAAGAAATTCCCAACTTCCCATGTGAGTTTGAAGCTCAAATCCTCACGCATTTTAGATTTTTATCATTATTTGATCCCCTTTCACATCTACAAAAGAATCTGAATGGGGAGCTGGTCAAGGGGTACAGTACTAAAACTAATAAATTCTCTGCATCTTTTGTTGCATTTGGAGACTTTCCCTTTCTTTGGTGGCATTCAAGGTGGAGTTTTTCTTGTTTCTTCTTTTGCTTTCTGAAATGAACCTAGCCATCAGTTTTGCTGCTCTTTCCTCGAAAACTAACATCTCCACTCGATATTGTAATAGATCAAAGTCATCTWGGCTCTTCACAAGGCTAAGGCGTAGGTAACTACTATCAGATCCAAATTCAGTCCCTTCACGGCCTCTGATCTATGCTTTACTTAGTGCCCCATGACAGTCCTTATCTTCTTGCTTGTTGCATTTGATCCACGCAAACGCTGCAATAGACAAATCCATGGTCGGCTTTGCTGTTTATTCTAAATAGACTTGGCTTGAAGTAGAATTAACTGCCCCATTAATTAATTTATTCTTTCCTTATCAATTTACTCGGCATAAAGTTTTTTCTATCAATTTGATATTAATAATGTGTCTTACTTATGTGTACTAGGACTTGAGAATTAAAATAAACTACGTGGAGTTGAAGCTCTAACTTCGTTTGAGAATGAGCAGTATTTTGGCTCGAGTTCGTTGATTGAGAATCTTTATGATGCAGAAAATGTCTTGGTCAACTTTTCCCATTGGTATTTCATTGCTTCATACCCAAAGTCGAACATTTTTCTTTGGTTTCTTTCAAGAACTACATTCAAAAGCTTGAGAGCTCTCAACTGAGTTTCTTTGGGAACCCGTAGGTGTTCAAATCCATGTAATTCACCATTCTTTCTTATACATCCTTGCCTTTGATCAGTGTCCATCTGGACGAGTATAAGAAACTTGATCAGTTATGATCAGTGTCCATTTGGAGGAGTATAAGAAACTTGATGAGTTATATTAGTCGTAGGCTTGAGTTTTTAGTGCAGCTCTACTGTATGGAATCGATGCCAATGCACTTACCCAAAAATCGGCTGCCAGCATGACCAGTAAGCTTAGAAAGTGTGAGAAGCATGAGATCTTCATCCACTGGAGATGGAGTTGGTGTATAATGCGGCCAATAATAGGCAAGATCATGAATTTGCTTGGCAAACGGACCTTGAAGAATTGCTTTCTTTAGCTGACCATCAGGATTAGTAGGTGAAGTGACGAACTCAACGAAATTCGCTGAGGAACTTGAATCCTTCATCCAAGACATTGTATCTCCATAGAACTTGTAATTTGCTGATTCAAAAGGTTCTGTCTGTGATTTGTATACCTGTGATGAAAATAGACAAAATTAGCTTGAATTTCGTTACTGGGTCCAAGTACGGCTGACCATAATTTCATGTAAATTGTCTGAGGAATGGATACTAACAGGGTAATATGGGGCAGAAACAACCACTACGGCCGGTGGAGATAAGCTATATATTATATCTATCAGCTAAAGACTGCTTCAATAAGAAGCTGAGTTGAGCCAGTACCAAAAACTATATGTCTATTAGCTGTGATTGCATTTCCTACAGCACCATGCAGCTTGCGAATTTGCTTCTCGAGTTCTTTAGAAATGAGAGAACCATCATCAAATTCGTAGCCCATTCGATGCCACCCGGCTACCAGAATTGCGCTGCTTGCTGCAATTTGCCTCCAGAGTGGCTCCAAGAAGATTGGCTTCCCACTTCAACAAACAAATTACGCGGGGAAATTTTTAGCTTTTGATTTTATAATAAGCATGATCTTTGGAGGAACAACACAAAACAAATCAGCCTAGAAGAATACCTGTCTGCATCTACCACACAGCCAGGTAGACACTCGGAACAATCAGGTCCTGTAAAGCATGCGTTGCACTCACATACTAGTTTTCCCATGTCCAGAACCAATCCAGCCAGATAGGCTCTTCCATGGCCAGAACACGATAATGATGCAACAGCTTCAGCTTTAGCAGAAGCTTTTCTGCTCCAACCTTGCTCTGAATTGCTACGAATCAACAGAGAAACAAAGACAAGATTGAGCAACGCAAATAAGCCCAGGCACACTGGTTCTGAAGCTCAAATTCTTCTCCATATCTGTTCGTTCTTCACTTCTTCGTTGCTTCAGTTCTTTGTAGATCTCATAGCTAGCCCGATTCCCTTACATAGTTGTGAATCTGGCGAGTAGTATGAGAAATATTTGCTAAGAACGCATTGTCCATTCGATCCTTGTATAAGAACCCACATTCGGGTTGCAGTTTTCTGAATTTCTTAGTTTTTGACGATAAACAAATGAATATAATGCACGATTTGTCACTGCCCTGGAACTAATGGATAAAATATAGATATGACTGAGTTTCAGGTCTGACTGACTTTCTATAAAACAACAAAGGCATTGGTCTAACGTAATATTCGAAATTTATTTTTTRACTTTTACAAATTTAAAATAATTTTATAAAATTATATTTTAATTCATTAATAAAATTATTCTCTTGATATTTAATATTTTAGTTATTTTACAATGAAAGAATTTAGAGGTCAAAATGTTCGATATACCAATTAGAAATGAAATAATTTATTTCTCTAATTTATTAATTATTTGTGTGTTATTGAGTGAATAAATTTATTTACGAAATTTTATTATTTTAAGTTAATTAGAATTATTAGATAATCGATTAGGCTTGGCCATTAGAACTCTTCTGTTTCTATTCAGAGTTTAAAGCCGATTTAATTTTTGGGTTCGATTCAAATGAGAACTAATAGATTATGATGTCATCGAATTAAGTTGATTAAGTTATAAAATGGTCTAAAAGGGGTTTTAATTACCGTTAAGTCTAGTTTTATTTTAAAAAAAGAAAAAAAAAGGGAAAATTTTTAGATCTAAGATCTGGAGAAGCTGTCGTCTTCTTCTTCGTGAAATCCAATGCACACACTCACACACTATCAGCACCTCTCCTTCCCTTTGCCGATGCCACCCCGATCACCGCCCATCGACTCCATTGTATTGCACGATCAAAGCTTGTCGCCCTCTGCAACTGATCATTGTTTGGCCAGGTCCACCCTTTGATGCTCAACGGGATTTCTTGTAACGATCCCCTTTCTGCTTGCCATGGATCCATTGCTGCTGCACCAATCACCGCGATCGAACGGCTACAGACCGAACCAGCTTGCTGCTCTGAAGAAGTTGTCATTTCTGCTCGTCGAACTTGCAGTCCGAGTGTCGTCTCCAGATCTACGCCGATGTCATTGCTTCCAGATCTGTGGTCGTCTCCACTCAAGTCGCACTGCTGCATGCTACTGGTTCGCCCTTTGCCCGGATCGCTCTGCACGTCGTTCGTTCGCTGCATGTCGTGCTAGACCAGAGCCGATTGGATCTGCTTGCCATCGCCTGCTTCTCAACAACTTGATCGCTATCGGAGCTTGCTAGCTGCAACCCTCTTTGCCCACTGGTTTGCTGCTCGCTGCACTTGACTTGCCCAGATCCGTGGCCCCCGCGCACCGAAGCTTGCACGCCTCTCGTTCCTATTCTGCTTCTTTTGCGCGCTATTGTTGCTCATTGGTCAGGCTGCTCAACGGATGCGACCAGACCAGTCACCGGTTCTTCAACTCGCRGGGTTCAGATACAGAATTTCCGTCAACCAGCAGCCGGAAGCTCGATCGGAAACAGAGCGTCGGTTTCAGTTTTGATCCGCTAAGTCCGGCCATGAGCAGAAATTGTTCAAGCCCATCAGGCGTCCAGGCAACCAAGCACCCAGGCGCCTAGGCCACTAGACGCCTAAGCGACTAGGCACCGTGGGTGACCAGGCCTATTGTTTGCTGTTTGTTCGCACGCTCGAGGCGAATGTAGCTCCATACACAACACTTAGAATTTGTCAAATTAAAGGTAAAATRATTATTTATTCGATTTCATTAATCGAATGATTTATATAATTGTATTCAGTATTGATGATTGTGAGAAATATAGATTATATTTATACATGATTAAATATTGTATTTAAATTAGTATGGACAGTATATTTTTAGGAATGTATTGTGTTTATGGTTGTCACTGTCATTATTAGCAAGAGTTGAGAACCATGAAATAACTTATATTTTTGGTATATTATTGTTGTCAATTTCAAAAATTTAAGTACGTTTTAATACGGGTGAGCGATGATGGTATGATAAATGTAATGTTTTAAAGTTGAACACTCATGTTAATGAATTTTATTTTTTGTAATAATAATTAGGATATTTTTTGGCACATTGACATTGTGGGCAGCCAAGGGACTCCTCTTTACATTTAAAGTAGAATTCTAACGTTAAGGACTTCAGATAAGTAAATTTCATTTTTTCCCTCATATGAACTTCTGTTTTGATTGTAATGTGATGCATGATAATTGTTCTTATATGTTTACTATGTGATCATGTTGAATTAAATTTGTGAGAATATTATCTGTTTCACATTATAACATCGATACATTTGCTATTAAATGAACATGCATCGTATTATCATGATATATCATCCTTAGCGAAAGTTTGCATGTTCACAGTATCGATAATGGAAATGAGTTAAAGGATAATGTTTGGAAATGGAAATTGTAAACGGCAATGAGTTCTAAAAGTTAGGAAATGGAAATAGGGGGTAAGCTTAAGCCATGAAAAGTGTGAGTAGGAAATGAGACAGGAGGGATTGGCGCACCAGACCTAACCCTCTTGGTAGGGTGGAAATAAAAGTAAAATGTACCTCTAATGAGGTGAAAGTAAAAAGAAATGGTAATAAATTTTTAACCACATGGCAGTTCTACCGGTAGAAGTTTATCTGGTTTCAAAAAATAATATCTCACTGTAGAGCTTAACGGTTAGGCGATACACCAAGTGAGCTCACGTTAGAAATGAAAAACTTTAGAGAATTTAGGTGAAAAGAATTTTAAACTTATAACAAATAATGCATGTCATACGCATTTCATACATAAAAATTTACTTACTGAGTTTTGTAGCTCACTCCTTTCTCTTTATTTTGTATTTCAGGTGATGAGTAGCCAGATAGTGCGTTAATGTCGCTTACGTGCAGGCTTGATAAACCGAGTGTCTTGTTCGAAAATAAATTCTTGTTGAATAATAGGAGTCATTTCATATGAAAATCTTTATTCATATATCCATTCATTTATTTGCTTATTTATCCATTGATTATTCTTTCAAATTATCTCTGGGTTGTAATATGAAGAGTATTTTTCTATTTTGATAAGGTTTCGAGTTGTTGGCGATTTGAGGTATTTTATTCCTATAAGATAGGTTTTGGTTGTGGTTGAGTGTTGATTTTCTACTTGTAAACAGGAAAAAAATGTTAATATTATGGAGGAAATTTTACCGAAATTTTTGTAAAACCTCTTTTCTATTTGAAGTTTCAAAATTTTTATTTTCTCCAACTTTTCATCAATTTATGTGAGTGAATATATTGTGACATTTTTATATTAGGATAGTTTCTGATCTAGGGGTGTTACATCTAATTTCCCAGGATTGAAAACTTCTAATTTGTTTCTTTGCCTCTTCTCAGTAAATAAATGGTTGAATGTCTGCTTAGTTTACTCAATTTTTTTAGGTTGAACATGTGTATAAAAAGTTCATGGTCAACGTAAGGTCTCCCTTACCATTATTTGTCCTTAACAATTAGTTTGAGAAAGGATAGAGTACAAATTGGAAGATACCAATAGCAACTCCATTCTTTTTATTATAAATAGTGAATAGGTTCTTAATGAATGAAAATGAGAAAGTAATGACAAGTAGGGATATTACAGTTGGCAAATAGGTCATTCGTCTTTCTTAAAGGTCAAGTATTCGAATCACRCGAGATGTATAATATTGAACCCACAGGGTGCKTAATATTTCACACGACTCGAGAGATTTTACTTCTTATTTTTATTCTTGGTTGAATTTTCAACAAAGAATAGATCCTTAGCAGTATCATACTTGCACATAATAGGTTAAAAATACTTTTATTGGCATTATTGTAGATGTATAACTAATTTAAGTTTTTTGACAAAAATATTATGATCTAGGTTTTGGTGCTTAGTTATACTTAAGACTTTGAATGAGACACGAGCTTAAGTTATGTGAGATTAGGTGTTGATGTCGGCTTATGAATCACCTAATTGACTCGTCTTCAATTGGAAGTGTGGATTTTGAGTAGGCTTGTACAATTATTTTCTCAATCATTCTTATCTCATTTTTTGAAACCCTACTTATATGGGCATATCTCGTCTCTTAAGATCATCGGGCTATTAATTTAATAAATAGTATGGTAATGTATATCGAGATTTAAGAACACAAAAAATCTCTTTTGATCTTAACTATCTGAGTATTGAGTAGCACATGCATTTCTCTACAATCTACTAGTATGAAATACTTGGCTTAAGGCAGCTGGAGCATAGTTCCTTGAATATGTCATGAATGTCTACGTAAATTACCATCTAATTGACTAGGTAAATCTTTATAATTTTTTCTACTGAAATTCTAATTAACAAGGAAACATTAATATTCGCTTTTGTTCTTATTGATCCCTGTAAAATGTCCTCAAGAAAACAAAAGATGTTAGAGTACCTCCAATTGAGAGTAAAGGCACAAAAAAGAAAAAATGAAAAAGATAGTCTGCAAGTTGCCCACTTCCTAGCTAAATACATATATTATATGTTTGATTTGGGTTCATCATTCAAMGAATTGAGCAAAGTATCCCTATGGTAGTTAGTATTGACTTTCGTGGTTGAAGCCAAAGATAATGCCAAAACATGAAAAATTAAGGGTATTTGTTGGTATGCTAAATTGCCGAGTCAATTCAGCTATCCTAGTTGTGGTCAGCTAATCTTTTCAAGAAAACGAAGCATGAGCTCTAACTAACTGGCCTTTTCATCGACTTGCTAGATCTGTAGTAACTTTTTTTTTAAATTTTTTTATGTAGGGTCCTTGAGTTAGCTAAAATAAGCCTTAAAAATTGTGCAAGTCAACTGTTTGACTAGATATATGGCTATTTGCTTGTTATGGCTAGAATAACAGACGACTAGGCTTGGAAGGATTAGCAAACAAGCTAAGGAGTTATGTAGATGAAGTTAAATGAGGAATTGATGCAGTTAATACCAAGTAAGGAAATGATATATTGAATACTACTAGCCGAAAATAAAGTAGATTGTAGCTAAACTAGTTTTGCTAAGATAAAGGTATGAAAACAACATGAAAACCAATAAAATTAAGTATTAAACAATAAAATAGCTGAGCAAACTAACCATTTACACTATTAATGCAGTAAACAATAAAGCTTCAAGAACTATTAAAAAAACAGGTAAAGAAAAGCAAGAACTTGAACTCATAAAGCATTTAAAAAATGCATAAGAAACTATCTAACAAATTAAGCGGCTGAGATCTAGAAACATGATAGAAAAACTGTAAGGAAGCTGGATAAATAAAACAGTTTAATGGAACTACACTAATGAAAGTAGTAAGAAAGCATATTAAAGAGTCAAAACAACTTAAGAAATAACGAATAATATATTCAAATATCATTGAAATGCAAAAAACATAGCGCCACCTTGATACATAGCTAAGAAAGTTGGAAAATAAGCAGGAAGCTAGCTAAACATTGCTGAAACTTAACCTGAAGATGAAAATGAAAATAATATGCTTGGTTTATGAATTGATAGAAATGTCCTTATCTTTTTTCATCTTCTCTCATCTTCTCTTATTTATACTTAACTAAGATATTCTTATTAGCTTGGGGTCGAAGAAAGCCGAGCCACTAACCCATTTTCCTTCACTGCACATCCTTCTTAGTCCACATCCCCTTTCTTCAATTGGTAGATAGCACGTGTCCAAATCCTTTGGCCAGTGGTCTTATCCTTTTTATTCCTTAGCCAAATATTTGTTTTTGCCTCTAGCATTTCGATTGTTCCTCCTTGCTCGATGGCTGGTCCTTGGTTTTGCTTACATCTTATGTTTTTAGCCATCTCAATTCTTAGCCACAAAATCCCTTGAAGTCATTTTGTTGCATCCGCCGTTGCTACTTCCTTAGTTGTTTACATTAGATATTTTTAAGTTTCAATACATGCCCCCAAGCTTTTGCCCTCATCAAGTGTATGGCAACTGGATCGAGTAACACTTGATGCCGGTCATAACCTTTCCTATGCCACTGAAATTCATATAGTCATCGACTGTTAGGCCTGGACCACAGTCCTTGCTTTAACCGGTTGGGTAGTTTTAGTAATAATGGTTTGCCWTGGGACTCGTAGCTGTCCTACCATTTCAGCTTCTGTTGGCGGCAAAATAGGTACAAATCAGATTCCATTTCACTTTCCATTTTCTTTGTTTTTTGAGCTCTCGCATTTCTCTGCAACTAAACCATCTATCATCCTTCCAACTGCCGCCTTTATGTCTTCCAGTAGCGAAAATCACGATGAATTTTCTGATTCTGGTCTACGATGACTCTAATAAGGAGTTTGTTAAAGTRGGCCCTGTCGTCCTTCCTTTTGCCTTACCTCTCATTTGTCAAACTTGTTGGGTTTGATCTTCCCCTCACATGATCGGCATGGTCATTGTCCAGATGACCAAAGAACTTTCGATGTTGGCCTGGTTGATTAGCCATTTTCAACCAATGGTCCGAGCAGCTGTCGCGAAGCTTAGAGGATACTTGGAGAAGATGGGGCATCTTRCATGCCATTCAACTGTCTTCTTCCACCTTCAAGTTTGATAAAAACCTCTTCATGGCCATTTTGCCATTCTTGTWCTCTGCTGTGAATGCCTTTATTTTTTCGTTCAGCATGTTAACCCTGATATTGTTGGATATTATAACTATCTTATGCTGTCGATTGTCACAATTGATGTCCCAGCATTGTACTCTAATGATAGGACAAAGGATTTTGCATTCTCCTTCAACAAACGCTTTGTCGGATTCACCAAGTTTGTTGAGAACAATACAGACAACTTCACTGCCATTTCTAATGGCYAATATGGTGRTTTTCTGCAGTGRTGGCTATGTAAGTATGTGCTTTGCTCGGCCTCTTAAGGAGTGGTGGSCAATTACCARTATTACATAGCCCTACTGATGAACAATTAACCCTTTCCTCTGGCTGCTATGGTCTTGTCCCTACTTATACCAAGGGCCTTGTTGGCTAACTAAGGCCTTGGCCTGTGGAGAAGAGGTGGGCTTGTGGCTGTCCCTCTTTGGATTCTGTAACTGTGGATCTACTAGTATATCCTAGAGTTTAGGATAAGCTGTTTGACTATTTCAGAGGCTACGCATGAGGCAACGGGCTATCAACTGTGTGATGTGCCTATAAGACAGATGGCCCCTTGCCTATCGATGATTTTCAACTTCTTCTAATCTAAGCGGTACACTATCGATGACTCATTCCCTTACTACGTTAGGGATGAGGGGCCTGACTGGCTACGATAGCAATCTGATAGCTACAATTATGTTGAGGTCAAAGCTATTTTGGTCAGCCTGCTAACTCCTCGACTCCTACTGAATGGTGTTCGGCCCACAGCTCGTTATACCAAAACGTCAACTGAGTCGTACTATCCTTACTACTGTGCCAGGTAGTTTAGGCTGATTTAGGATATACCAGTTGACCATTGGCTTCATACTCCTTTTGCTAGCTYTCCAAACCTTTTCGAGGCTAATATCAAAACTTGGATTGCGTGCTGCTAGTCAAAGTTTGAAAAAAATTTCTTTCAAATTTTTTAGCCCTACCCCTTAAGCACTTCAACCTTTGAAACCTAGTAGGACAAGATATATGATGCCTTTTCTTCAATTGAATCAGCTGAATGCCTGCTACGACCTTCCTTTCCTCTACTCTCTTGGCTGRTGACTCGGTTACCGGAACTTCTTTCAAACAGAAAAAGGGTGTTGTTGCTCTTATTGCCTCCCCTCCTTCAACTATGTCTCCAGTTGCTGCAACCTCTTCCAGAAAGAAGAGGAAAATTGAGGAACCTGCTTGTGCCCTAGGTATATTCGATCTTCAATCAACTAGGTTGTTGGATGGTAAACGATTTGATCCTTACCTTCTTCCTTTATCTTACATGGCCAGCGAAGTCGATTGATGTGGATGCCCTTCCTGACCTACCTGGATCTGGGCTGCTTCTGCTAGGTTAAGGAAATCAAAACAATTGAGATCAACCGGTGTGCCAATGGTCATCCCTATGAAGATAATGTTCTCCCCCTTTTTCAATATCCTTTAGAGCTAACGTGACTATGCCTGYCCATTTTATTTTGTAGCAACCGGAGAAGAAAAGGTCTTGCTCGACCACTTCCTCTACTACTCCACTGGCTAAATCTTCTAATGAAAAGGAAAAATAAGGAAGTTCGACTAAAAATCAAGAGGCCACCCCTTATGTTTCTGCTTCTCCTGCCCCTGTTGTTGTTACTAAAGCTATGCTAAGCTTCTTCATCTCCCCTAGCCATCCTACTGACTCTACCTAGGTGACTCGAGCTCTCAGCTTTCTAAAAACAAAATTCAGAGAAAACATGCTCGTGGACGAGGCGATTTATGAGATCCTCTATAGAGCTCAAAGTGTGGTTGCTCAATCCTTTAACTCCTCCCTATCAGCCGAGCTAAAATCTAAATGTCTTGTTGCTTGTGCTTGCATGACTCGATTTTTGAGTACCATAGAGGTTAGCCATAAGCTGCAATCCAGAGCAGCTACGAAGTTGGTTGAGCTATTTTCCATCTCTACTAGGCATGAGGAACTAAGCACTAGTTTTGCTATTGAGCGAGGTATGAAGGAATAYTTGCAGCAGATTGCTTRTCTCATTACGAARAGATCTTCTTCCTGGAAGCTGAAATCAGCCTCTGGTGGCTGAGCTTTTGTCTGAAAGGTAAAAATTGATCGAGGACAGGGGCATATGGTTGGTCTTTACAAAGAGGCCCAACATGTTCAATCTTGGCTGACTGATTTGGAGAGCCAGCACCCCATGATGGAAAGTGAGAAAAAAGAAGGTATTGTCGGCCTAGAGGAATGTAGAGGGACTTGTGCTAATATRAGCTCCCYAGTATTGAAGCTTATTATTCCTCAAGCCGCTGAGGAGCCAATTGGCTTGGCTAAGGAGATTGAATCAATGCCAACTGTTGGAGAGCCATCTAGCCAAGCTGACCCATTACCACATTGTTTTTTTGTGGCTACTGCTCCAAATCCTACTGACAAGTCCGATGATCATGTAGCTGAGGACTCTGCTGACCAGAATGATGGAACCCTCTTGTTCGACCTTTGTGATGATGTACTGAATGTAGTTGCTAAAATCACACCCGATCCTGCTCCCTCTGTGGAATATCTAGATTTGGTAATTGTTGCAGTCTCTTCATCTAATGTGGCTAGTAGCCAGGAGGCGATTGACGTTGCTCCTTACGCTGCCTCTCTCTTTRTGATTAAAGCCAAAATCYTCTTCGACTGTTCGTTGGAATGTGTCTCTATCTTTTATTTACTTTTCTTCTTTTCTTTTTCCTACTCTGTTGGCATGTAGCTGAAAAACAATCCTCATGTTTTGCTAGTCGGCTGATTGCATAGCTGAGTAATCTTATAGAACAATTTCCTTTTTCTATCAAATTTCAATTTCTTCGTAGAAAGAAAGATGACATCGCTTTAGATACCTGTCATTGATCGCTAGGCCTAACTCCTTACCATTCCGTTGCTTTAGCTGGTAGGCTCCTCTAGGGATAACTTAGCTAACCAGAAAAGGTCCCTCTTGCTGACCATTTGCCAACTTTTAGATTGTTAAGTGCAATAGGTAAGATTGTTTTCCACATCATATCACCTTCTTGGAATATTCTAGCCTAGACGAGCCAATTGTATGCCTTGGCTACTCTCTGTCTGTGTCTCAGAATGTGCTCAAAAGCCATCCACCTATCCTCATCTACCTGGTCTAGCTCCATTAGCAAGGCTTGCTTGTAATAGACTATCGGCATGTCATGCTGGAAAGCTACCCTTGCTAATTGTATAGTGAGTTCTACCGGAAGGACTGCATCTTGCGCATATGCCAACTGATAGGCTGTAAATTCTGTGGCTGTCTTAGGGAAATTTTTGTAGACCTAAAGTAGTTCTTGCAATACTTCCTACCACCTTCTAGGTTTTTCTTCAATAGCCTTTACAATCATTTTGATAAGTACCATGTTGGTTACTTCCGCTTGCATATTAGCTAGGCATAATAAGAGGTTGAGTGTATAAGCTTAATTTTGAACTGCTCAATAAAAGCGCTTCACCTTATCCCTAGTAAAGATGGTCCTTTGGTTCTGTGATGGATTCTGGAACTCTAAATTGAAAAATGATTTGATGTTTGATAAAGTTAATCATAGCTTCTTGAGTTACCTTTGTCATCGGCTGAGCCTCCACCCACTTGGTAAAAACGTCAGTAGCTACTAAGATGAATGAGCGCCCTTTAGAATATGATGAGTGAATCTTGTCGATTACGTCCATTGCCCAATCTCTAAACGGCCATGGTTTGACTATAGGATAAAGTTTTGTGGCTGGGACATTAAAGAGATGCCCATGTTTTTGACAAGTATTACAGCCCTTGGCGTAGATGTAACAATCGGCTGTAATGGTTGGCCAGTAAGTCCCGTGCCGATGTAAGGACCTTCTGAGCTTCGATCCTGCCTGGTGTGCTCTACACATGGATTTCAACCAATGCCCTTGCTGACTCTTCCTTATTCAAACACCTTAACAAGATCCCTCATGACTCCTTTTGAATAAATCACCATCAATGATTAATTGATTCAGTGCTTTATGTTTAAGCTGCATACTAGCCTTAATATAAGGATCTTTTAAGTAGTTGCATCTCGGCTATTGATGAAAAGGATTGGTTGGTACAAGTGAGCCGATGCATCCTTGGTAACATATCTTTGTATTCTGATGCATACTGAGCCAAATCATTGTCTTCCTGGTTCTCTTCTCTGCAAAAGTGCATGAGTACCACATTGGCAAACTTCCTCAGTAGGGATTGAACCTTCTCGTATAGGCTAATTAAATTGGTGTTCGTACACCTGTACTTTCCTACTAACTACCGAATGACTAGCTGAGAGTCTCCCATAATTTGCACAGCCTTGGCTTTCAAGGACACCAGTAACCGTAACCCTAAAATTAGAACCTTGTATTCCACTTGTTTGTTGGAGGAACCTTTTTCCAATTCGAACATGAACTTACCCTTGAGGCCCTCGGGGTTGATAACTGTGATATTAGCCCCTGTTCTGACAAGATTTATRAAATGTCAAACCTCCAGGGTTTAATTCCAACATAACTTTGTGCTTCCGCCTATGAAGCCATCGTATAAATACAAGGATGCTCAACCAAGAAATTGACTATAGTCCGACCTTTACTAGCTCTTAAGGGCATATATTTCAGCAAGAAAGTTGCTAATTTTACCACCTATCTCATCAAACAGCCTTGCAAGATGGGCCGATTCAAAAGGAAACATAACAGATCTACCTTGCATATAACATTGACCTCCATTGACAGCTAGTATTATTCTAATTTGGTATAGGCATGAAAGAGTGAAAGGTATAATTTCTCAATTGAAGAATACTTGGATTCTGCATCATTAAGAGATCGACTGAGGTAGAACCTGACCCTCTCAACTCCTTCTTCATCATTTTGAACCAATAAGCAACTGATTGAAGTGTTTGCAACCGATACATAAAGTTTTATTAGCTTATCATTTCGAGGTAAAACCAGGACTGGTGGTTAGTGAAACTCCATTTTATCTTGTCAAACATCTCCAGTTGTTCTGCTCTCCATGTGAATGTTTCGGTTGGTCGTAGCTTTAGCAATGGAGAGAAAGCTTTGAGTTTCCCAATTGAATTTGCCAGAAAACGCCTCAAAAAGTTTGTTTTACTAATCAAGCTCTGCAGCTCTTTCTTGTTTTTGGGGGTCTTACTTCTAATATCTCATTGGCTTTGCTGGAATCCACCTGAGTTCCTCTCTAATATACCAAAAGYACCAAAAAAATGTCCAGCAGATACTCCAAAGGTGCACTTCGTTTGGATTCATTTTCAAATTATGTCGACATATCCTAAGGAATGATTTTTTCAAATCAGCTAGATGTTGCGAGAAAGTGTTTGATTTAACCACCAGGTCATCAATATAAACCTCTATGCTTTAGCCGATCATATCATGAAAAATGATGTTCATGGCTCTGTAGAGCGTAGTTCCTGCATTCTTTAGTCCGAACAATATTACCACCCATTTGAACAAACTGATTGCTCTTAGGCATCTAAAGGCTGTCTTGTTTACGTCATTTTCGGTCATAAATATTTGTTTATAACCAGAGTAGCCATCCATGAAGTTGAGAAAATTTGTTCCCTGCAGCTGAATCGACCAACATATCCGCCATAGGCACTTGTTCTTGTGCATGTGGAGACTGATTTCCCCAAGTTTCTTCCGTGCATCAGGCAAGTTTGGTATGAGTTTGTCCATCCATGTATTGGCCACCATAGTCCTGCCCCCAGCTAGATGTTGTAAATAATGCCCTGGTGAACCGAGTTAGATTGAAGTCCGAGGTGGGAAAAGGTTTGCAGCTTCTGGAAAAGCCATCCGAGAAAAGGGTGGCCCGATGACCGATGTGGCTCATTGACTACGAGGTGATCTTTCCAGCCATTGAAATTGGTCTCTGGGGAAACTATGGTAGTGGTTGTGCCCAAGACTAAACAGCTTCCAAATGCTCTATGAAGGGAGTCCAAACTAGGAAAGAATGATACACTGGCTAGGAATAAATAGATTATCCAGGGAATCCCATTGCGTCAAACCTTGATTGAATTCGTTCTACAACATGGATTTAAAGACAATAGCAAATTGTTGAATTATGTTTTGTATTAACTCATATGTGCAATGTTCCATAATAAACCTAATGGCTGATAAAAAGGTAGGAATCGACTGCTCGTCAGGAGGATTAGCTGATATTGATGGATCTTGTCGCCTTGGGTGTTGTTTCTTGTAGAACACCTTTGTGTTCTAGTGTCTGCCGYATAGCACTTACAGAACCGAACTCCAACATGTCTCCTATAGACATTTCGCTAACCCAAAATGAGCAATTTTGATCTCTAGTCATAATTTTTCGGTTAGAGAGCAGTATCATGCACACTTAGCATGTCCCACTAGGCGTGCTAAATGTGTTGGTGGGCTAAAATTGCCTAACCGATTCGGCTATCCTGCTCGTGGTCGTTAAACTTTTCAACATAACGAGACCTAAGCTCTGATTAACTAGTCTTTGATCGACTTGTCAAATCTGCAGRAACCTCTTTTATATGTAGGGTCCTTGAGTTAGATTAAGTAAGTCCTCACAAAGTGTGCACGTCAATTGTTTGACTAGGTGTATGGCTATTGCTTGTTGCAYCTAAGATAACAGCCGGTTAAGCTTGGAAGGATGAGCAAACAAGCTAAAGAGTTATGCATGTTAAGCTAAGTGAGGAAATGGTGCAGTTAATACCAAGGAAGGAAATGATATATTTAATACTACTAGCCGAAGATAAAGTAGATTGTAGCTAAACTAGTTCTGCTAAGATAAAGGTATGAAAACAACAAGAATAGCAATAGAATTAAGAAGTATAAATAGTTTTAGCAATCTAAATACTAAATAAAATAGTAAATTATGCTAAACAAGAGTAATTGTAGCTAATAAAAGAGAAGTCTGACAAGTTGAGCAAACTAACCATTTACAATAATAATGCAACAAACAATAAACCTTCAAGAACTATTAAAAAAAAAAAATTGGTAAGGAAAGGCAAGAACTTGAACTCATAAAGCATTCCAGCAAAGCGGTTGAGGTCTAGAAACATGATAGAAAGTTTGTAATGAAAGCTGGATAAATAGAGCAATTTATTGAAACTACACTAATGAAAGTGGTAAAAAAGCATATTAAAGAGTCAAAACAGCTTAAGAAATAACAAGATAATGGATTCTAACATCATTGAAATGAAAAAAACATAAAGACACCTAGATGCATAGCTAAAAAGCTTGAAAATAAGCATGAAATTTCCTATAAATTTCATACTACGCGTCCTTCTTGGCCCACGTTCCCTTTCTTAAGCTGGCAGGTAGCACGTGTCCGAATTCTTTGACCAGATGGTCCAATCATGTTTTGCTGATAGTCAATTAGTCTGTTGCCTCTATGGTTTCGGCTTTTCCACCTTGCTCGACAACTAGTCCTTGATTTTGCTTGCCTCTTAGTTTTTAGCTGTCTCAATTCTTAGCCGCAGAACTCCTTGAAGTCATTTTGCTACGTCAGCCATTGTTCCTTCATTAGCTATTTACATAGGCTATTTTTTAGTATCAACAATACTATATATTTCTATTTATTTCTGCAAAATAACTTTTGTAATTGTATTGATATGGCTTATAAAATCAAGTTTATGGAAAAGGTTAATTTCAGTGAGGTTGTAAAAGCTAATATTTTAAAAACTCCATGGAAAATACTTAGCCTTAAATAACTTCTGGGAAAGGAAAAAAAAAAAGAGAAAATATTATTCATGAGGTTACTCCCCATTTTCACTGAGTCTAATGGATTAGTTTRTGTTTTCCTTTAAGGAGAAAATTGCATTACGTAAGATCTGCATGAAGGGCAGACTTACCTTCAGGTATACACTTTCGATCCAAATCGTAGGAGAATCCAACTAGTGCCCAATTTGGACAAAATGTGACTTACAATATTTCTAGCGTGCCAAAAATAACTTAGTTCAAAGTGCACAAAGAAAAACCTAATTCCATCTTAGTATCTACAATGATATTTCCAATCAGAGAGCGATCTAGGGCCTTTTAAGCTTATTGATTATTTCCAAGGCATCCCTTTCAACAATTATCATTGAATTAACAAAGTCTTTGGCAAAATGAACCTCGAAAAGTGTAGCAAAGCTCTTGGCATGTGATATATCAGGGCACAAAGGTCCCTTCGTCGCCATTGACGTCACCATCTCCTCTCTTCAATTTCAACAATTGCACCTATACATGTTGATGATTCAAACCAAGAGGCATCCATGTTAAGTTTTTCAGTAGGCGGTACTGGACATTGCATTCTATTCTTGCTTGAACAGGTTTGGTTTTGACTGCCATGGAAGTCACTCGTATATATTCCTTAGCCATGGCTAAAATTTGATGGACAATCTCTACTGGGCAGGTTTGTTTCTCTATGAACATGTGAGTGTTCCCTCGCAGCCAGATTTTCCAGAGAGCAAAGCCAAACAAAAAACAACCCTCATCTTCTTCATCCTGCAAAGGCGCTGTTAGAAACTCAAGGAAACTCCCAGCTGGATGTGACAAACCAACGTTGGGGAGATCCCAATTCATTTCAAATGTCTTTCGAGTGGGTGCAATCGACTAGAGCATGGCGATAAGTCTCAACCATTTCTCCATAGGCAACCTGACCCAAATCCATCCATTGTCGATGCCAAGTTATGATCTATTTGTAAGACGCCAATGCTACATTGCCACAAAATAGCCTTGTTCTGGGAAGAATCCGAAGGTATCAAAGAGAATCCCAAAACTGCTTGTCCCCAATGAACTGGAGGTAGATCTACTGGTGCTTGCTCTCGCTTGCATGTCCATACGAGCTCTATAACTAGTTTTCACCATATAAATCCCAGAAACAATATGGGCCCACGTCAGTACATCAGGCGGTCTCGATGCAATTAAAGAAATTTTCTCAATCACGTGAATACCATCATCTATTAGAAATTGTGCTAGGCAGTGCCCATTCCAAGAGCAAGAACCCCAATCAATGAAGGCAGATACCCTGAGATCATGGAGCATGATGCATGAGGTCCAGGGGTTAAAACCTTAAAAGAATGGTTTCGAGGTAACCGCCTATTAACCCATACCTTCACTAATCCACCAAAGGTTACCTGCTATACTGCACCAGCATCCAAAAGTTCCTGAACCACCAAAAGAATCCTCTAGATGAAAGAGGGACAAGACCTTAACTTTGCTTCCAAGAATGTCAAAGTTGGATGATACGTACTCCCCTAGGACCCTAGCAACAAGGGAATTAGGGTTATGTATTAGCTGCCATCCTTGTTTAGCAAGCAAGGCAATATTAAAGCTTTCCATGTTGCGAAACCCTAACCCTCCTTCACCCTTGGATTTGTAGATATCATCTCAAGCTTTCCAATTAATTTTTTTGGTCTTATGTAGGCCACCCCACCAAAACTTCTACACCATAGAAGTAATAGAATCCCTAACAGATACTGGAAGGAGGAAATGGGACATTATATATATGAGGACGGATTGAATTACGACTTTTATAAGAACTTCTTTACCAGCCTGGTGAGAGAAACTTCTCCTTCTACCCATTAATCCATTTCCAGATATTTGCGATGACGTACTGAAACACATCATTTTTACTTCTCCTAGTGATATATGGTAATCCAAGGTACTTTCCCTTTCCATCTCCTTCAGCCTACCTAAAGTGGCGAGAATTTTCCCTTTAGTGCTAGCATTCTAACGATAACCAAAGAAAATAGAGGATTTTCCATAGTTAATGCACTGCCCCGAGTGATATTCATAAGTGTTGAGGATGCCTTCTATTGCAATTCTGTTGTCCACATCTGCTTCCGTAAATAGGATCTATCATGTGCAAAAAAAGAGGTGAGAAACGCAAGGTCCATCCCTCTTAAAGGAAGAGCCATTAGGATCCCTCCTTTCTTATGCAGGTCAAATAAGGGCTAAAAAGCTTTTGAGCATAATATGAGCAAGTAAGGTGACAAGGGGTCACGTTGCCAAATGCCTTGATTAGGCGTAAATGGCTTGGAGGCCGTACCATTGATCAGAATTGAAAAAGAAACTGTCCATATGCACCTCATGATGAGGAAGTAGAGAGTTGCAAGAAAGCTTAGGATGTGCATAACGAACTCCAAGTAGTCCCACTCTACATGATTAAAGGCCTTGCTCATGTCTAGCTTCAAAGCCATGTAGGCTTTTTTGCTGGGATGTGAAATGTAACTAAGAGGGATGAATTGAGTTTTAAAAACTATTTCCAATAAAAGCAAAGTTTTCACTCCAAGATTATCATCCCCATCTTTGCTCCAGGCGCGAAGGGCTTTTCTGGAAACTGCTTTAACACTCATCCATAAATATAAGCCAGCCTTTGGTCAAGATGTCAATATTCATAAGTTATCAGTTTTCTTTTCCTAAGTCGACTCCCTCTACTCTAAAACAAGAGATCCTTGCTAAGTTAAATATGTCGGAGGCTGAACAAGATGGAGTTGATTTGGGACTTCCCTATCTGATTGGCAAATCAAAGAAACAGGGGTTCTCTTATCTAAAGGATCGAATGTGGAAAAAGTCTCAGAGATAGAAAGAAAGGCTATTGTCTCAAGCTGCCAAGAAAACCTTAATAAAATTGTGTTTCAAGGCCTATCAGTGTATGCAATGTCTTGTTCCTTCTACCAGAAACTCTTTATTCTGAGTTATCTTCTATTATAAGTAGATTCTGGTGGGGTACAAGAAAATATGGAAATGGTATACATTGGAGATCATGGTCTAAATTATGTCAATGCAAGACGGATGGGGACTTGGCTTTAGGAACCTGGAAGTTTTCAGTTTCACATTTTTGGCCAAGCAAGGATGGGGCATTTAGATTCGCTTGTGGCTCGGTTACTCAAAGCCATATATTTTCCTCGAAAGGATTTCGTGCAAGCAAAATTGGGATATGGGCCATCCTTTACATGGTGCAGTATTTGGGAAGCTCGAAATTGTTGAGGCAAGGTTTATGTTAGCGGATCGTGAAGGGGGATTCTATTGGCGCCTGGAATACTCCTAGGCTGACCACTCATTTTGAATTCAAAATCCTCACCCGAATCCCTTACTACACTCCAATGTTCCAATTAAAGCTGCTATCATTCCAAATCCACCACGGTGGAATTTTTCTCTGATTCGATTCATCTTCTTGCCAAGAGACGTCAAAAAAATTCTTGAAGTACCACTACCAACGGTGACAGGATAGGCTTATTTTGCAATATGACCCTAACGGGTTATTTTCAGTTCGATCCGCATATAAACTTGGAATGCAGTTTCTTTACAGATGCCAACAACACTCATCCATTCCCTATTCTTCGGCTAATGGTAATGGAGGTTACTGGAAGGCTAATGGAAGTTAGGGATTCCACCAAAAGTCAGGGTATGGGCGTGGCACTCGTGATATTTTGCCTTCTCGAGTTAATCTTAAGGGTGGTATAGGCCTTCCCCAGGTAATTTCTCTTTTGCAGCCAAGCACCGGAATCTCAAATGCATATTTTTCTTAAGTGCAGACATGCTTCCAATATCTGGAAGGAAAGTAGACTTCCTATACATAAGGCAGCAATAGATACAACATCCATGTGTGTGGTATTATGTAATCTTCCCTTACATCCAAATCTCTTTCCTATTGATGAGGTGGAATTTATTATAGCAATGCTCTCGGCAATATGGTGTGCACGAAACTGATGGATTTTTTAAGGTAAATTCATTTATCCAACTGAAAAGGTAGTTTTTGCCTCTGCTTATCGTGACGAATTTAGACTGCCATCAATGTACTGCATATATCTTATTCTACACAAGGTGCTCCTATCCGTAGATGGAAACCTCCTGATCCTCTAGCCTTTAAGATCAACGTTGATGGAGCTGCGCATCAAGGCTTGGCCGGTGTAGGTTTGAAAGCTACTGCCATTAACGTAACGATATTCAACATGTCCCCAGGAAGGCAAATATCCTAGGTCATTCTTTGGCTCAGATTGGATGTAGTATGAATTCTAGTTACCTCTGGATGGGTTTTGTGCTAAAAAGTATTTTTTACCTGGGGCTGTAGGCCACCATAGCCCAAGGATGGCTTCGCCTTCTTGCCTTCTGAAGATAAAACTTGATTTGAAATTGGGAGTTTTCACGAGCTTTTGGTTCAGATGCAACTATGTAATTACACACGGTCGGGCATTTTCCTAATAGTTTGGGTACCTCAGAGCATTAAAATGTGAAAGATATTGGATGTGAACCTGATTGCCTGGTTCCCCATCAGAGGTGTGAAATTCTGAAAATTCTGAAATGATAGTAGTTGAACAAGGCATGTTTCTATGGAGTTTTATGCATGCTGGACATTGAAATTTGTAATTAATTTTCGATTGCACAATAAGAATGATTAAACTGACGTCCTCAACTCATACTTRCAAATAAATGTTGGTAGAGAAGACGCAAACTTTTATTAAACTCAAGTCTGAATGATTCTTTTCTTTGTTTTAGTTTCTTACTGGAACTACGTTACAGCTTAAAAGAAAAGAACAATTAAAACTAAAAGTAACTGCTTGTAAGTGGAAGGAAATACGGCCACAGTGGTTTATCAAGATGGTTTCTTATTTGTGCCTGAATGTTATTAGATTCCAAATGAGAAAAGGATCTTTAATAGGATAAATGAATTTGAAACACAAGCAGAGCCAAGACACAGAACTATAATCAGTCATGAAATTATCTCAACGAGAGAATTTCCATTTACTGAATGATCAAGTTTGGCTACATAAAACAATTGACATCCGACTACAACTACTTCATTAACAGGGACATAGAGAGCTCGTCCAAAACTTAACTAACCATTGAAAAAAGATCGTTGGCTATTTCCAAACCTCTCGCTCTCTAGCCCAGCCCTGCTAATTGAAGCACTGAACCTACCAAAGGYCAACACGTCTCATTTTGGAAGTTGATTTTGAGAAAGTTGCTTGAATCTTTACTCTACTTCACCTTCCAAGAATCTGAATTCTCATCACCAAGGCGACTTCTGGCAAGCATGCTCTTCGTCCTCTCCAGGACACCAAAGAAGATGGAACCTCCAATACCTATCCACAGTACTCTCGGACCTAACCCCTGCACCACAACAGCCAAAACAGATCACAGTCATTAAATTGCCAATATTGGGGCATAAAAACTCTCTGACTCGGTAAATAACCAATTGAATATGCCAAAAACAAAGAAAGAATTGATAGTCAAACAGATACAGGTTAATTTTCTCTCATGATTTATAGAATGTTTTAGTGCAGACAAACTCTAATCAAGAAAGCCAAAGATGTAGCATTTAACTTTTGATTACATATCTTTAAAAAGTAGAAGTCATAAATGATGAGAGAACCCTTCAATCAGCCTCTTGTGAAGATCAGATGCCAAATTAAATCCTTCAAAAGAAGTTGATTGGAATACAAACTTTGCTTAAAATTTGCAGCTTTTGTCAAACCAAAAAGAAAGCTGCTAGGAATCAGTTTCACAGAAGATTATGAAATGAGGAAAACTAGAGAAACTGGATTACAACACAAATGGATTAATTACGATCTAATTCTCGAAAAGTTCAGTGGTTGTCCTATTAGAATGGCGTAATAAGATGTAAAATAGCCATTTAAATTATTTCATCTGTTAAATAATAAAAATTAATAACTTTAGTTATTAAAGAACTAGCATTGGGCTTTCTTGTGCTGTGTGTTTTCAGTTCACAAAGAAGCAAAGACTTTCCTGCAAAATGAATGTCACAAATTTTTTAAAAAAAAGTCTTATCAGTCTTATCAAGTTTGCAAACAACGTGTATCTTAATTTTTAGGACATCCAAACACCAATTATCAAATATATACACCAGAAAAGCATCCATGTTGCTAAATTGTAGAAGTTACAAGAAAGCTCATTGCAAACAGCTTCTCAAAATCGTGTTAAATAAGAAGCTCAACATCTTGCATTCACCAAGAAATCAAGAAAGAGGGATATGAAGTGCAATTTGTTAGCAACAGAGAATATTTAAAAGGAAATTTAAATTAGTTAGAGTATTATTTATTTAATTATTTTAACTTAAAGGAATTATGGTTGACTTTATCTATATTATCGTTATCCTTCCCTACTTTTTCTAAACAACCTATTGTTACATTCCTATTTTGTCTCAATTTGCTATCACAAAATCTGGAAGTAATATTACTTAAAAGTAACATATTCTCACCAGAGTTTAAACATGCAGGCTTCTCCTATAAATAGGAGAACCTCTTATGAGTTTTTTCAAAGAGAGAATCACCGTAAACAGGTTATATTTTAGACTACTGCATTTCCTGCTTCACCTCTTCTTCATCTCCACTGCTGGTAACATATAATTATTGTTGTTTCTGCCACCCTCTATATTAGAGGAAGCTTTTTTAATCCTGGGAGGGTATTCCAAAGCCATTGGATTAATCCTTCAAGGATGGTGCTACCTATTTGCACGCCTCAGAGGTTTTCTAATTATTTTTGTTATTCATACTATTGTTGCCTTATTTTATCAAATTATCCAACACAATTTAATGCCCAAAACTTGAAGTACAAATCAATACACGACCACAGAATACGTCACAGAAATTCAAGAAATAATCCCTACTTAGCAGTTTGTGCATTTGATGGTGGAAGAACATCTCCCTTTTGGCCATTTACAGTGCTATTGAAAAAAAGTATGAGAGTATTTCTGTTCCCCTTATGGCATTGAATATCAATGAGTTATTCCAGCTTGATACTTCAAGAAAGTTTAGACAGTATTCAATGTTTCCCAACTATAAAATTGAAATGAATAGAAGGAACAAAAAAATACTCCAGAGCACTACAGTTTTACAAAACAAACATACAGGGAACAGTACATACGGGCACACCTTAAATAGGGCAGATGTCCCCTCTTCTCTTGCTATAGAACGAACACAGTGGTAAATACCTTCATACTGCTTTGTAGATCCCTGAAGAGAGAAACAAAATGGTAAATAACAAAGAAGCATTTTAAATAGTTGTAGGAACTTAATGAAGAGATAAGCATGAGTTATATCAACCACACCTGAATCATCAACCTAGTCTTTATCACATCCAGAGGAGTTGTTATAGCTCCAGTTATAGCTCCTGTTTTTAAAATTTAAACAAATCGAAGAAATTATAGAATTATGCTATAGAAATCTAGTTTAATAACAAATTGTTCTTTGCAGTCTATATATCAAATCTAGTTCACCATAGGTGTAAAGTTATGGCATTCGTACAAATATAAGTAATCATCCTATTAAACAAGGGGATGAACTCGTCGCAAGCCGAAAATTTTTGTTTGGCAATCCAGTCACTCACCATAAAGGTCATATAGGATAGAGCAATAGGTATAGAAGTGAGAATCCATCCTACCTCAGGGTAAATATTTGTTTAACGACATCCTAAATAACTGAAGAAAACCTATATCTCAAGAATGAGAAAAAATTTACAGCTTTGACCAAATTAAGCAAGCGTGCCAAGAGGAGAGGTCAACCAGGACACACATTTGGCATTACTTTCTGAATTGTTCGTACTCAAATCCAGATACACATATCTTAGTCCAGCAGCATTTACCATTCCGGTAAGTAACAACCAAAGAGAAAAAAAGAGAAAATTAAATGTGCAGCATACAAAAGAATTTGATAAAAGGAAACAGTCTGAATTATATATATTATCACTTTACTCCAGACTTATAAGAGAATGGAGGACCAATCTTGAATCGAGAAGTAACAGAATACACCCACAACTCACAGAACACCAATGAAGTTCAAAACCCCCCCAAAAAAAAAAAAAAAAAAAAAGGAGGAAAAAGGAGAACAAGAGTATAGTTACCTGCAAATGCTCCAATCATCGCATTCTCATGATCTTTGAGATCTCTTCTGGCCTGCACAAGTTTAGGAGAAAAGAGGAAAAGAAAAATCATACTCTCTACTTAACTGCAGAAATTTATGCAAAATTAGATGGAACAAACTCAAAGGTATTAAAGTTATATCTTTCTGTTGCCAGGATAGATGGATTGTTAATAAATGATTCCTACATAAAAACAATAATACACTTATACTTTGACCAACGGATAGTTTTCCATTGTCTACTGGTGGAAGAACGGAAAAAGAGATATTTTTTCATTGAACATTTCTAGGAAACGAAGTACTAGGCTGATTGTCTCGGGTGTAAATGTGTTCCTGATGTTTCTCACATCAGAAGCAGGAAACAAATTATTCTCCCAACAAGCATTAGAAGTTAACAAGAGAATTGGAAGATATTAATCAACTTACTGCTAACTTATATCCCATTCTCAGCTGCTCATAGATGCAGAACTGAATAGCATCAAAAGGCAAGTCTCGCAATAGAAAGGATCCGTACCCCTGCAGTTGCAAACACAAAAGATCAAGGAATGTAAAAACAATAAATCTTCTCTAAACTTCATAGCACCATAAAAGGAGCTAAAGCATAACAGAAGAATCAGTGAAGCATATTGTACTGCATAGAGGCCTTTAAATCCTTCCGTAGCAACAATACAGCGGACTGCATCAGGGGCTGAGGCAAATTGCACAGTCTGCATCCTTTGTTTAARGACCTAAAAGTTTTTACAAAGTAAGCCTGGGAATACCATCCAAAAAATAAGACAGTATAAATAATTTCAAGTACCTCTGTTGGAACACGAACAATAGAAGAAGCAGCCCCACCCACTGCACCTGCCATCTAATGAAAATTCTTAAAACCTTTCACATTACACCAAACCTTACAAACCGCATTTAGAAGCTTGGCAAACTTTTCCCCTTTGTTTATTATTTGAGAAGTAAAAGCTTTAAGATACCAAGACTCAAATGACAGAAAATTTTAATCAGCTATATTATTGCCCCAGAAGTAAAATAAAAATGAAAAATAACAAAATCTAGTGGAACAGCCTGAATAGAAAAACACAAGGGCGACTATCATATAGATCAAAATAATCAAATCATACTAGTTAACATACACAAGGGCGACTATCATATAGATCAAAATATAATCAAATCATACTAGTTAACATACTTAACRTTCTCTCTTCYAACCGAGTATTAACAATGTAAAATTTCCACTTAACTATAGAATCCAGAAAAGCATAATTCAACAAAATCTCTGCGGTATGCTTAGTTGTAGAACTAACCAAATGAGCTAAGGCACTAAGATTGTCAGGGAAGCTCTTTAGCAATTTTTGTTTTGTAGGTTCATATACACCCAGAAATATTGCTGACGCCCTGCCAAAAAAGAAAGAGGATTACCAGAAAAATTTTCAGAGATTCACTATAGTATCCTTAGAAGGTCATCCCAGCAAAGACTATATCTCCAAAGCTCCAGAGAAGTTTGTTCAAAAAGGAAATACTGCAAGCAGGAATTAAATAAAAAGTTTATTGCACTTTACCCCCCTCGAGTTGGGTTAGAAGCACTCTACTGTRATTGTTCTATAAAGTGAGTTTCCCCCCATTGACTGTTCAACAATTAGGCAGACAACCTTCCATTAGTTTGATAATAAAAATATCAAGTCCGCCCCTAACTTATTAGTTGCTTCGACAGTTTTTCCCAAGAGAAAAATGCCCTTCAAAATTGTTTTGTTTTTTAATGAATAAATGCCACTCAAATAGGGGAGAAAAAAGGAAAAAAAACAGAAGAGATAGTGGATGTGGAGCCCAAGACGAGGAGAACAGAAGAGAATAGATGGGTGGTGGCAACCAGCTGCAGTGGACAGAAGCAATGGTGCCTGCAGCATCATCTCACATTGGTTCTTTTTTCCTTAAAAATTTTAGCCGCAAAATAAGGGGGAAATAAAGTAATTTTATTAGTCCATGTGCTACTCACATCAGCTTTTTGGAATTGTAGACAAGCATCGACTAACAGACAGGTGTAAATTGCATTCTTTTGAAGAAAGGCTTGAGGGGGTAAAGTGCAATTAACCCTTAAATAAATAAAGCAAGCTATATCCACAGATCTAACAATACTACCGTTAACAATGAAGTCTAGCACTAATACAAGAAAGAAAATATGGAACAGCATCCACCATGCAGTGAAAAACAGAAATAGCTCAATAGTGCATCCAGACAGAAATAAAAATTCCGAATACAATGCTTCTCCAATATAACCTCTTTCTATGTCCTGCCGAGCAAAAAAAAAAAAAAAAAAAAAAAAATTACATTACCTGCACTTACGCACACCTCTAGATACCTATGCTATTACCAGAGTAGGGAAAAGAGAATATGAAACAATCTAGAAGATGTATAACAACTGCAAGAACAGAACTTCCTATGTACGTGGTCGAGTAATTAGCATTAAATATTTGTCATGAGAGCTTAAGCTGAATAAGCTAGTGTTTGCAATGTTAACCTCCTGCACACATGCAAGTGTCATACCTTGGAATCTGGACATCTTTAAATATATCCCTACTTGTGGATTAAGCAAATGATAAACATCTTGATTGATGATACATGTATTTTCTCAAAAGTACTCAAAAGATTACAAAGATGTTTTTTTATTTTTTTTATTTTAAAATATCTGAAGTGCATATCCTATGAAACGGCATAGGAGCACCTGAAGCTTCTATTCCTAAGAAAACTGTAACTGCTGTTTCCCAGAAATAGTTTGGGCCCTAATACTTTTTGCCATGTTTGAAGGTTTAATGAACATCTTCGCAGTGATGTAGATTCTTGAGTTYTGCAACACCAACAGAAGGAATAATTTCCAGTTTCAGATTGAAGGTTGTGCATGCCCAGCAACTATTCTCCTTCCATCATACAAGAAGTGTTCCAATGAAAAGGGAGAACCATTCAATTATTTCCTTGAGAGATGAAATAGATAAAGAACTCAAAAATATTGTGCAGTACACAAGAGGGTATTGTTGCACCAAGAAAGCCCCGACAAGCAAGGATTTCATAGAAGCTAGGTTTTTTCAAATTATAATTTACTTGATATCATTTTGTTGTGCTGCTCCATTTGGGCTTTCTGCTTTGGAGGGTTCCTGATTTATTCTAAAGTGAGGGGCTATTTATTCCGAGTTGGCCTGCAGGGGATTCTAACAAAAGCATTCGATGTAGTGCGTTACTTCCTTGTTGAAAGTAAGATTATGAGATATTTACTTCCTTTACTGGTCGATAATCAGATTCTGTTGAAAGAAGTTTCATGTTCGTAAATCTTCTTCTAATGACGTTGGATGCTTCTTCCTTCTGGGAATTGGCAGCTGCTTTCGCAGCTTCAGGCCCCTTCATATCTTAACCAGAGGACTTAGCCCCAAAAAAAATATTGTCTGCTCTTCATAGAGCAACTATGTCACTTCTTTCTATTAGTGAAAGTCGCTGTTCCAGGAAATGCATCCCAACCGTGAAACTGTCACTCCAGTCAATAATAAAAGATGGACAGAGGAAAAATATTGGCATCAGGGTGGAGGTAAAGATATACTGGAAACTATAAATTTAGAAAAATAAAAATATTAAACAAGAGAGACAAAAGTTGCAACCTTCTATATTACAAACTATATGTACCAAGTATGCTGAAATTAAATGAAGGCAATGCAGCTTGGTAAAAACTTTCTAACTTTGAGCAATAACACCATTATCGCTGTGAAAGGCAAAAGAAAAGAAGAAATGAAATGCACTTATACAAACTTACGGCAAGACACCTGCTAGATTTCCAGCCAATCCTGAGTAAAGACCCCCCAAAACAATCTTTCCCCCACCACGAACTGTCAAACACAAAACCATGGAAAGCCACTAAATCAGTTTAGTAAAGAAGAACTAAGTTATAGTCCCACTATTCTAAGAAATCGGACACACAGTTATCATCCAAAGTTGACCAAAAGGATGATTGTAGCATGAAGAAAAAAACAAAATGACTGAATTGATATAAGTAGATAGGACCACTATGTTTTGCAAAACCAACCTGCTTGAAGTCGTGTTTTTATTGTGTCAATCGGGTACAACGCAGCTTCTACAACAACACCAGCAGCAGCTCCAGCCACAGCACCCTCTGCAATATCACAGGAGAATCCTCTTAATAGAGCAACTATAGGAAGTCTTATTAACCTTTTATCAACATGCCTCTTGCAAATTTTCAATTTTATTGCTATCTTATAGATATTGATAATTTCCTGAAGAAGATAAGTGATTTACTAGACCAAACATTAAGGTTCAATCTTATTCTCAACATCTGARGGGCTTGTTTTGCCCTCAAAAATATTAATCTATTATTGAAAGGTTAATTGCTGTAGATGTTGCGTGTATAAATAATAAGTTACCTTGCTCAACTGCTTAAACCTTTTCATGAGCTGGTAAAATGGCAGACCTTATGCTGACAGAAATGGACGTTAGATTTTGGCAATGTCAGTTTCATCTAAATTGSGAGACTCCATGTTTCCTTCTTAATAGCAACAGGAACAAATATTTAGAGAAAGGTGGAAAAGAGATTGTGAATGGAATATGCCCTTAAACACAGATATAGAATGGGCAAATCCATATGTTTTTTTCCAGATAATAGACTCTCTCTCTCTCTCTCTCTCTCTCTCACTCTCTCACACACGCACATACATACACACTTACTACTTCAAAACAAATAAGAATTCATGGCAATAAATTGTTTAACAGCATATGCATGGCAGAGATAGAATCTTTGGCATTTGCATTCTTTGTACATGAGATTTTGTAGAGCTCAATGCTGAAACATGGACATAGATTATTAAATATTGAATATTATTTCATTATACATTCATGTCTTAAGGTATTGTTGAACCATACCCCATAGAAGATGCAAAATATCAAAAGGCTTATGTTCTTTGTGGATAGCTGCAGCAGCACTTCTCTTCTTATCTTGCAGACCATGAGTCTTGTGCTTCAATGCATCTGCTAGGAACAACGCGATTCAAGATACAAAATAGTTAGATCTAAAACTTTTAATCATCTCTGGCCCCAGTAACATAGAAAAGGAACATTAACATAAGAAAAGCTAGCTACAGAATAAGGAACAGCTTTAATCATATAATTAAAAGGATAACCTCACTTCATTTGAGGTCGCCTATCTAAATAAAAAGTAATAGATACAGTTCTGACATAACTTTTGGATCAGTATTCAAGCATCTCTTTTTCTAAATGATTCAAAAGATTTGAAGTTTTCATTAGGTATTGGGATTAAATTGTTCTCCTATTCATTCTTGATAGGATGTAATGTCTTAAGTGAATCTCATCATTAATTCATTAAGGTGTGGTCATACCTCTCCTACACCGTACATATTAAATGTGCATTTTGCTCCTTTCTATTGGTTTTTCTTATATGGCCTCCACTAGAGATCATTTTGTTTCTTGGCAGTAGGTCTAAATCCAAGTTACAAGAAACATTTCCTTTACATTTACTCTGCTTTCTGATTAATTCCTCCCRGTAAACCTCTCCCAATATATTTTATATATATATATATATGGGAAAATAACTTTGTAAAATCTTCATATTCATCAGGTCCTTAGTCATAATTCAAATACATAATATTATGCAAAGTATTATTTGCAATACCATAAATATCTTTAAATGAACTAAACATTTTAGAAGCCAAAACAACTATATATTGCATTTTTTACTTCACTATTTATTTTTATATAAAGTTCAACACTATCCAGAAGAATAGAAACAACAAGTACAAATAATCCATTGTGGACATCCAAAATAGGAAAGTGGGGTTGCAACAGCACATTGCCTCCTGCGAAATTCTGATTCCACTCTCTACCTGTGAAAACGAAAGAAACTATCCATTCCCATTTCATTTTGATATTGTATATTTTAACCACTCAGCCATTTTTTCTTTTTTATTCCTATAATTGAATAATACATCCTTTCTCAGTCTTATAATCCAGAATTATAGATCATTATACTGAAATAACAATGTCAGGCAAATGCTATATCAGAAAAATATACTATCCATGGACCACATAAAAAAATCGCCATAACAAATTTGCCCAATTGTCGAGTACAGGTAATGTACAGAATTTCACTTTACTAATGGAATATATGACCAATTAAAAGACATTTACTTTCATTTCCAGCCTCAAGCATTCACAGGTAGAGCTAATACATCTACTTAATTTAACTATCTTATAGAACAATGCTCATGAAAAAATTTACCAGCTGAATTTGTCTSTGCATCCATKGACATTTTTTTTGGAGACTGCAAGAAGAACAGATAAGAGTAYAACAAAAGAAATTAAACGACCCGTCAATCATCAAGTGATCCCAGAATCAAAACTTTCAGGGTAGCAGCAGAATTCTACATCTAATATTCTGAATTTTCGTCATATATTCCCCACTTTTTTGTTTTCTTCCTTCTTTATTTAAAGATTCACTGGATCAAAACTCTCATTTGGATTTCCCGCTGCAACTTCATGTCTTTCAACAACATTAGAGCGGTGTGCTTGTGTGAAGCCAGAGAAGAGTACCTGTAAATATATGTGAACTAAGAAGAGGAGTGATCTTGGGCGTTGCAAAGGCTACAACTTTGGTGGGTCACGTCTGTGACGGTGAGGCAGAGGAGAGGGGTTTTTGAGAGTTTTGAAGCAAGTAAAATGACCTAATCAACCTCAAAAGTCACCAAGTCAAAAATAAAAAATAAATAAACACTGGCTTCCATTTCTTTTTTCTTTTTCCATTTTTCCCTCTTTAGAATATTTTGTTTTCTAAATTTCGAATTAAATATTATTSCACTAGTTTATATTTATYTGTTTTAGTTTATTTTTTCGTTTTAGTTGGTTGAACTTTTTCTCCCTTTTCTTATTTTATAGTTTTTATCCAAATCTCCAATATAAAATACAACAATATTTTTTAAATTCATATAGAAAAATTATGACCTCGTTTGATTGGGAAAAAGAAGTTGTACTCAAAACATGACTACTTGGAAATGAAACCTATGGAAGGTAAATCCTTAAATAATCATTTATTTGGTTTGGAAGGTATATGAATTTCAGGGAAAAAAATAAATATTTCCTTAAAATATTTGGTATAAATTAACCATGGTTCAATTAGAACAGAATCGTGTCAACGGTTAAAAAATTATTGATCCAATTTATAATTCATGACAATTAATAAATTAATAATTTTTTATTTTAATTATGATTCATTACGTATTTATAAATCGAAATTGACATCGAAATTAACAATTCATAAATCATTGAATAAATGGTTGATCAAATAGTTTAAAAGAAATTTAATATATCAAAATTTACCTTTTCGTTTGCAGCTTTTGTCTCATTAGAAGAAGACGTGAGAACTCAATTTTCTTCCCTTCAAATAAGGCCATTGCATTATTTTTTAAAACTTTAAATTTCCCTTCAAAGAAATATTCCTTCAGAGTTGTCATTATCACATGACATGACAACTCAATGTTTTTTCAAATAAGCCTTAAGCCGTTGGAGTTTTTTAAAAGACATTAAATTTTACTTCAAGGAAATGTTTCTTCGAAGTTATAATAATAACAATKTGACATGACATGACCAACTCAAAAATTTTAATACCTTTTGAGATAAGAACTAGTGGGCTAGTGAGACAAAATATTTGTGAGGTTTTGGGGATTAAGGAGAGTGTGGGTGTGCTAAATATCTAGAGTTATCACCTCTGATGAAGAGTTCTGAAAAAGAGGTGTTTGCTTATATAACAAGAGAGAGGGTATTGAAAAAGGTCCATTGGTGGAAGGAGAAGTATCTATGACATGCGCAGAGGTAGGTTATGATAAAGTCAATATTGTTATCTTTTCTTTTACCGGCGTCTCTATGCAATAGATTACGTCCCTTAAATGTAATTTCTGGTGGGGAAAGGAGGAAGGGCTAGGAGGGGTATCTATTGGAAGAGTTAAAGAAGCATTGTGTAGGTCAAAAGTAGATGCGGGTGGGGTTTAAAGATATAGAGGCTTTCAATTTTGCAATATTAGCAAAGTAGGTTTAGAGGTTGCTGAAAGACCCTGGTCTTTGGTTAGTAGAGTCCTATGAGCCAAGTATTTTTATAATTTTGATTTCCTTCATGCTAGGGCTGGTAGGGGGGCCTGTATATTTAAGAGTATATGGGAGAGGAGGAACTTGAATGCAAGGCTTGAGATGGTAGGTGGAGAATGGAGAAGATACCTATTTGAAATGCTCCCTAGTTGACCACTCCTTATGATTTCAAACTTATTGCTCCTAATATGTTTTTGTCTAGTGGTTTAAGGGTAAAACAATTGATGAGTTAGGCACCTGATAGATGGAACATAGGCATTCTGGGAGGTCTTTTCAATTCTAGGGATGTAGAGGAGATCATCAAGGTTCCACTAGCTTTAGAACATTATGAAGATGTATCAATTTAGCATTATGAGCCATTGGGAGTTTTCTCTATGGGATCAGCACATTGTGTAGGAATGAGRTTCCTTTATCGGTGCAGGGAAAGGGATGTGGCGCAAGGACCATCCACAAATTTGCATGGAGCTTTCTGGAAGCAAATCTGGAAATTGAGTATACCACAAAGGTAAGGACATAGGTTTGGAGGCTATGTCAAGGTATTATGCCAACTTGTCATGAGCTGCTTAGGAAATTCCCTATAGAAATCCCCATATACCTTCTCTATGGGTGGATCTTGGGAATAGAATGTCAACTGTTCTTGGAATGTAAATTTGCAAGCTGAGTGTGAAAACTTACTAGACTTCAGCTTCACAGGATGGTTGTTAGGGTCTTTGATATGCATGAGGCTGTGATAACCGTGATGGGTAGAGGTATGTTAGAGTKGCAAGAGATCTTTCTGGTAGTTATGATTTTATGGGGAATTTGTTATGCTAGGAACAAGATAATTTCTGAGGACCACGCTCGGGGGAAGAAGAGATTGTGGCTATGGCGAGCAGCCTTCTCACTGAATACCAACAAGCGTCAAAGGCAGATATGGTGCAGAACATTGGGGGATTAGCTCTTGCAAAGAGATGACAACTGCCTGTACCAAATGGGCACAAGGTCAATATGGARGCAGCATGGAAGGATGGAGCATGTGGGGTCGGGCCGATTGTAAAGGGTTCTAGGGGATTTATACTTGGATCTATGGCTAGGAATTTGCTAGTGTATCGGGGTCGGAGCACGGGGAACTGATAGGTATCTCTCATGGTTTAGGTTTGGTGGAGTCCTTGCAGGTACCTTTTTTTACTCTTGAGTCGGATTGTTCCATTGCAATCCCGAAGCCAAGATCAACATGGAAGGAAATGTCTTTCATGGGCAATATAGTTCATAGCATTCAACGCAGAGCTTTGGCATTACAATGTACTAGCTTGATTTTGTTCCTAGAATAGCAAAAAAACCGACTCACCTCTTTGATAAGAGGGGGTCCGGCTTCGGGGCTTGTGTAACTTGGGTGAATTTTGCCCCTTCGGATGTTTTTAGTGTTGCTTCGGTGGAACTGCAGGAATGAAAGAGAACTTGTTTTCCTTCCCCAAAAAAAAAAAAAAAAAAAAACAAAGAAACAAGAAAAAGAACAAGACAACTCAAAAACTTCAAATAAGTTGTTGCATCCGTTCTTTTGGGGGGCAAAAAAAAATGTATCTGATTTTCTTCGTATAAATATGCTATTCCAACCCCATTTTATTTATAATTCCTTCAATTCTCTAATTCTTTTCTAATTTTCTCTCTATTTTCTCTAAATTCTCAAGCTCTCTATCAATTTTTTTTGGGAATTCTTTGGGGTCTATATGTTTCATTTCTATTATTAGCCATAATTAATTAAATTATCAATTATTAGTCATTTATAATTACTCTCCCAAAAAAAAATGGCAGATTTGGATAAGTCCAACAATAAGGAAAAGGTTCCAATGGAATTTTCCTCGACTTTACATTATCAATATTTTTACACAGATCAATTTACCACTTAAAGTGATTTTCAACCACCACATTTTMAGTATCAAGAAACATCAAATTTTTCTATTTGGGTCACTAGCACTGGTACTAGGAATGACGCATTTGATAGATGGAGAAAGAAATATTGGACAACTAGAATTGGCAACGCACTACCCAAGAAAGTGTTAGTATGGGTAAATGTACAAAGAGCTAAATTTGATATTTTCAAGCAACACTTTACTAAGAAATAACTTAGAGTATCAAAGACTATCAAGTGCATTATGATTATTGTAATGTTACATACAAATTCAAGCCCGGAGGAGGGTATGGGAGCTGACAAGGGCACTTGAAACGGAAGCATAATGACAAAAAAATTGGTATTAAATCTTCAGAGACATAAAGAGTCGYGTACACTTCTTCTTCTTCTAGTGATCCTTTCATTATTTACATATAGTGATGAAAAAAAAGAGATGAATTATCTAAATTAGTTTTCATTGAACACTTAAGTTTTAATCTGTAGATTACTATCAAACTGCATTAAATCATGCTGCTAAATGTATTATACGCACAATATTAATACGTACTTTCCATAAATTGTATAAAAAATGTAAAACAGATTTATATAAAGTATTTTCTAAATTAAATAATAGGGTATTTATTTGTAGTGATATTTGGAGTGATCATTGATAAACTGATTCYTACATAGCTCTTACTTGTCACTAGATAGTTGATAGTTGTATAATACAAAAATGATTACTGCATATCGTGTCTTTGATAATCCACATACTGTTGTTAATATTTAAAATTTAATTTTACAAATTTTAGAATAATATAATCTTGTAACAAGAGTATTTTTGGTTAGTTTGATAATGCTTGTTCTAACACTGCTTCGATTCCCGATCTTAAAATATATTGTGAACCACAATATAGTAAATATTTTCATATTAATGTACATGTCATATTTTGAATTTATAGTACAAGATGGTTTAAGAAATGTTATTTTACTATTTAAATTGTTTTATCTTATGATACATCGGTTTTGTATCTATATTATTGATGTTTTTCTAGAGAACAATGGTATGATTATTGATGTATTTTGTGTTTCAAAGAATATTTTTGTTATAATTTGTCAAATTTCTTTTGTAGGAACAATTGTGCAAGTTTTGGCCCAAAAGATGAACTAAATCCTACAACATGCATTGATTTGGATAAAGGATGGATTATAGCATCACATTAAACCCCCATTTGAAGCTTATTGACTCCCAAAAGGATTAATAGAAGCCAAAGAGTGAATTGGAATTGGTTGAGAAAAGACCCAAGAAAACTGTTCAAATTAGCCTGTAGAAGAAAATTGGAGTCAAATCGACGCCAGTTAGGCCTTGAACCGAGCCGGTTCATGTCATTTTAGTGTGAATTTTATATCCTAATTGGTATTTTTGGATGTTTAAGGTCTTTGGTTTTGGACGATATGAAGTGTTCTAGGAGTATATAAACTCATGTTTAACTCTAAAGACCTTCATACTTCATTATCGGAGACAAAAGAATACATTAAGGAGCTTTTCATATAAGTGAATCAAACGAAGATAAAGGCGATGCAATTGAAGCCTAAAGGAATTACGCTTCAATTTGTATTGATGTTCTCTTTCATCTATTCTTATAAATTCTTGAGTTGTAATTCGATCATATTGAACTAAGTTTTTATTCTAAGACCATGATGTAATCTACTCTATTTCTATGTTATTTGAGAACACTTTTCTAGGATTGGTGTGTTAAATTCCTTTGCAGTTTTGTTATAGTTCCCTTTGTTCAATTGAATGATTGGCCATCTTTGATTGACCTTAATATTGTCTAAGGGCGATTGGAGATAACACCTAGATGATTAGTTCAAGTAACATAACTATAAATTGCGTGTCAAATAGAGATATCTTCACATAATTTGTGCAATAGTAAAGAATCATATACCAATTGAGTTTTCCTAGGTTAAATTGAGTATAGAGATTTGGTTACTTAGGAGCATAGGTCTATTACAGCTTGAGAAAGTATAGTTGATAAACAAGGGTCCGATTGTTCATTGATCAATGTATTAGTTTGGAAAGTTGATTGGATAACATAGATTGGGATATGTGAAATCACGTCTTAGAACTTTCTTCTATTGATTCAATCATCTGATTTTACTTTATTTTGTTAGTAGTTATTTACAGAATAGTTTTTATCACATTCAAATATTGGATTGGTCAAATAAAATCTAAAGCTTAGGAAGAGTGGTAATTCGGATTAAATTCTATGAGGAAACGATACCTTATTTGTATTAGAAGATACAGTCTAGTGAACTTGCTAGTGTACTAAATTTGTATCACCTTATCTATGGTCACATCCACAAGTAATGAAACAAAAGTTTAAATTTTGTATAGAAAATAAAATGAGACAAACGAAAATTCCCCATGATGTTCCTACTGCAAGAATTCCACTTATGATTTATTAAAGGAAAATTTTCAATATAAGAAACTTTTATGTGCTTTTTTCAATCATAATGTGCAACACTTGTGTTTAATTCCTGCTACTTTGGATATTTGAGAAAAGGTTTTGAAATTGTTAGAAAATTTTGATGATGCTAGTTATATCCTATCTAGTATTTATTATCCAACTTGTCATTTTATTGTTTATGAATATCTTTATAGTGTAGTGCAGTTTGTTAATGCAATGAAAATGAAATGGGCTAAATATTATTATGAAATATCTGCTAGTAATATGATTGAAATTGTTTTTTATCCTAGGATTAAAATAGAAAGTTTACGAGAATAAGTCATATATTATGACTGTATTTGTAACGAAATTATAATAAAGCCCAATATTTCTAGAGTAATTAATGATGTTAGGAAAAATATAATTGATTTTCATATGGAATATAGTTTTATTTATGGTATACAAGTTCAAGTTGAGGAATCATCTCCTAGCACTGCTATGGGTACACAAAAGTGTCACGCATATCTGCTAATGCTACAACTGAACAAGAAAGCAAGCCCCATATCTTTATCATTTGGATCGAGTTCAATTCTAGAACTCGAATATTATCTAACAACTTTTCTTATGTTGCAAGATGCAAGTAATGATGTTGAAAGCATCGATAGTATACATTGGTAGAATTAAAAAAATAAAAAATTTCCAATCTTATCTTTGATTTCCAAGGATGTGCTTCAAGTTCCAGTACTAATAGTTACGATCGAGCAAGTTTTGAGTGTTGGGGGAAAACATTCTTAGAAGATTGATCCTATTTAAGTCCTAATTTTATAGTGGCCCAATATTGTCTCGATGATTGCATTAAAGTAGAAGAAAAGATAAGAAGAAAATTGTTGTTCTAACTTCTTCCAATTGTTCGACATTGACACTGAGAGGACTTCTACGAGCACTGGTGCTAGCAGCCCATGAGTAATCGATTGGTAAGAGAGGGTTTTACAGGTAAGATAATTACGACTCTCAACAAAGGATACGTGGATAGCTTAAAAATTAATGTTCAAGCTCATTTTAATAACAAACTTTATTTCTTTAATACATTTTTTAAAATTAACCTTGTGAWTTTTTTTAACTTAAAAATTTTACTAAACTTTTGGCCAGTATAAGAATCGAAACCATATTAAAAACGGTAACAATTTGGAATCATGAACTGTCAGGTCATAAACCGCCATGAGTTTTTATTTTAAGATTTTGATTTGTCACTTTGATGAACCATGAAGCAATAGTTTATAAACCAAAATATCGACAGTTGATGCACTGTGGTCACCCTTATGTGAAATGAATAATATCCATACATTAATATGTTGCGATATAGAATATGTACTTTGTCTTTTTCTTTTTCTCTAGGAGTACAATATATATCTTATAATTAATACGTTTCAGAAATTTTAAATGGCATGTTCAAGGGATGATAATTCAAATAAACATCTCTCAATGTAATTCTCTTATCATTTCAAATGTTCAGGAAAAAAAAGACCAACAATAAAATTTTGCCACTAATCTTACCTCTAACCAAAATGGTACATAGAAAAAAAAAAAATAACACCACTATTGAGGCTTAGTTTGAGATTACTTTTAACTAAAGTATTGTTGGTGAAAGTGTGTGTAAGAGAGAGTATTGCTTGTGAAAGTGATTAGTGTTTGATAATATATTTATAAAAGTGTTTTTGTCCCAATAAGCAGATTTTAAGGTATTTGTTAATATTGTTGATGAGATCTGATTTAACATGTGAAATGACGCAAAAAGGCACCACACATAGAATTTCCAATTATAAAGGATAAAGAATATGAATTAATTTTTATTGAATTTAATTGGTTAAATACTATTAAACAATTAATTTTACATCAACCCACATTATAACCATGAGGGGTATAAAAGGGAGAAAGAAAGAAACAACAGGATGAAAATGTACTTGGTGGGCGAGATAAGGATGGTGAGCGGAATACCAATAGTAGTGGGACGGGACGATGGTGGTGGAGGGGACACTGATGGTGGCAAGACGGTCATTTGCCGATGGTGGTGGGCAGTGGGAGGAGAAGTGGGAGTTTGCTTTTTGGAAAAACATGATTTTGTAACTTTTCTTAATAGTCCTTTTCCGAACTACCCACTTTACCAAACACATTTTTTTTTTTTAAATTAAAAACTGATTTCGTACTCAAAAATTGCTTTGTGGGTTGCCCACAATAATCCCAAACAAGGCCTTATAAGTAAGCATACCACCCGCTAGCCAACTACAAGATTGGGATGGGATGTGGCACGTTACATGGGTCCATTGTTTTTTTTTTTTTTTTTTTTCCCCCCCCTCAATACCTTTAGGTCATGTTTGGTTAAAGGATTTTAATGCGGAAAAGGAAAAATGGATTCCTTACAAATTATTTTCCTTTGTTTGGTTCCAAAAGAAAGCACAAGGGAAAATAAAAAGCTAAAGAAAATTTAAAATGAGGAAATGAGTTTTCCTCACACTTTTATGGGGAAATAGAAAAAGAAAAGGAAAAACTAGAAAGTCGTAGGGAACTTTAATCATTAACACCGAACCACTCTGTTTGTTAATTGTTATAATCAATAATTTATGTATTTTTTTCAGATCGAATCTGATTTATAAATTATTTTTCTTAATCTTGTGATGATATGTTTTATATTTTTTATTTTTCTTTATAAAATGAAATTTAAACATTAAGTCATTTTTGTCCTTCAATTAATCATCCATCTATTCCATTATATATAGCTCAACTTGACATGTGACAAACTTTTACCTATCTAAGAAAATTCAAGAACATGATTTAATAATTATATTTAAAATGATTTGTTTTAGATTAAGACCTTAGATGATAAGAAAAAGGTCAAAATCAAAGAGATAAAAGAAGAGAATAGGTCAAATGATAATTATAGAAATGTTTGGGGCCAATCTGCAATTTTCAAAAGATGAAAGAAAGAAGAAATTGGCTAAGCTTTGAAATCGAATAAAAAATGGTCCAGAAGCAAACTGGAGCCGATTCGAGGCATTCTTGCTGCCAAATGGACTAAAATTCGATGAGGACTGAGACAACACAATCCGCCATCGGCCTGCAAAATTTCAGGTGATAGCTCAAAATWGTAAGTTGGTGAATTAGCATCGATTCAGTCAACATATGTGCCAGTTCAAGCGAAAATAACTTGGAAACTTTCCAGAGCCTAACCGGCGCTAGTTTGGTGCAAAATCTTGCATCCCAATTTGATGAAATTTATGTATTCAGGGCTGGTTCCAAGCCATTTCTGCATTTTGAGTTTAGCGAGGAAAATTAGGCGCCAGATTAACCTTGTATGTTGGTTCTAGGCATTTTTTCTTCTATTTAAGTGGAGCTTTTGCCATAAAACTCATACTTTTTAGCACTTTCTTATATTCCTTTCATATTTTGGTGTGTAAAGACTTGGAGAGGCCCTTAATAGGTTCTGGTTTTTTCTACCCTTTTCATTGTAATCATATTTTTATTATTTCCAAAGGTTGAACCAATGTACTTTTAATCTAAGTTATCTATATTCCTAGCCTCATCAATTGAATGACGTCTGCAACATTTAGTTGATGAGGGTGGTGAGTCTTAATCATGTCAACCACTTGATCCTCTTGTGTTTTTCTCGTGAATAGTTGGACCAATTGTATGTGTTCCTTGTAYTTTATGAAAATCCAAAATTTCTCATCCGCATACAATCTTCATTACAACTAGTGTTGATTCTGGATCGTATATTTGAAAACACACAAATCATATGCTCAAGTATCATCATTAGTGTTAACTTATTTCTACTTAAACTTTCACTAACTTCTTGTACTAGTGTATGATGARACTTAATTCAAATCGGAAGCTGAGCCTTACTTTGAATATGGCTTTATTAACATATGAAATCTTGTATTTATGGGAACCTTTTGACTTGGTGATTTCTGTAATGCATAATTGCAATTTTAAAAATATGCASTTATACTTTATCACAAGAAATCTTCAAATGACTTCACAATAGCATTAACAAGTTCATCCAACTATTTTTGGTGATTTCTTGTATTATGAGGATTGAATAGCCCTAAAAAATCACAGGTCTAAAACATTTAGATCATGAGAATATTCTGGTTGACCAATCCAATGGATATCAAATCCATCTACAGAATTCATCATCATTCGGAGTAACATGTGTCCTTGCATTGTCTTGTTGTGTGAATACTGGATATATTATGTCTCCTCTTGGCCATTTTTCCATGAATATAGTTGGGACTTTCTCAAAACATTAATCTTATTTCTTCATTTCTTATTGAAGTCATGGATTTTGTTTCTATTGTTACTGCAGCTCTATTGCAACTATTCCTTATAGTTGGCTTTCGTGTAATCAAGGGAAATATACCAATGTTTCCCCAAAAAAAAAAAAAAAATCTTTTCCTTGTGCATTAAACATTGGACAAGCTACAACAGCTAAAAATATGACTTTCCAATGAAGTTCTTCTTTTTGCATGTGCATATCAGATCTTCTTCATCCAATAGCAAGTAATAATTCTCAGATTATCTGGTAATGTAGAACCACTTCTCAACAATATGAACAATGTTATACATCTCTACAAAAGTTGGATCATGTCGTATGTTGCCGTGATCAAGCATTCATAAGCAAATTCACAAGCATGATAAGATATTTTCTTTTGTCAATGAGGGTTTAATAGCATTCGAATGCCATCTTATTTCTCCTTTTAGAAATCCAAACACTCTAATTTCTTTATACTCATGGCATGAGGTGTAGAATCAAGAGTTGTCCATTTTTGTAAAGGGATTTCACAAAAACTATCCAATGAAATTTGAACTCTTTTCTTCTACCACAATTTCTTGTCTTTTATTGGATACATCAGCATTAGGATTACTTCTTGCTCATTTCTAAATGCGATTGACAATATGTTTATTAAATTGCGATGCCACAATGTCTAAAATTTCCTTTCTCATTCTCCCATCCACACTTTATTTTAGGAGCATCTCACAAATGACTCGTGCCTCATTACCAGACATTGTACATGTAATTTGATTTCTTGCTTCACGTGATATTTCTACATATGTAGACTATAGTACCATTATCACCAAGAACCTCTGTTTAAAACCAAAGAACATCAATAGCTCAATACTGATGAGCATTGAGATAATACAAAAATGCAATTCAAAAACTGTAATATGCAATCCAACATCAAAGAAGAATACTGAGCAGCATGACATGTTTGGCTTTAAGCTAGTACCACAACTAGATGAAAGTAATAGTTGTTAAAGGATAATTACACATTAAATGATGTTATCATCAATCCTTAGAAATTCTATAACATCCATAAAATACTAAAATTCAGTCTTACCCAAGGTAAGGATTTCGTTAGAAAACCCAATAGCTTGGATGTAACCTGGAAACAAATATCAATTCTAATTCATACTAGTAGCGAAGAACTTTAACATAGTGAAATATTGCTTGAAATAAGAGCTTAGAAAATGTCACTTGTCATTGGTAGAACAATTTGAAGTAAAAAATAATAGAATTCAAGAATGAGCCAACAAATATGATACTATTTGATTTCCAAAATTTGCAAATTTTCACCATAATATTGAAAAGCATAGTCTGTGATATAGTACGTCAAAAGAAACAAAATAAGAACTAAACATGGTTATAAAGTGCAAAAAAGCAAAGCTATTTGAACTAGCACTTGAAGGATAAAAAAGTATGCACATAGAAATAAAGTGAAAAAAGGTAAGGTAATTTGAAAACAAAAAAATAAATTTTGGACTCTAGAGGACAAATTCATACCAATTTCATATCCTTCGCAAAAATGCTCATTGAATCCAAAATGAATTTTCATAAATTGTTTGGTGAAGTCATTACCATCATTTGAAATTTGTGCCAAGATTGAGGTTAATATCTTGTCCAACAAATGAATCTATTACTCTCTCATCTTGTTGTTTATCTCCAATACCACGATCAAAATCCACCAAATCAACATTCAAATCAATGTCTATTAAAGGCACTCTATGACTCAGCCTTGCAGACATGTTAATGAAAACTAATTTGTTGATCTCTTTTACAAGGAAAAGGTGAATTTATTATTCTTTATCTCTCTAGTGCATTTATATAGCAAAATTTGGTGGGATAATATAAAATTTTCATGGATTTAGAAACTAAATCTGGGCAGAATAGAAGATTTCAGATTAAGACTACTAAGACGAAAGAGATGTTGTGGGGCATTGATATCAATCAACATTAATGATGTATAAGAATTATACTCATTGTAGATGGATGCAATAACTAATGGTTCCAAGATGAAACCAAAGATGCTCCAAAAAGCACAAATTTTACTTGTTCAAATTGCATGTAGTCATAATATAAAAGCTCTATGTAGTCAAATTTGGGTTAGTCATTGACCTCTTCATACTCTCTCCATTGCTTAGGATTTTTTCTCTCATCCACAATAGAAGACTAGTATGATAGCAAAGTGAACTTACCTTTTGAAGAGACTTCATGTAATTGGTTCTCAAGGACTAGGAAAATTTTCTATTCTACCATCGGAACCGATGGGTATTCCTTTATTGTCTATCAATTTTTTGAATAACTTAAGATGCACCTACAGGCCTTTCCAACTAAAGAAAACAAGTGTCAAAATTAAGAGAAGTAAAACTAGAGCCACCTAGTTAGTTGTCTATGCTCTATATGCTGCAAAAGTTTGAGTTATAGTGAGTGTGAAAAAGAAGAGATTCCGTAAAACAAGCACTTGATTATTAGCCTTTGGTAGTGAAATTTAAAATTCACATAAAAGACATGTTCTTCTGTTATTCTAATAGTGTTATTTCAAGGTAGGATGTGTTTTTGCATTTTGATGGTAGCACTAGTGGCAATCATTGAAAGAATGAGAAAAACATAGAAGAATACATATAATTATTTATTAATTTATTTCATCTTTGACTTTTTATTTAAAATTATAAGAAACTAAAACAATGTTAGGATTGTCATTTATTTAAAATTTTATAAGAATCAACAATTCTTAACATGCATAATTCTATCCAAATAGACAACTATTTTGAAATTGATGAGGTATTTATATACTATATTTATATTGTTAACCCAAAGGAAATATACCTAAGGGGAGTGAATAGGTTTTAAAAGCATAAAATTTTCACCATTTAAGTAAAAATATCAAGTACTTAGGGGGTACAATAAATGCTAAGTGTATTTATTACAAATGAATGCTGTGACAACCCACAGCAACCCACTCTAATAACAAGTAAATAGAAAGAGGAAGCACACACAAGAACACAAGAATTATACTGGCTCAATTTCCCTTCAAATCTCATCCACTACCTAGGGTTACATGGATTTTCAAATCATCTAACAAAAGTTATAAAGGCTTTTACAAACTAAACAATTGGGTTTTACAACACAATGACCCTTTAACTCCTCAAGATTCACCGTTCAACAAAGGTTTAAGCGATAATCTTGGAATCATTTTCTCAATAAATAGAAATAAAGTTTGTTTACAATATTTCAGTCTTTAAAGCGAGGATAAATAATGAAGATCTTGTGAGTAGAAATAAAGTTTGTTTACAATATTTTAGTCTTTATATCGAGAATAAATAATGAAGATCTACTGATTTGATTTCACAAAGATAATGTAATACTCAAAGTTAATGAACTATGAACTTATAGATTAAATACTATAATAGAGTAGTAAATTTTCTTTTAAGAAAAAGATTTGTTCTCTAACTATTAATTTCATAAAAATTTTGATAGAGTTTCCTTTGCAATAATCACATATCCAACCTGTTTAAAAATAATAAAAACTCAACACCCAATCCTCAAAGAAATACCTTATATCAAAATTTCAACTTCGGTTTAGTGAAAACATCCAAAAATAAAAATCCTATGTTGAATTATGAAACAAATCCCCACAGGTCCATTCACCAAAAGAATGTAAATCCTTGATTTAGAATTCAAAAGCTTTTAAGAGAATAACATCAATAAACAAATAAAAAATTAAAATTAATTGTCAATGGTCATTGTATTAAAATCTAATAAAAATAATGTTTTGTGTACTATCTGAATTTTTTCCCAAGCATTCTCCTCGAACCACCTAGTTATCATCACCTAAAACATGAAAATGGGGAAGGGAATGAGCTAAAGCTCGGCAAGTAAACCCCATGCATGAATGCTTATGATATGCATTATCTTTGATGAAATTCAAAAATTTCATTACTTTTAACTTTTCAAAAGTTTTTCATTTCTAACGTTAGCTCATTTGATGTATCACCTGACCATTAAGCCGTTCAGTGAGCAATTATAATTTAGAACCAGATAAATTTCTACTAGTAGTACTAAAAGTAGTTAATAATACATTCACATTCACCTCACAAAGAGGTTAACTTTACTTTAATTTCCCACCCTACAAAGAGTGTCGGTCCCCCACACCCCATTTCCTAATCATACCTTTCATGGCTTAGGCATACACCCTATTTTTCCTTCAAGTTGGGATTACATACGATATTGAAAACTGCATTTACCAAACTTTATCCTTTAAAATATTTGCCTTATCAAATTCATGAACATGCAACTTGCGGAAAATGGTGAAATATAATAATGAAATATATGTTCATGATTATTGACAATGTAAACCAAACACCGAATCTAGTTTTAACATGTAAAAAAGTAGTAATTCACATACTTGGAAGTCAATCATAAGCTCACATTAACTTTACAACATAAGTTCTAGAATCAATGAGGAAAGAGGAGTTTACTTACTTGAAATTTTTAACGGATTAAATTTACTTTAATAGTAAGTGGAGCATTGTAGCTACCCACAACGTCAATGGGTCAGAAGTATCATAATTTCATTACAAAAAGAATATTCATAAAGAAACTTTTGAAAATTTTTGCTCTAATTCAAATTTAATCTATAGACCCCAAGATAGCTTAGTTCATTTATTTAATCAACTAGCAAATGCAACACGTATATAGCTCGGCCAACAAATGAATGAACAACACGAAGCACTAAATATATCCTAATGACATCTTCCAAAAAGGACCCCCAATTGGTACCATTAATAAGGAAAATGCATAAAACCATTGAACAGAGAAAAAATATTTAAAAAAAAATGAATCATAATTTTCATATAAAAATCTCCATGAATCCCATTTTATATCCAAAACCAACATGCAATTTATCCTTAGATCTGTAATTCCCTTACTCTTCAACTCCTTTAGATTATCAAAAGGAAATTTCATAGTTTTACTTCATGAAGGCATAGTATCAACTCTTCAAATGGAAAATGAAATCTCACCAAATCATGATGCATGCATCCCCCACACACACTGTAAAGGAGTCATTTTTTTCTCCTTCCAATCACATTAGAATATATCCTCTTATTCTCTAACAAAGAATGAAAAATATTCTAAAAAACCATGCTTAATTTTTTCTAAAAAGGAAAAGAAAAAAGTGAAGCACTCATTTTGTAACTATCACTATCCTAATCGTCATTCTATAGAACCATGTCACACAAAACATTCACCACAAATAAAATATTTAGTTTTATTCTCTCTGTTAATTGTTATTCTCTTCCAAGTTCTGAAATCCATCTAAATCCTCACCAAAATCCAAAATCACCAATTATACAAATCCTTTATAACATTAACAAAGCAAACGCCATAGCCCATTCATAGACTATTAACCATTAGTTGCATTTCCATTCAAGACAAAAGTGTAGCATTCCGAATAGAAAAATAAACACATAAACAAATGCAAAAATGCACAATTTCTCCATAAAAATTATACCATCACACTTCACATGCTATGGATATTCAGTAACTAACAGGGCATTCTTAAACATAACAAAGATGGGCACTAAGAATCTAAAAACTCAAAAAACCTATTTAGCACATCAAAATCCCAATTTTGGCTGAGGTGGAGAGAAGAGTGTCATTTCAACACAATTCTCAGCCTTCGGCTGATTTGGTTTTAATGTTTCATAAAAGTGTCTGGTAATAAGTGAGGGTTGGTGGTGAGGTTTTCTTCCCCACTTTTTCCCCTTTTTATTGTTGAATTCGGGACAAGCTAAGCCCAAATGGACTTGATGACTCATGTTTCTTTTGGGCCAAAGCACAAAAATAAAAATTTAATGTTGGGCTTCTAGACTTCGGGTCAAAGAGTGGGCTCTATAGGTTATACCAAAAATTAAATAGCTTGGCTATGACAATGGTCCTCTAACCCAAAATAATGCACTTGAGGAGATTGAACTTAATATAATTAATAAAATTTCTATTAACTACATAAATAAGATCACACAATAAAACAATTCAATAATAATAATGATAATTATTATAGTTATTATTAACTTTCTAATTGATACATTAGTCGTTAGTTATCGTATCAAAGTCCTTCTACTGCAAAATGAGTGAAAAAAGCAACTGATATGGTAATAATTTAAATAACTAATTCGAGGATAAATTATACAATTATACATAATTCATAAAAGCGAAAAAAACTAGTATAGGGTATTACAAATAAGCTAGGAGATTCCTTGCATTTTTGGAATAAAATAATCAAAGATAACTTTCAAGATGTTCTCTCAAGTAAATACCTTTAAAATCTTGAAGTTTAATTCGAACGGCCAAGGCAAGCACAAGTCTTTTTGAGCACCAACTTTAAGATTTTGGCCGTCCGAAACTGGTGTATGTCAAGTAAATACCTTTAAAATCTTAAACTCATTATAAAAAAATCTGTCAAATTTGAACGACCAAACGAGAACAAGGCTCGTTCGAAGCATCGTCTGAACCTCACTGGAGAGATATTGGACTCAGTTACAAGAACCTTCAAATGTCCAAATTGTTCATCCAAAGTGTCCTTTGGAAGGACAATTAGGAGAAATTTGGACATCCTATGTAACATCAAACAAAGGTCTCCCTGTAAGGCATTTGGACTTGACATAAACCAGTTTTGGATGGCCAAGGTAAGCACAAGTCTAGAGTCCAAATTAAATTCAAACGCAATGTTTAAGACCTTGAGACAGTGAATTCAAGCATCTCTCATCCGAACCTTCACTGAATAACTTCAGACATATAATATATGCACTTAATTCGTCCGAAGTATCAAGATCATGAGTCCAAAGTGTATAAATAATTTGGACTTAGTACCATTGAAACTTTAAATGTCCTAAATACTAGTATAAATTGATGTGGATGAAAATCCATCGATTTCACTAGTAATTATGTGCACATATTTGCCCTTTTTAATATGATAAAAGTACTACTTTGCACTATTTTACCTTGAACGTTGCTTAAATTCAATCAAGTGACTTTATTTATGTAATATTGTGAAATATAGAATTCACGTGCTATTATTAAGGTAAATTGCCCTATTTTGCAGGAAAAATAATTCTATAAATGAAATAGAAGATCATTTGATGAAGAAGTAAAAAGTTGTTCAGTGCTGTAGAAATGCGATATGCAACATTGAAGACTGAACAGGAACTGCACGGCAATCGAGAAATCAAAGGAGAGAATTGATCCTGTCAGAATTTGAGAAGTCCTAGGAGCCTTAATTTAAGGGAATCTTGTTGGGCAAAAAGGCATAAAGTAGGAAACAAGAAGTCATGCAGTACAAGTGGGTCCTTGGTCCACTAAGACATTGACAAGTGAATTTTTTATGACAACTTTATGCCAATCTTCTAAAGAAAGCTTCAAATGACAAAAAGAGGAGGAAAGAGAATGGAGACCGAATTCAGCTCACATAGAACACTGGCAAAGAGAAAAGAAAGTTGAAAAAGAGGAGAGAGAAAAGTAGCAAAAGAGGGAAGCTTAGAAGAGGAAGAAGAAGAAGAACTCAATGAGTACTTCACTATTGGGCTTGATCAACCTATTTAGGCTTTGTTTCTCCTTCTCTTAGTGATTATTTTAAGATGCATTTTGAGATGTTAGGCTTTCACTTCCTTACATCTAAGAGCATGAACTAACTTCTTAGAAGTTAGATTTTTGATGAACTAATATACTCAATGTTTATTTGAATGACTTGAGCACGTTTTGCTCTTTATAAATGCTTTACGCAAGGATATCTATTGTTTACATTCACTGTTTTGTGCCATAAATGGTGTTTGTGTGAGCTTCTTGAACTCTGAAAGGTAGTAAAAGAAGTTGAAAACTTGAGTAGATGTGGGTTTGGTTATCTTGAGATAAGGTTTAATATTTTAGAAATGCCATTGAATATTGGAGACATCTATGTTCAACCCATAAAATCATATGAGAGTTGAACTTTGTTTTTGAATTTTGTTCGTGAGGTCCAGCAGTTGAGAGTAATTTGTGTTGCATAACTATTCTGTTAGGATTTCTAGGATCAATGCCAATCTTCAGTTGGTTTTGGAGTGGTCTATAGCAAAATTAGGTTTTGATCCAAAGTTTAGTTCATTGTTTGATCTTCTTGGTGTTCTTTCTGTCAGAGAGGATGGTCAGCATAATGTAGCCTAATTAAGTCTCTTTGACTTTGTGGTTCTTTTTCTCCCTTTTGTGATCCATATTCAGACCTCACACTCTTGGATGATTTCTTGATTTTTATCTGGCCCAGTTTGCTTTTAGCCCACGGTCCCCTAGGTTCTCCTTGAACATGTGCTACCTCAATTTTTGGGTGTTTGATGGATGGTCCAGATAAGGCTCTAATTTGGTTTATAATTGGCATAATTTCCTCTTCCATCATTTTCAAAACCCCAATCTCGATCTTGGGCAAATAACTGCTTGTTTAGCCCTAGCTATTGTTGATTGATTTGTGCCATTAATTCCTTTCCTTTTTTTTCCACCGATTCTATGGCTGTATTTGGATTACATTTTAGGTTGGGGGAGAAAAGTTCTTTTCTGAAGTTGGCGAGCGAGAAATTAAAAATTTTGAATGTCAAATTTGTATATGAAGTTTAAAAAAATTCTTAAGCTAAGAAACCGCTTGGATTGAAAAATAAGAAATGAAACTTTCCCCAAGAAATTTCACTATACAACTTAATTCAAATCTAAAAAAAGTATGATTTTGAGTTATTAAACATACAAAACCTAGCTGGAGGAAAAAACAACCATGCAAAAAATTCACGAGTAACCGATTATTATATATGAATAATAGATTATTCAAAGAGATTACTCAGAATTTTTCATGTCGTCCACTATGAATAATCTATTTTTCAAAGTAATTACTCATAATTCTTCATATCGGCTACAACTTCTAATGTATGAATAATTGATTATTCAAAGCAATTATTGTAGCTAATTCTCTAAAAATTTACTGTTGCAATTTTTGTAGGAAAGCGAAATGTTATTGTAGATTAAATATTTTTTAGTCATGTTTGGAGAAAAACATTTCTTGGTTTGGAAGTAACATTTCTTGGCCAAGGTGTAAAAAAAATGACATTTGAAACTATGGGCAAAAATTTTCTTGGTTCAAAGTGTAAAACAAATGACATTTGAAATTGGGAGGAAAAAAAAATTTTGGCCCAAAGGCTAATCCAAATACACCTATGGTTGTGTTCCCATTTATGCTCATACTTGCTACTTGTCTATTATGTCTACCACTGCCTACCTCTTATTGCACCAATATAGGTGATTTTGGTGGTTGGGATTGTTGATTCAATCGATGACTTGATATTGTAGACTAGAGTGCTAGTCAGACAGTGATTGTAACATCTAGGATCATTGAAGGTCCAAAAGGATCGTGTTTGTGACTGTCAACTGCATCTCATTTAGGATATTCTTGAGGTAAGTCTATATCTTTGATGGGTTCTAAATGTCAACAGTTGGTCCACTGGCCAAAGTAATGTTAGTCGAATCTATTTTTTGATTGGTTGGACATGAGTTATTTCCATAGCCATATTTGCATAGTGGAAGCTTATTAGGTGTAATCCCCAATACTCTACTGTTTGTGTCCTGAATCAGAACATATAGTATCTGTAGCGGGAGAGGTTACTTTCAACACATCAAAGCAAACCATCCTCGGGGCACTGCAAAAAGATTTTTTCTTCAACAATAGGAATTTTGGGGATTTGACCCAACAACGAGTAGATAATATTTAGTCTTGATTAGGTCTAAAATTTGGAAATCATTTATCTACGGTGAGATATATGATGGCCAAATAGAATCTAAGGGCCATTCTCCAAAACATGCCAATCATCTTCAATCGAGAAAATTTTGATAATGTTACACTTATATTCAAGATCTATAATTTCACATTCCCACTTTAGCTTCCATAGGGCCAACAGTCGCCTTTTATATTTCTTGATGCTTTGCTAGAGTTGGTTATCCTCCTCCGACGAGGCAGCATGCGAGGGAGCTTTGGAGGATAATTTAGAGGCAAGGGTCATATTTCTCTTGTGAGTATTTTTACACATGCACACTTGGAAGGAAAACGATTTGAAAGATCTTGTAAGTTAAAATATTCGAACTGCACCTACTGAGCAAATAATTTAGTATTGTATTCGTCAGAAACAATGACCCATAGGAGTTGACAAGAATTATCCCAAGACTAACAAATTTACACCAACACATTCAAATCAAATAACATAGTGTCTGTATTATACACAAGAATTCAATACAAGAAAGGCATCTAAATAACGTCCAACTTGTCAGTTATTGATGAAACACGTATATAAATACAAAAAAGTTGTCCTTTATTGCAAAAAGAAATGATTTTTATGTTTTTATTTTTAACATAAGACATATATTAACATTATAATTAAATAAACACTCTTGTAAATTATTATTGGTGAATAATTTTCCTATCGTTGAAACCCTATAAGCCCTAGGGTTTGACCTTTATAAATAGAGGACTTTGATTTATACCAAGATTAATGATAATTAATCTACAGATTCCTCTCTACTTTTCTTCCTTCTCTATAAACTTCTGCCCTTTCTCCCTATAAACTTCTCCCAACTTCTCCTTCTCATATTACAATACGTTATCAGCACGACTCTCTACCTACCTCTAGCCCTTAAAGCTTTTGATGTGAGTCTCTACTTTTGGCACTTAGTCTTTACAAGGTTAGTCCAATAATTATTGTATAATTTTCTTTGCATTTCCGCTTCAAATTAATTGAAGTATGCAATAGATAAAACATTTGTGGTGTTTGCTTTAGTACTAATTTGCATAGGATTAGTGCTTGTTTTGTATGTTGAGTGTATGGTTGCATTGACATACATATTTTGTTTTCTCATCTGGATCTGAGTTGCTCTTGACAACTATTTAATCCTTTTTTCCCATGTGTTTAAGAGAAGAATATATATATATATATATATATTTTCTTCATGCACGTAAGCATGCTCATTAATCAAAGCCTCTAGTGTTTTTATTTTTCTTAATATTCCTTGAAAGCCTATTATATTAGTAGATTGCTCATCTTCTCTATCTGGTTATACCATTTCTTTTACTAGTGGCCACTAAGTTCTTTTGATTTACATGTTTTTATATTGGTGTTTGTATAAGATATTTTTTGTTGTATGTTAATAATCATATYTTTCTTTTTTAATTATATTTTTTATAATCAATTCATTACATTGTAATTTACTTTATTATCATTATCCAATGAKTGTAACGTCAATATTCTTGAAAAATATTGATCTATGACTCAAAGTAATAATAGTATAAATGATTAAGATTACATGTTTTTTTTTTTTWAAAAAATCATTTTATATTCCTGAAGAATATTAAACAATTATTTTAAATTAATTTTATTTACTCTTGAAGAATATATTGTAGTCAAACGTTGCTCTAAATTAGTTTATTTACTCTTGAAGAGCTCAATATTATGATTTCAATATTCTCGAAGAATATTAAATTATTATTTTAAATTAATATTATCATCTTTAAGAGTTTATTATAATAGAAATATTCTTGCAGAATGTTTAATTATTACTCAAAATGAATATTATATACTCCGAAAGGGTATACTCCAGTCCAAATATTCTTGAACTAATAATAAATTGAGCCAATTATTATATTAATATATTATTATTGTGCTCTTGAAATAGCACTTGTTTTGAGAAAAATAAAATACATTAGTGGCATAATATATAATCGTTGAACAAATACGTACAACGTATGTCCGGTTGACATCAATTATTTTGTTAGGACTCTACATCATTCAAAAATATATTATCGCTTATTTTTAATGAAAAATTACACAAATCACAAATATCACTGAATTTCAATTTGTTGCACTTGACTTATTAGATAAGAAATATTCATCAAATCATGCAATGTTTTGTCATGCCTTTGCATTCAACAAGAATTATTTGTCATAGGTCCTTAATGTCGAAATCCACCTTAAAGGATCTGGAGAAGACAACAAAAGAAGGAAAATGAATCCCAGCAGGATCATGCAAAAGTACTAATTTTCTTTCGTTATCATTTCCATGGCTTGAAAGTATAGTAAGTACCTATCATACGGCAAATCTATAATGAATCTCTACCAAAAGTCAATCAAGAAAAAAGGGAGAGTGGAGATAAAAAAATTTTTTGTGTTCAACGATCCAGTTGATATGATTCACTTAGATATCTCCAATTCTTTTGCTGATTCAACAAGAAATATTGATCATTTAATTGGAGGTGGTGTGATGGAAAATTATACTAATTTCTCCTTTATGTAATTTTCATTTAAATTCTACATGGACTTTATTTAAGTATTCATGGGCTTTCTTAATATCTATTATATATATATATATAATATTATATATATATTATATATATATAGTATATATATTAATATATTACTTTTCTTTATAAATATTTATAGATTTATAATATATTGATGAGATATGTGTCTCATTAATAATGTAATAGCATACTCAAGTATAAGGAGTATTTTTTTCAGTTGAAGATAAGATTGACAAATATAAATATAAAATTYATTTATGGTTCTGGAAGAACTYCTATATATTTAGAAAGAGACAAACTTTATATGCATTTATTAGTTTATAAGAACTACCATATTTTTTATCTAGAAAGGGACAAAATTTATATGTAATATTCTATTTAAAGTTCCTAAGAAATTTATTAAGTTTTAAAAATATCCGCAGAAATGGTATCATATTGATACAATGAAAAAAGTGGTTCAAATATTTATGTACCACAACTATAGTCTCTTTCAGGAATATACATTAGAAAAATTAGCATCTCTTTCATTAGGATTGTATTATATCAAGATTAATACTTGAAGTGCATCATCTCATAAACCAGAAGTTTATTTGCAATCCATATATTCTTATTATTTGGCATAATAGATTTAATCATACGGGATATATAATGATGTGAGGGGAAAAAATTAAGAATTTGCACGATCACCCATTCAAAAGTCAAAAAGTGTTGAACTCAAATGAATTCACTATATGTTGCATGTTCTCAAGGGAAATTAATTATTAGACAATCACCAGCAAAAACAAGACTCAAAGTTCTAGATTTTATAATGGATTCTTGGTGATAAATGTAGACTCATTTATCCACCATTTGATTAATTTAAATATTTTATAATTTTAAATTAATGCATCAATATAATTATCACGTATGAGTTTATTATCAACTATAACTTCAAGTTCGCAAGATTAGTTGCTTAGATAATTCAATTACGAGCATAATTTTAGACCTTTAATTAAAAGTATCATTTGGATAYTATTGGTGAATGTCCATCCCATGTTTATTAGCGTATTTCATGTTAATTAGGATTATTGTTGAACATATTGTAACTTATTTATACATAAATTGGTTTAGTAGAATATTTCATTAAACAGTTGCAATTGATTGCGAGGCCATTGCCAATACAAATAAGATTTCCTAAAAATGCTTGGAGATATGTTATTTTACATGAAGCAGCACTAGTACGTATATGGTCAACTGTTTATCGTAAATTATCTCCTCTTGAATTGGCATTATGAGCTAGTGAACTGCAAATTCAAAAGATTATTTATTTGTAAAATATAGCAAATTCACGTGTTTAATGCTTATACTAATCCAACAAGATTTACTAAATCACATTTATCATCAATAATTGTTCCCATTCGGATGGAAGTCTTGGTAGGACAAAATATTTATATACTAGCTAATAATTATAAAACGCACCAGAAGTATGGCAGTGATTATAAGGCACGTCAGATATAACGCCTACTTCTGGATTCTAAAGTCATCCAAAAGCATGACCTACCTCTTGGTTCRATAGATAAAATACTTGAAAGAAAAGGAGACTATATAATTAAAATGACCATGTTTAGAAATGAAATAAAGATAGCCAAGAGATCCAAATTTCCCAAAGTAATACAGAGAGCTCTTGATATCATAAGTGATAATGAGGATCTAAAACTAAAATTAATTGAAAATATCAATATTGACATGATTGGTCAAGATGGAGAGATCCAATGGAGTCATAATTAAAACTCACTTTTGAAACTTGAGGTTTCTTGGACCTGTAGTCCGAGCGCAACAAGGTATGGAACTAGTTGACGATAAATGGGTATTTATATGCGATAAAGAGATGAAAATAATAAAGTTGTGAGATATAGAGTACGACTAAGGTTCAAGATTTTTCATAGAGATAATGTATTGTTTATATGAAAACATATTCACCTGTAGTGTATATAATTACGTGCAAATATTTTGTAAACTTAACAATATATGAAAACCTTGGTATGGGTTTGATGGATATAGTTACTTAATTTATATGGATTAGTACACAGCGATGATGACATGAAAATTCCTGAAGGATTTGATTTATTCAAATTATTACTCGAGATAATCATTCCATCAAAATTGTAACAATTCTTGTATGGATTAAAAAAATTTGAACATACTTGATATAAGCATCTATGCAAATATATGTTGAATTAGGGATATAAAGTATAACGATATCTACCCTTGTATTTTTATAAAGAAAACATATATTGGATTCACAATTATCGTAATTTATGTTTATTTAAATCTAACTGATACTTCTAAAGAGCTTAACAAAACTGTAGTTTATATGAAAAATGAATTTGAAATAAAATATCTCGGACAGATAAAAATTGTCTTAGTTTGCAAATTGAACATTTTTCGAAGGATTATTTGTTCATCAATTCAAGTATACAGAAAAAGTAACAAAATAATTTATATGGATAGTACACATCCATCGGTATCACTTATGGTCTTTACATCACTTGAAGTTGATAAAGATCATTTTCGACCACTCCAAGATGGGAAGAAGATTTTTAGTCCTGAAGTATCATATCTTAGTACGTTTGGTACTTTTTCAGTAAATCTTCTGCAAGTTATGGTTCCTTAGGAAACACTATATCCTGGTGATTTGTTAAACAAACTATAAAGGTTACATGCTTAAATAATTTAGAAATTATTGCAATTCATGAGGTTGTATTGCACAACTCAAAGGAGGCTACATCAAAGGAGATAAAACAAAGTATATTTCTTCAAAGTTCTTCTACACGCATGAACTTCAAAAAAGTATTGACATCGATGTTCAATAGATTCACTTAAGTGATAATGTGAAGAAAGTTGATTTATTAGATTGGAATGACTCACATCAAAGACATTCAGTGATAATCTATATTAAGGTGAGTAGTTGTACTCCTTTTCCCTTGTTCAGGTTTTGTCCCACTAGATTTAACGAGGCAACAGTTAATATTCTAACATCGATTGTACTATTTTTCTTAGCTTAGTTTAGTTTAGTTTCTCCCCTATAGATTAGTCAAACCCTTGAAACCCTAGAAGTTTAGGGTTTAACCTCTATAAATAGAGGGTTTCAGTTCACATTACGATTAATGATAATCAATTTACAGACTCCTTTTCTATAAACTTCTCCCCCCTTCTCCCTCTCATATTACAACATATATATATATATATATCCATTAATGCCCTATATAAAAAGAAGATAGAATATAATCTTTCTTCCATGTTTGTCAAAGGCAACAACTAAACGAATACACTATCATTTTACTTAGTTAACTGAAGGTTATTCTTATCTGAGCAAACAAGTATTAAAATTTATTGTCAAATTTGATTGGTGCGAGTGGTTTGACACTCTCATCCCTTAAAAAAAGTATGTGAGCGAGGATTAATTTGGGCATGGTGTGTACTTAAAGAACCCCTCTCATAACTGGAGCCCATCAGAGTACCTTTAGTAATTTTACGAGTTTTGTCTAATTATTTTTTAATATATCTTCTAAATATAAATTCAAGTACGTATATAAGTAAACGGGTCCAATCACTTTGAAACTATCTATCTTGAGCTTGAATCGATTCTACAAGAAATCTACGGTCTTTAGCCAAATAAAGTCTCAAGTTCCYACCGTTAAGCYGGTCCAACTATATCTTATTGACAAAAATACAAACCAAAGTTCATTTTTATGATTCTTTTATTAAATTAAGTAGTTATGCTAGTAAATAATAGAAGATGACGCTCTTTCGACTTATGCAAGATACCTGAAAATCCTTTTTCCCTAAAGAAAATAAGGTTTCTCTAGCGCAACCACTTGCGGGGATCCGAAAATGCTGCAAATAAGGATTATTTATAACGGGCTATTACAAATAACAACATCTATAAGGTCGTGTTGATATTTGCAAGAGAATCAACACTTATTAAATTAGATGACTTCCTGCGACGGCCCATAGTAAATTGCCGTAAATAAATTATCTTTTAGGTTACCTTTACAGCAAGTGCCATAGATAAACTATCATTTCTTAATCATTGTAATGTAGTGCTTATTTGTGACGGCTCTCTGCTTGCCACAATTGTTTCAACACAAATGTGGCAGCTCTATGACTACCGCAAATACTTGTTATTTACTACTATTTTTTTTTTGTATATATTGTTATTTAAAGTTTTCAATAAAAAGAAACCATAAATACAGTTTAACAACTACGACCATATACTCACTTACAATTAGTTATGTAAAAATGGTCGTTCTCTTTTCAGTAATTTGAATGTTTTAAGTATTTTAGTAATTTGACTCCTAGTATAATCTGAGTTATTTTTATCTCTCGGCAAAGAGGAGAGTTTTATACTGGCTTGATTCTAACCTCGATTTCTCATATATTTCAAATTAATGTCAAAGAGTCATTTGGTTATTTGAAGTAATTTCAGCGTGTTAGTTGGTGTTGCTGAATTTAGTAGAGTTTATATTATTTTGTGAGATATTGATAAAAATATGTAAAAGGTCATAATCATACGCTCAATTATATTTATTTAATAACACTCTAGTTACCTCTGCGGACAAAATGTTCAAAATCATATTTCATACATGTTTTAATCTAAAAATGAAATCATAACGACAAAAACTTTGAATGATCATAACATTGCCATAGGCATTTTGAATGCAATTTTTTATAACATTTCAATTTCACTTTTCAAGGTCTATACACGAAAAACCTGTTTCTCAACACGAGATAATTCAATTCTTGTAACCAAATTAACTATTTGATAACATAATTTTTTAATGTATCTTTTTATAAGTTTTAGAGCACAAATTCTTGACTTCATCTATCACCAAATATACACAAATATGTTGATGTATCAGACAAAATTAACCCCATCCTTACAATCTTCTCAATCATCAAAGCTCTATACTCACAATCTTCTTGTTGTTGATCATCAGCTAATTTCTCCCCCCTCCACTTTTCATATATCAGTTTTATCAAATCAGACCTTAATCAACCGTTAATCTTAAGATCTTTATTAGAATAATAACAAAATATCAATTTCTCCCTAACTTAATAGTTGCATGCAAAACTGTGCCCAAATCACTTGGAAAAATATATTTCTTTTTAATTTCTTGACACTGCCTGAATAAGAATAAAATAAAATGGAACTCAAAGTTAAAAAAGAGGGAAGAGGGAGGGTATAGAAAGAATCCAGAGAAAAAGGGTAGAGGAGGGAAGAGAGAAGAGATGGGAGTAGGATTAATTGGACCCACTGGTAATGGCGGCCAGCAGCGACGGTGCTCCAGAGGGTTCATCGTGCCTTGACTAGGTAGAGGAGGAAGAGAGGAGTTGATGGCATATAATATTCCCCTGTTACCCTGGCCCACTTCCCTTGTCTCCCTGATGGTGGCGGGAAATTTATATTTTTGGACCAATCCAAGTAAACTTTAGTTTTTTAAAAACAGAAAAATATTTTTTCAAAATTCACCTTTCAAAAAGGAAAAACTCAGAGACAATCAAAATGCGCCAATTTAGTTTTTCTACTCAATTTCTTGCAATCAAACGAGGTCTAACTTATGTTTAGTAATCTTATTCTAATTGCTTGCATATTTAGGATAAAATTTTATCAGTGCCTCTATGAATGCAAAAAAAACACACATGAAGCCACAGAAGAAACATCCCAGCAAAATAGCCTCAACAATGCATCCAATAGGAGAAATGCTTTACTGTTACCTCAAACGATTGAAGTAAAATAGAATGTTCCTGGAGAGGTGACCTAAGAGGAGAACAAGACAAAGATTCATCCTCTGCATTATTATTAACTTGTTACCAAGCATAAGGAATGAATTAATTATGTTTTAGTGTGAACTTAACAACAATAGAAACACACAGCCAAAACTCACATGATGAAGATAAAGAATAGCTTCCGAAAGCTTTTGCTTGGTTAAGAGACAAAACTATCAAAAGCAAAGCGTATTCCTGTTAAATTTAGGCCGCAGCAGCAAGTGGAACTGATCTGTAGCATGTCCTCTTCGCTGCACGTACAATATCCTCAACCTGTTCAAAGCAAGTACCCAAGTGGAATGAATTAGAGAACTAATTTCAACCAGAAATGTTGAACTTTAGAAAATAGGAAGGCAGGGAAGAATATCTAATAGTACTCTCTTCCTCTCTCTCAGGATAATGTCTATCTGGAGCACGTTCTGAATTATGTGATTTGCTCTCATTTTTAAGTAAAAACATAATAAACAAGATAATTAAAAGGAATAAAGACAAACAAACAAATACTGCATTCAGATGCTGTTAGCCTCATTTGTGCACCATATTTTGTCTTAAGAGAAAGCTGAAAACAAATGTTATAGAGAAGCAACCCTCTTAAATAATTTTGGAAATTGATTTTATTTCAAACTATAAAATTAATTTCAAAAACAGCTTATCTCAAAAGAATCTTAAGGAAAGCACAAACAAATAGGAGCTATTAGCTGGAATTACACAGTCAAAGGCATGCTACAAACACGCCAGTTTGAAATAAAAGGGTGTGCAAGAAATCAGGTGCCTTTTTGATCTTCCTTCTTTTCTATTGTATTATCTGGTTGACTTCTAAATCTTCCACAGCTAATATTTAATGCACACAAGGGTTGAACACACTGATTTATAAGACATTACCTGCAGAATCTTAACACACCTTACAGCTAGATAAACAAAGATAATTGAGCAAAACCACCACTTAACTAAATAATAAACCATCACTCTGGTCAATTGCATTTTATGCCAATGCTATCAAGAATTTTCTAGCTAAAAGAATCTATAAGCAAACAARAAATAGTTGCTCTCTTCACCTAACATTCATTGATTACAGTGGTWACAGAAATAAACTTCCATACAAACTTTTAAAATTATTAGGGCATGCAAATCTATATAAATCAACATTCAGGAACTATTACCCCATTCAGTTTAGTATTTGCAATTGATTATTACCCATGGGTGCATATAAAGTTAGTCTTGACCATGGCAAACCCATTAAGAATGACAAACTACCAGAAGTTCCATTTACGGTACAAGGGCAACTGATGAGAAATCACAAGAACTTATGCCAGAAATAACTTTGTTTCAGACAAGCTTGAGATAAATATACCTTTTTCTATAACCAAAAGATTTCTAATTTGAAAGTGTATTACTAAAATCTGAACGTAGTAAATTGTTCCTGTCCTTGGCCATGAAAACTATTCCCTACTCATAACACTAAGTTGTTCATGCATATCACTGGAATTGAAACTATCTTCATAAACAAATAAAATCAGAATATGGGAAGAATTCCAGACTTCTGGTATGTTCTTCCTGAACCAAACTTTTATTGAAATTACAATTTCCAACTGGCACCCTTTTTGAAGAGAGGGATATTACGAAGGCTGACAAGTTGACAATTCTTTTCGAGTTTATGTTTACTTCTGAACATCATTTAAAAACCTTATGGGCCATATTGCCAAAAATACATTCAACATAACTCTTACGGTGATAATGTCTGAAACTATTTTGAGGAAAATTTGGAGCATTTATGAGGATTATTGCCTTGGATGAGTAATGCCAAGTACTTTCAATTTAAGGTAACAGGTTAACCCATTGGATAACGTTTTTGAAAGAAAGATTTGAACAATAAAATGCTAATGTTTCTGATAACATGAGCTACTGGTCCCAGTACTTGAGACAGATCCCTTCAAGGGTTTCATTCAGATCACAGTCTCTAATGTTATATAATTATTTCAGTTCAGAAAAATTTAACCATATGCAGAAGAAACAAATTGAATTCAAGTGAAATCAGAAAGTACATACCTGTGGAACCGCCATCCTCTCCAGATTTGCTGCATAAGGCATGGGAACATCAGCTCCAGCAATTCTTTCAACAGGTGCATCAAGATACTCAAAACTCTCTTCAACAACAGATGCACTGGCGAAATAAACAACTAATGGAAGTAAGTAAAAACAAAAAAGAGATGACGAAAATGTATGAAGGCAAAGTCGAAGAACAGAGAGGTAATTAAGTGAAAAGCCAACCAGATCTCAGCTCCAACACCATGTTGAGGAAACCCTTCTTCAATAGTAACAAGTCTGTTGGTTTTCCTGATGGAAGCATTGATTGTAGCTCTATCAAGTGGCCTTATGGAGCGCAAATTTATAACCTGCACCATCAAGAGAGGATTTAAAGTTAAATGTAGCTTATAACCACTACTGCCATGCTGCAAATCGAGATCTAAAAGCAATATAGACAATTTTAAGTTACCTCGGCACTGATCCCTTCCTTTACCAGAATCTCAGCAGCCTATAAGCATAACAAATGGAAATGTATATCTCTTAGAAGTTCCATTTTGGAGGTGAAATAATATAACTTGAAACTACAAAGATCACTATAGTTGAAATGTAACGTTTTGGGTTCAACAACATATAATAGTGTTTTTTTAGTCTTTTGCCAGCATAAAAATGTCATAGACAAATACTGAAGCACACTAGAAAATACACGGTTCCTGACCAGAACATTTTTTGAGTCATCTAATATTTTCCTAACAGCAGAAGTTATGAAACTTGCAGCTGTTGACTCCGTTCAACAATTGTTATTTAAACATTGACGAGGCTCACCCTCACCAGATCAAACAAAATTACATATTAACCTTCCTGAGTACCAGCCAGCCACCAGGCATATTTATTTTCCTAAGAACATGAAACTTAACAAATAGCCACAATGGCAAATCACATGTATCTGGGTTTCACCTCCTTAGATGCATCTTGATAAGTAGACCAATTTACCAAAGAATGCAACCGTACATGTAGTTGATTTTTCTAGATAGAACAATTGTGCACAATATATTTTTACAAGCATTTGTGGTGCACAAATTTTTGCACTACAAAGGAGATCAGTATTGGTAACCATTGCACATGTGAGTTTGGTTCGTGACGAACCTTTAAGTAGTCGTTCCGTTTGTCCTCTTAGAAGTCTAGAAGACAAGACCAAGTTTACAAATTGAAGGAGAGTAGTTTGCTTAGAAACTTTTAGTTTTAACATTCAAATGTAGTTTAAACTAAACTTAAGGTAATTAAAGTCGCATGAAATTTGGCATCCCAGCTAATACTCTAGACAGAAAACTTGTGTATAGTACTTGTGTATAGTAGTATTAGTATTGTATTCATAAAATGAAAAATCTCTTCAATGCCCCTAAATATGCACATAATTTATCTAAATCACAAAATATGTCTTCCGGTGCTAAGAATTCCTTAGGTATCCTTTGAAAAGGCTATTTGTATAGGCCTAGTGGACAGATATCCTTACCGTTTCCTTCAACAGATATGACAGTCAACTCTAGAACGAAATATACATATGTTACGTTATACTACAGTCATTAACATGTCCTGACCCAATGGAAAAGAATGACAAACCTGCAGAGCATAGCCAACCATTTTTGAGAATGCAGTAATTGTCACATCTTTTCCTTCACGTTCTACCTGCCATTGGATACAAGTGAGTGAATAATGCTTATATTTGGCCCAAAAAAGCAACTCGTTGCAGAAATACCTTAGCTTTCCCAATTGGAACAACAAAGCTTGAATCAAGGGCCTCAGCTGAGACAGGGAACGACTCACCATACCTTCAGCAAACATAAGTCATACCAACAATGATAAATYGAAGAACATAATAATGGTCAAGCAAGTCCAAAGTCAAGTAGATTAAATATTAAATCATAAGTCCCCTTACATCAATTCATTTTCAAGGAAAACAACAGGATCTGGGTCCCTGATAGCAGCCTTTAGCAGGCCACGGGCATCTTCCGCTGAGTACGGCGCCAGTACCTTCAATCCTGGAACTGAACCATACCATGCAGCATAGCACTAGAACCGAAGTTATAAGTAAAATTGTGTTAAAAATATTATTTATGTTTTATTTCAGATATGATTAAAAGATTGCATATAGAGCAGCTCATGAAGAATAGCCAAATATATGGTTTGGATCAAACTTTTTACTGARAGAAATATTCTTTCATGTCAACTAAATACTTTGATTCCAGCGTTCTGAAAAATGAAATTTTCATTCATCTAGGTGGTCTACCAACAGCATTATAGGCAAGTTCCCCCAAAAACCACCTCAGAGGAGCAGTAAAAAAGTAGAATCTAAGAAAAGACTTCAGCAAACATTTAAACAACCAGCAATATATTCTTTTAAAAAAAGGGCCATCTACAGAATGACATATTGTCTATCTATAAAGTTCAGATCACCTTGGACTAAAATAATTTCTCTTTTTCTTCGCTCTAACAAAACTAACCGTCAGCAGCTTCAATTTGCAATTTCATATACTAGCCTTTGTCATTTTTCCCCATATCTCAACTACAAATTGGTTGGACAATGACTCTGTAAAACCACAAGATTAAAATAGGTAACTAAATTTCTCCACCAGAGAGTATTTATGTTTCTTCTGCAGACAAAACAAATGATGTGGTGAAATCTGTGAAAATATTTGCACCCCTCAGCAATTAACGAGGCAAGAATGCCATAACCAATGTCTTACCTGGGAATGCTGAGCACCGACTCCAGCAGCAGCTCCATTGGGACCTCTGAAAACAATAGGCACTGAAATTTGACCAGCAGACATGTAGTTTGATTTTGCAGCTGAATTGATGATATGATCAATTGCCTACATAAAGCCCCAGAAAATCAATTATGCGCATAATGAGGGGATAAAGTTATTTAAACTTTAGAATAACGTCTTATGCAATCTTATGCAAAATGTCACTCATTGAAAACAGACTAAAAAAAACCATTCTTTCGAAARATCAGTTCCCTCATCTGTTTAAGATAACAAAAAAGTTGCCGGTTTTTTCTTACTGATCTCCTCCACTAAATTTATTTGTGCTTTTGGCTACTCCATAGATAAAGAAATTAAATTTTGCATAAAACTAACTTCCCAATCTTGAAGATTTCCTCTATATATCCATAATGCCATGCTACCACTAATCATCTCTGGTCATTATGTAAGCAACATTAGTATTTTGGTTGTTACAAGCACATATCCTCGAATTTCTCCTTTCAAGCCTCCCATTACAGAGAGATATTTCGCAAAGCTCACTATATTGCCATCCTTACTTGGAAATCAACACTTTTGCTCAGAGTCATTAGGAAAAAAATTCAAAGATATAGGAGGTTATTCCATATATCCAAGAATACTAGATCACAAAGAAGATAGAATCTCTTTAGCTACTCTTACATCCTACAATATATTACTAAAATAATAAGAATCAGAAAATGTGCCAATGGAAATATGTTCCTAACTGGTGGATCATATCATGACTGTACTGAGACAAGGTAAATATTAATTGAACATCAAAAGCTAGAATCAAAGGCTTTAAGAAATAGAATGATAGCAAGCCCAAAGTAATTGGTAGAAGTCAGAGATATTAGCACTAAGCAACATGAATGGACAAAATAAGCAAGTTATTGAGCATGATTAAGCAATTCTGTAACATAATATCATCCATGCCTAATGTCTTCAAGGGAAAATAATCACATAAGACTCCAAATAGAATTTAAAGAAGATTTACCTGCATTGAGAAGTTAAATGTCATGAACTCTACAACAGGCTTCAGACCCTTGTAAGCTGCACCCACTCCAATTCCAGCAAACCCAGCCTGAAAGAGATGCATGTTGCTATGTTAGATGATACGTTTTTCCTATCTCTTAAATCAAAGAGCAGTTGATTTTGAAAAATATTTGAAGAAGCAACCTCAGTAATGGGAGTGTCAATAACCCTGTCCGGACCATATTTCTCCAAAAGCCCTTTAGAAATCTAAAAGAACGTCAAAAATCATTGAGAACAAGATATAGTCCCTCAATCAAACTAAAAAAACCATGTGCTAATGGGCATTTCCAACCTTATATGCACCCTGATACTCCCCGACCTGTTCAAATTTATTTAGTAGTCAATAATAATCCAAAGGATCCTGGAACATAAATTAAAAACAGTTACACTAAAATCATAATTGTACCTCTTCACCCATGAGAAAGACCCCAGAATCAGCAGACATTTCTTCATCAAGTGCAGAATTTAAAGCATCACGGACTGTCATCTTCAAAAGCAAGAATTATCAGTTGATATCCTACTTTAATATACATGAAAAAAATAATGGCAAGTTTTTGCCACTGGAAAATGAAATGAAAATACAATCATTAACTAACCTCTTTCACCAAAGAAGAGTATGCCCTAGACGCAATTACTCTAATTCCCTTCAAGAAACATTGAACATCTGTATAAGAAAGTTGACATTTCAAAGAAAATAAACATACAAATATCTATCTTTTCAGCAATATACCGAAACTGGAATTGCTCGGCAGTCCACTATCTTCCTTAATGCACCAGCCATATCTTCTCGTTGATTTGTTTTAAAGAAATTCTGACTCAATGACAACAACATGGAAGAATGGTTAATCAGCAAGGGAACATTAAAATAAAGTTCACAAAGTAGCAAAGTGGATAGGGAACAATTAAGACTAGTAGGCTTGTGAAGATCAGAGTAAGATTGAACATGTTTGGCGTTTGGTGGGTTATGTCAATGGCTAAATAACAATGGTTAATGTTATATTTYGTTTTTTCAGGGCTGTCAGTTGGGTTCGGTGAGCCAGCCCCGAGCTCAGCCRGAATGGGCTTAAGAAAGTTGAGCTCGAGGTGAGGCTCATACCGAATTTGCACAAGGAAAAGAAAAGGATTAAAAAAAATGGCAGATCTTTGGTTAAAAGATTGCTCTAATAAGTCTTTGCAATAAGCAAAAGTTTATTGAAATCAGTCACTTTATGCATCCCCTAACTACTGTGAGATTTGGCCACTTTACTGCTATTCAACTATCTACCAGGACCTACCTACTCTAATTAGTCTTTGCAACAAGCAAAAGTGTCTACAAATCAGTCCTATGTGCATCTATAACTACTGTGAGATTGGGCAGCTTTACTTCAACTATCTACCAGGATCTACCTTCTACAATATACAAACAGCAGGATTGGACAAAGTGCTGAAATTTCTCGAAAGCAATATTAGAGCGCTTTTCTCATAAATTATAGGGGGGACTGAAGGAGAATTAAGCATCCAGGGAACAAAAACCCAGCCACTGGCAGGTAACAATATAAATTGGATACTAAAAGAACATAGTCCACCCTACAAATAAAAGATGCTATACCACATTCAGTCCCCATTAACATAAGTGAGGTAATCATAATTAACAAGTCATAGAGTACTTACATGTATTGAAGAAAGGCATTACAACAAGAAAAGAAGAAAAAGCAAATTAAACTTTCATCTCCAGATATTTCAAACTAAAGTTTGCACCCCTAAACACCTAGACTATAAGAAAGGTCAGATGCATGCTATTCTATCAGATGACCACTGTCTATTATCTTGTTCACATGAATAAATTCACATCTTCATCAACATTCAAAGACATTGCACGCAAGGGCAGCGCAACAAATTATTTGTAACTGGGTTTTAATAAAAATCAACTACAAACCAGTGGAACCACAAATCAGTGGGCCGAAAAGAAGTAAAACCAATATATAAGTAATTTCGGAAATCCTTCAGATGTACTGATCCAGAAAAGCGGATGATGTTTTCGCCTCAACATCAGATCAATGAGAAGATACAGTCATACTGACGCACTTTTCAATGCTTTAACGAACTCTAGATAGGGAAGAAGAAAGTGATATGGCAAGTATTTCAATACCAAAATTCGCCCTCCCCAAATGCAAAAATAGGCATAAAAAATGTTAAAAGGGTTCTTTGAATCCAAGGACGACTCTTCAGAACAAGGAGAGTTCCAACTATTGCACCACAGAACACAAAGAAAAGAAGAGACCAACCAACAGTTCATCGGTTTATGTATATGTTCTACACTGGTTTAAAGCAAATGATTTAATTATCTTAGAATTGAATTTTTCCTCAGTACCAATTATCTTAGAATTGCACAGATTTGGAGCTAACGGGGAAATCAAGTTAGGAATAGTCTAATATTTTTACTAATTAAATTACTGTTTTAAAGGCTAAATTTACCTCAGGAACACCACATGTTTTAGTACTGCAAGGAAGAGAGAAACAAGTAACATCAGGGTGGGAGCTCAAGTTGCACAAGGATTCACAATTACATAGGGTATTTCCAGGGTAGCCCCCTAAAGAAGAATTCTCAACTCCGTTTAAGATAACTGAGGGTCATCACTGATAGAATCTCCACTGAAAGCGTTAGGTTCGATTTCATGAACTTTAAGAGCATCTCTTCGGAATGAAGTTTGGTCTACAGAATCTGATTTATAAATTACTAGCTCCAAATAGAAACGTATTGTCACCCAGCTCGTCAATGCCTTCCCGAACACCTACCAACCGGTTCCCCACCCAAACCAAACAGTAACTAAAGGGATAGAGTTATGGCTTACCTATTGGCGATTCTGTGGCCAAACTTGCAGTGTTGACACCCGGTTGGCGGTTTCCGGTCCCCTGGTTGTGATTGTCGCGTGGGAGAGGAAGTGAGGAAGTGAGGAAGGGGAGAGACGAAGGAAGGGCAAGGTCCGCAAGGAAAAAGAAGAAGCAAGGAAGCCTTTTCTAAGAAGAAAAGAGGGCAGGTTTAGAGTTCATCCATTATTAGGATTGAAATTAAAAATAAATAATTAGTTAAAATTATATTTACTAATACGTGAACTTGAATATTATTCGACTTGATCATAAAAAGACCGAGCTCAGATTGAGCCAAACTCAATTTAAGTTCAACTCAAATAAATTTTGATTGAATTGTGGAAGGTCACTTAAAGCAGCCTTCATCATTAATCATTAATAATTGTAAATAAAATAAAAAATTATCAATCACAAACTTAATGTCTTATTTAACTCGCTAGCCATCTGATGATTGTTAAAACTTAAGTTACAGTGGACGTAATCATTGAGGTGTCTTGAAGAAAATGAGTGGGCGTAGCAAAGAAGAGGAGTTGTACGGCGGAGGAAGGATATGCAAAGGGAGGTGCAGTGGTTGGGTAGAACGCCGGAGAGGATGTGCTGAGAGAATGGAAAAGGAGAGGAAAGAAAGAACTAGTTTTGGAATTTCTTTTTTTTTTGAAAACTAGTGTAAATTACCAACTCAATTATTTATGTTCCTAAAAAAATGCTAATAAATTTATTTTTAAATTATTATACAACAACTATTTTCGAGCATAAATATTTACGGGATTCTCTATTAAAGAACCTAGTTAACCAATGTATTTGAAAAAAATGTCCTCCTTTAAATCATCTTTATTAAAAGACCTCATGTAAAATGTATTACTGAGTTACTAAGATACCCATTTATATTAAATTATTAAATTATCTCATCTCAATAAATTTTTTAAATGACCAAGATACATTCTTGTTATCTTAATTGCCAATAACCAACGYAGAATGAACCAAATATCTTTCTTTCTCTTCCTCACGTAAATCTCACAAAACCAACAAGATCTTCTTTATTTCTTCTTCATTTGACTCATGTGACAGCTCTGAAGTAAGAGTTTTTTCCCCCATTTTACCGTTGAAGATCAAAGCAAAAAGAAGTTAAACCATTTTCAAGAAAGAATGTTATATTGTCTCTACCATAATATGTAAATCGAATTTTTAAACTTGTATCTATGATGATCTGTTTCTTCCATATACTACATTGCATGAATTAAGGGGTCTCTTCTTGGCTATAAGTATGGGTAAATAATATCTATGACGAAATTATTTAAGTTAGTCTATCAGCATACGTAACAGTAGCTCACCGTGGCAGGCATTTTGTCACGGCGCCCTTGTGTGATGGCCAATATTTCATATTTTCTGTATCACGACATGTCACCGTTATAGAATGTCTGATAGAATGACCTTCTGTGATGGTAAATATTTTATATTTCTCATCGCAACAGGTCACCGTGATAGAATGTTTGTCACGATGGATTGCTCTGATGAGTAATATGAAATATTTTCATCACAGCAAATCACCGTGATAGAATGTCTGTCATGGTTGCCTCCTGCTATAATTAACATGAAATACTTCTCATCACAGCATGCCACTGTGATAGATTGTGTACCACAACTAGGTGTTGTGATGAGATATGCAATTTTCATTTTAATTTATTATTCAATTGATTTAGAATTAAGAAAAAATTAAAATTAGTACAATTTCGTTAAATATTTCATACACAACAGGCCGTCGTGATACACTGCCTACCATGATGTGCTGCTGTGATAAACAAATCAATTTAACAATATTTTATAAATGTTAATCTTATGTTGTTGAATTGCAGTTATGGCTTTATCAGATAATATGTGGATATATGTTTATTACTTTGGCGAGTTTGTTGYGAAACATGGCAGTGGTGGGTGGACATGAAAGTATAATGGTTCAGTGATTGTGGCTCCGGTTCTTATTTTGAAAAATATTACCCACGTCAAATTATGTGAAGCAGTTTGAGGAGCAATAAGGATAATTCTAAGATAAATGATATAGAGATGATTAGTGTGGTGTTAAAAAATTCTAACTTTCCGATACCACCAATGAAGATTGATCATGACTACAAATTGAAATGGTATATTTCGATTAGTAAAGAATTTCCTCTTTGTGTTACTCTTTTGAAGAAAGAATTTGAGGAGATTGAAGAAGATGATGGTTTAAGAGAGTGACACATAAACAACATCTAAAGCAGATTATGGAAAAGCACCTATTGTTGAATACAATTTGGACGAAGCACCTATTGCAACAATGTTTGAGATGAAACAGAATGTGATGGTATGAATTTAGAGTATCTTCCTGAAGATGCTCGTGTGGCGAGTGAGAACATAAAGGAATTAACGGTTGATTTAGGTTCAACCCCTCTGGGCTATCATCGAGTATACCAGCATGCGAAGATTTGCAAAGGAAACAATTGTTCCCTAACAAAAAAGCTTTGATATCAAGGTTATACTAGCTTGCAATGAGTTGTCACTTTGAGTTTAAATTTAAGAAGTCAAATAAGTCTTTTTATATAGTCGTTTGTCTTGAGAAGAGCTGTAAGTGGCGTTTGCAGGCTACAAAGTTGAATGTATCAAAAATCTTTGAAATTCGTACTTACCCTAGCCAACACACATGCTTCATGAGTGTTAACRGCCAAGATCATAGACATGCTACCTGTTCACTAATCAAAACTCACATTACCTCTAAGTATGAAGATGCTACAAGGATTTACAAACCGAGAAACATCACCAATGATGTTCGTGAAGAGTTTACATAACTATAACTTATAGTAAGGCATATTCTGCTAAGTGTTTTGGTTATGGGCTCGTCCAACGAACATAAGAGGATAGATATGCCAAATTGTCATRGTACTGTCACATTTTAGAGCAAGCTAATCCTGCCACAATGACGTCCATTGAAACTAACGACAGTATGCATTTCAAGTACATTTCTTGTATTGTCATATTTCATAATCAACTATATTTGGTAACAATCTTATTCATTGAAARTGATATATATTTCCAATTCAAGTACCTTTTTGTGGCACTAGACAAAGTATACGCGGATATTGGTCAATGAGACCTATGATTTGCGTAGATGGTACATTCATGACAAGTAGATATCGAGGTACTCTACTTGTTATCACTTGTCAAGATGCGAAAAGTCAAATATATCCACTCGCATGGGGCGTAGTTGACTTGAAGAGTGAAGCTTCATGAACTTGGTTCTTTCGTCACTTGCAGGAAATAACGGGTAACACGGAGAAACTAGCCATTATCTCGGACCGTGGAAATAGCATTCCAAGTATGCTCTTTGTTCTGCCTTTTACACCACTTCTTGTTGGGGAGATGCATATTCAGAGTTTATTAACCCACTGACAGACAAGAATGAGTGGCAACTTCTTGCACAAGTAGTTTCAAGCGTGGTCCTTCAATCACTAACAAAACGACTTGCTAGACGCCCATTGAAACTATGAAAAAAATCAATTGGAGAGGTATGCAAGCCCTATAAGTGTAGTAGGTGTTCGAAAACTGGCCACAATCGTAATACTTGTACAAACGACATTTACCCTTTACTTAGTCTTGTAAATAAATTTTATTCTATTTCAAGTGAAGACATCTATTTACTTTGAAATGTATTGAATTTGAATTTTGATAATCACATGTTGGATTTTGTGATTCACATTTACACCTTAAATKTAATTATGTTTAAACAGTGGTCTTTTTCTTACTYAATTAGAGTTCATGCAAACATAGAACATAAAAATATTACTCATCACAGAGGGCCTCCGTGATAGAATGTCTGTCACGGCTGGCCACTGTGATGAGAAACTTTGAGTTGCACATTTTAAATTAATCACTTTATTTACTCATTTCGAATTAAAAACTGAATTAATTACATACTGATGATTTTTCTTAAATAATTCTCATCATAGTGATGCCTCCGTAATACATTGCCTACCACGGATGGCCGTTGTGACGAGACATTCTTTCAGAAATTTGATCTATACTAAATCAAATATCTTTTAAGTTAGTTTAGAATTAATATTGACAGAAATTAATTAAATTTTGTTGAAGAATTTCTCATCACAAAGTGCCACTGTGATTAGTTGCCAGCCACAYTGGGACCACTATGTCCTCTAGTAGAAAGAGAAGTAACATGTTGTATGGTAATCCAATTTATAGAAATAGAAATTGTTTCATTAGAACATTCAATTGAAATGTTTATAGGGTCATTTATACACAAAATATGACCACAAGTGATGATTTTTGTTAAATATTGCTCATCACAATGGTACCGCCGTGATACATTTTCTTCCAAGATGGGCTGCTGTGATGACAACTTCTTGCGTTAATTGGAAATTTTACTCGACCGAATACCTTTTAAGCTGATTTGAAATTAATATGGACAAAAATTCATTAAAATTTTTTGAAGAAAATCTCATCACAACAAGCCACTGTGATAAGTTTCCTGTCACGGTAGGCCTCTATGATGAGAATTACTCCACATATTAGCAAAATTATTAAAGCGAAAACCTTTAAAAATGAATTATTAATAATTAATAAATTATCAATTTGATATATACATCTTTAGCATGGAGGTGTTTAAATAACGGATTTCCAGAAGAAGATGCCATTCGAATTTGAACAGCAAAGGGCGATTAATCAAGTCCGACAGCGGGTTTTCCAACAAGCTTTACGGGGAGCCCTAGGAACTCTGAATATTGTTTAAATAACGAGTTACATTTACGTACTATTAGTGCCAATATTGGCATGTTAAGGTCAATGAAAGAAATAGCTGAAAAATTTTGTATTTCACCGAATCACACATAGAGATATTGATAATACACATAAAGTTAATGGTATTTCATAACTAATTGATTGAGCAGCAGCCCGGAAACCACCTAAAAAGGAATATTTATTATTTGATCCATATCCCGACAATTATCATTTTTAACGATCAACTTCTCCCATAATGATATCTATGCTACCTGATATTGTCATAATATTAGCCAATTTCATTCTTTTAACTAACTGAATATCCAACTGATGAATTAGCCGCTGAATCAACAAAATAATCCGCATCCAAAGAAAGATCCAAAGAAAGAGAATCTAGGGCATCAACCGATCCTCGAGAAGAAGCTCTATCGCGAAGAGAGCATAGATAGTAATTTTAATCCTTTTTCAAGAAATTCAATTATTCTTAACAATAGGTCCTGGAGACTTTTTGGTATCTAAGCTCTTTATGAAGTTGAGATGATGCTAAGCTGGGAAGATCGGTCCGAAAATGATGAATGTTCAAAAAAATGGAACTGGAAAGGTAGAAAAGAAGAAGAAGCGCTAAGAAGTGAAGTGGAGAGGCGCTACTTTCAAATATATGGAAGACGGGTGAAAATAGAATAACATGATCTTTATGGAATGAAACAACTCTATCTCACTTTGATTCACATTGTAATCAATATGAACAATAGGTTGAAGAAATCATTCATTTGCAAAGAGTTGCAAATCAATTCCCCCATGAATTTTTGGATATACCAGCAAAAATTGATGTCCCTATAGTTGCTATAGCTAATGAATCTAAAATGTGTCAAAAGTGTGGCAGACCAATTGGTGCCTAAGACTTTGTATCTCCAAAGAGAAAGGTACAAGATAAAAATCAACAAATGATTCCAGAAAAATAAATGAAAGAAAATATTGAGCAATCAAATGAGAATATTGAAGTTCTAGTAGAGCTACAAGTGTCCYAAAATAATGAAACTTCAATGAGTTATTTATTATATTATAATTTGTGGGTGCAAGAAAATATTATCATAGACAATATCTTAGCCTTTAATATTGTCCTTTAGTAACAGAAAATGAGAATTTTGGACTACAATCTATTAAAAAGAGTAATAATAGGGATTATTGGCCAAAATGAAAAAAGGCAATACGAATGGCGTTGAATTCCTTAGAAAAGTGAAAAGTATTTGACATGTAATTCAAACTCCTGAAAAATATTATCTCTATAGGATACAAATGGGTCTTTGTAATAAAAAGAAATGAGAAAAATGAAATTATGAGATACAAAAGCATGAACCATAACACAAGGTTTCTCACACAGACCAAGAACTGAGTATGAGAGGAAACTTAATCTCCCACAATATGTAGTATCACTTTAGATTCTTAATGAGTTTGGTTGTGTCATAAAGACTTGATATGGATTTAACTGAATATCTATATGATACACTTGACATTGACGTATAATGAAAAATTCATGAAGGATTTAAAGTATCAGCAACAAATGAGACTTATCCGAATAATATGTTTTTAATCAAATCACAAAGATTATTATATGGATTGAAACAATACGAATGATAGTGGTATAATCTTCTTAGCAAATATCTGTTGAAGAAGGGATATAAAAATGGTGATGTCCACTCTTGTACTTTCATAAAGAAAATTGATATTGGATTTGAAATATCGCAATTTATTTTGATGATTTAAATCTAATTGGGACTCTTGAAAACCTCAACAAGCTGCAGAATATGTGAAGAAATGAAGTTGAGATGAAAGATTTAGGAAAGATAAAATTTTATCTTCGTTTGCAAGTTGAACACTTCCCTAAATGATTATTTGTTAATCAATTAACATATATAGAAAAAGTTTTAAAACAATTTTATAAATAATGATTATCCGTTGGCATGACCTATGGTCTTGAAATCACTTGAAACTGATAGCCCACTTGAAGATGGGGAAAAGATTCTTGGTCATGAAGTACCACACTATAGTGCAATTGGTGCATTAACTTATCTTGAAAATTGAACTTGACCTGACATAACTTTTTCTATAAATATCCATGTAGGATATAGTTTTGTACTCACTTAAAGACATTGGAATGACATTAAACATGTCCTTCAATACTTAAAAGTTATCATTGATAAGGAGATGTATTATTCACAAAAATCCAGAATGTTCTTTAGTGGGATATATAAATGTATGCTATCTTTCTAATCCATATAAAGTCAAATCACAAACAGGCTACGTGTTTGCACATGGAGGAGCTGCTATATCCTGGAGATCCATTAAGCAAACCTTAATAGCTGCATCCTCAAATTATTATGAAACTATTGCAATCCATGAGGAAAATAAAGAATGTGTATTGATTGAGGAATATGATAAATTAAATCCAAATGCCCTGCAAACTAAAGTTCAATAAAAGAGAGTCCAACTATACTATATGAAGACAATGCAAATTGTATTTCACACCTCAAAGGGAAGCTACATCAAAAGAGATGGGACAAAACATATCTTTCTAATGTTCTTCTATGCTCACAAGCTTAAAAAAAGTAATGATATCGATATTCAATYGATTCATTCAAGTGATAATGTGGCATACTTATTTACCTCAATATTGACAACATCTACATTCAWGAAATTGATACATCATATTGGAATGCATTGACTCAAAGACCTTCAGTATATCAAGGGTAGTAGTTGTARTATTTTTCGTTTGTTAAAGTTTTCTCCCATTGAATTCTCCTAACAAGTTTTAATGAAGCAGCCATGAATAGTTTAACATCAATTGTACTCTTTTTTCTTAGTTTGAATGTATTTTTCGCACTGAATTTTTTTRGGATGAGTTTTTTTAGGTGACAGTTGTTGTATAGATTAATCATTCAAGAGAAAAACATGCTTTAAATAATTGTATTTGTAAAATGACTTTCTTGCCCTCGAAGTCCTAGGTTTTTACCTATAAATAAAGGGTTCTAATTCATTTAATGATAATGACAACTTCTCTATAGTTCTTTCTCTATTCTTCTTCTTTAACTACAAAAACAAGATTATGAACATTTTCAAAGAATGACAAATAGTTGAAGGGCATTACGCTCATTTTTCCTAAATCTTTTTTAGTATAATTAATAGTTTAAAGAAAAACAAACATAACTAGTAAGAATAAAGGAGAGGGTCTTATTGTCTGTTAAAAAATGAAACTAAATTATCGATAAGACTAATAAGAGTGTCAATAGTTGCTCCAAAAAACAAAAAGCTATTCACTGATTTAACCTCATTCAGCATTGGGCAAACGAGAAATGTTGCTTCTAACTGCCATTGAGCAATCGATCGGTGCTTATTTTAGAGCTCTTGATTAAAATCAAACAAATAATAAACAAAAGCAAATATTTCTTATTCAATACATTATTTACTTTTTTATTCAAAAGTAAAACAGTTTTTTACTCCAAACAACAACACCAATGTATATTATGATGTAATTATCATTAATCCTTTTTGAGGAAAAACTATTTGTGCTTTTCTTCTATCAATACATCCACGAACGAATCACAAATGTATATTGTGACGTAATTGTCACTAATCCTTTTCGAGGAAAAACTATTTATGCTTTTCTTCTATCTATACATCCAGGATCGAATATGATTTTGATGACTAATGCATTGAACAACTAATTATTAAATTATTTAGTTCTTCGATGAAGTAACTTTTTATTCAAATTACAATACTATATTTAGGAAGAGACTAAATTCACACCCTTATGTCTTGTATCTACGTCTTGTATAATGATTTTTTTTATATAGTCATTAATATCCTTTGACTTTTCCAAGACCAATTCATTGACTCTAACATTCATGAATTACCCCTTAATTGGTCTAAACAAAGGAAACCCTTTAAAATCCTTCTTCCGTTAAGAAGACTGATACTATAAATTCTAGAGAGTAATTAGAAATCAAAAGGTAAGTTTAGATAGCTCCATTTAACGTCTTTTCTTCAATTACTACTAAAAAAAAAATGTAAGTTCTATTTCATTACAAAAAATATGAAAAAAAAAGAAGCTCTTAATTTGACAATCTTGGGTGTCTTTTAACTTTTTTATTTTAAATGAAAAGAAGGGTAAATAACGTTTGTTGTCTTTAAACTCTAATTTTTTTTTTTTTTTTGAGTTTTTATCTTTTAACTACCGTGTGGTTCTTGTCCTAGGACTCCTACTCATAGTAGAAGTTCTCCTTCAATTCAAAAGAACCATTAGATGTTAGTTAAACTCCCTTACGTGACTTTTTCAAGGGTTTTTTTTTTTTTTTGTCAATTTTACTTTTCCATCTCATTTTTTTCCTCCTTTCTTCTTCTCTCTTCATCCTCTTCCTCCAACGTGCCTCCTCCACCTCCATCGCAATTGATTTACATTTGTAGGTCTGCCATCCTCTCTCCCTGTCTCTCTCTCTCTCTRTATCTCTCATTTTCGAATTTCCTCTCTAAATGGGCCTCCTTTGAAAAAAGAYACCCATTATGAACGAAAGTGTTCAAACATTAACACTAATAGAAAGATCGCATTTCCTAAATGCATTGCCCCACATGAGCGCATTTAGCAAATGCTTTTCTCCTTTTGTCTCTAACAACATCTTCACTCACTTTCTCCATGGAAATCAACAAAAGTTTTCAAAGTACAGATGAACCTCAAAACCAAGTATTTCATCTTTATCAAGTTTTTGCAAGTTTTTCCCCATCCAACCCCCTCTATCTCCTACAACCCCTACCCACCTCCCTTCTCACTGTAAATCCAAACCACCCAATATTGAAATGGTTGCACTACCTAGGTTTGAGATATTGAATTTTATCTTGCGTAATCTTTATATTGAGCTTCATCAAATACCGCGGACTTTAGTTTTTTCCTTTATAAGCGAGATTCTATCTAGATCAGCCTTCTCTATCTAGCCATATTCTCTATCATAGCTGATAACGGGCATGTCATGAGAGAAGAAAGAACATAAGAAAGAACAAGAGAAGGATGTGTAGAGATAATTAAGGGGGATTGTGAAGAAAAAAGGGATAGCTTAGAATGATGATTGGTTTGTAGAGAAAGAGGAAGAGCCTGCTGAAATATGAATGTCAATCTTGATGGAGAAGTTGATGGAGGTTTTGTCAGAGACAGTGGGCGGAACGCATTCGTCGAATGCGATGGAATTTTTGAGCAAGACATTTAYGAAATGCGATCTGTTAATTAGTTTCAGGGTTTGAAAAGGAAACCCAAACGGAGAAAAAATTCCTCATTTTCTTCCCTCGTCTCCTTSTCTCTCTACTCAGTTCTTCTGCTTCCCCAATCCCATCACATCCAATTTGCAGATCTGCAAATAGACATGTAGCCCTTTAAAATCCTGGAAATCCCTAACTGCAAATTTTTTGGAGGCAACAAATCCCAAAGTAAATTCTTCCAGTGTCAAATGACCTCTTCAGTGCAACTGGAGTTCCCACTAATTCTGAATTTCTTCTTATATTATTAACTTGATTTCTTTTATCATGTTCAGTTTTGAAGAACCGATGCCCATGTCTGATTGACATATATTGATTCTCAAGTCCTCATCATCTTCTTCAATTTTAAGAATATTAGCAATCAAAATATTGCGTTGACATGAGAATGTACCTAATGAAATTGATCTTCTAAATGGTCTTCCTCTTTGATCACCGACACCAGATCCGTTTCTCGTTTTAGAATCTCCCACAAGAATGTCTATTTGCTTTGCGTATCTATAGATCCACGATGATGGGTTGGGGTAGAGAGGATAAGGAGAAGAGCGGAAGAATGAGAGGGAGAGGGATGGTAAATGCAGATCTGCGGCGAGGCAGCAGCAGRGGGCTGGAGGAAGAGGATAGAGAGAAGAAGAAAAAAGAAGAAAAACTAAAATGGAAAAGAAAATAAAATGGGCAAAAATGTCCCAGAAAATGTCACGTGAGAGGCGCATGATGGTACATTTAACTGATATTTTGGATGGAAGGACGGGCAACCTCAGTTACATTTTAAAAMTCTGGGGGCAGGGATTATGTGATTTGAAGTTAAAAGTAAAAATTAAAAAATCGTTAAAGTTTAATGAAAATTAATGTTGTGAAGGTTAGTAAACAAGATGGCATGGTCCATAGGTCATCTCGTAAAGATATTTTGAGACATGATTGATGCTCCTATAAAGCAAATGAAAACAAAAGATGGAAAGAATATCATCTCAATGGGTCCAAGTCCAGATAAACAAAAATTACTTCTCAAAACCTTCACCATCCAAATTGAAAGTGATTTCCGAATCCTTTTCTTGTATTAAAAAGAAGTAACTGGAATCCACTTTATCAAGTCAATACTAATGATTCCCAGCAGACCATTTCAAGAACCATTATGAATCATATAAGGTGGAGGGTCCAAGAACTCAATAAAGCTCTTTTTCCCAATTAATTTGAACTATTGTTCTGCGGATTGATTTTTTTTTTTTTATACTTAGATACTGTTCGAAATTTAGATGAAGGGACAAGGCAGGTTGCCATGTTTTGCGGCAACATAGGAAACTCTCTTGCATCTTGTGTATCGGCAATTCAATTCTAGGAGGCCAAATTATATATCTAAATCTTTGAATAAAAGTTGATACATTTGGGTTCAAATATATAGATCATATTGATGAATTTGTAAAATTTTGAGCGAATTTTTTGAAATTTTTGGAGGGCCAAAGCCTCTTCTCTTCCACGTGGCTCCGTGAAATATTTATTTTTTCTCGCAAAATTAAATAATCATTCACTAACAATCTACCTTCTTACRAGAAATTGATTTCCCTTTTCCTTTTACTCTACTTTCTTAAGAGAAATTTATTGTTACTCAAAGGGTAAAAATATGTTWAGAAATTTGTTTTACTATATCATTTGTGCTTTTGGAAAATGGCAAACCTAGCCTTTATAGTAGTGGCACTTCTGGATGGATTGAGGTGGGGTTCGGGGAGGCAATTGGAATTTTATACTTGTAGTAATTGTATGATTTACATTTTAAGATCATTCTCTTTCTTATTTAAATTTGACTAAYGAGCGATGGGACCTACCTTATTACGATTAACAATTAAAAGAATTGGAACATATTCATGGCCGTGGAATTCAAAGAAATAGTCAACTTTTGAGTAGGTCAGGGCACCGCTTAAAATGGATTTTGTGGACTATAAAACGCTCAAGATACACGTAAGCACCTCTTATTCAAAATTTCGATTCTGACTTGTTATTAGATGTAAAGCAATTAATTAAAAGGGTATTTCACGTTAATAAAAGAGGTATGTTTAATGATTATTTTGGACCTTCCTAATTCAGAATCATCATCATCAAATACATATAAGAAAGTTATGATTACATCCTAATGTTAGATTTCTAGAATCATAATTATCAAAATCATAAATTGACAAAAATCTGGTCGATCACAGCTACATTTAAATAAAAATCAATTTATATAATTTATCCTTTGTAAATAGAAGTTTTATTACACGATATTCTTTTGTATTTTTCACATGTTAAAATAGTTTTCATCAACAATATTATTAAATACTTTATAAATTATTTATTGAGATAAAATCACTTATTACCAAACGCTAATAAGTTTTTACAAGTGAGACAGTGTCCATCGCATTAGAACACTTTTACCGAGCACTTATATGAAGACGGTAAAAAATTTGTCATCAACTAGGGTTCTAATGGAAGTTCTGTAGATCTGAATATGTTTGAAAACTGTAATCTGATTAGGAAGGCAAAATGCGCACCATTAGGATAAATATCGTAGTTTAATTCTAATCGTTGCTCAAATTTTGATTTTGACCCTGGACTCTAAATTCACTTTTATTGAAAAGAAACAGTGCATTTACAGGTCTCCATGAGAATTACCGTTATTTGATTATGAACAACATTAGGATAAATGCACTTTTATGAAAAGAGAAAAAAAGTGCACAGAAATTCTAATAGTGATATAGTCATGTGTAAAAACACAAATCGATTAGTATTTAGGAGAGTGTACAAAAATCCGAGTAGTGGATAGTATTCAGGGGGGAAATTGATAAGCTTAATTAGAGATTAATAGTAAGGACGAATTCAGAAATTTCATTTTGAGGGATAAAAGTAGATGATCGAGATATTGATGGACGAAATGATTCTTTTTCAGCAAAAGTCCTATATAAACTACACCATGAAAAAATGTTAGGAGCAAAGCATCATATGTATATATCTAACATATTTAACATGGCTCGAAATCTTCTAGTACAAAGTCCTGCTAGATCCCTTAATATATCAATCAAAACACTCCGGTGTAATGTATAAGATAAATGAAAAGATGTATTAAAAGATTAAAAATAATAAATACTTATTGTACTTTAATCGATGAAATTAAAAAATATATAACAATAAGTGTAAAAGCAGCGTGTACTGAAAGTTGTCTGACCTATTTAACCTTGTAAAGTGATGAGGGACCACTCATCACACCACCTATGGTGCCTACATTTGATGGCCTCATGACTAGAGCTAGGGCTACGAAGATCCAACAAGAGTTGGACAAGGTAATTGCATTCTACTTGTCCAAGGATCTAGCTATGTTGGAGGATCTTCTTAAGCCTTATTTGTTGAGCATGGTGGCCATAGGAGCACAACAAGACCTCAAGGATATTTGAGAATTATTTTGGGATATGTAATAGATTTTTAAGACATGGTTTTCTAGTTATTTTATGTTTTATGCATTAGTTTCCTTTATAGCAAGGTAAGCCACCTAGGTATAAAAGGCTTCCTTGTCTTCACTTTTGGAATTCATTAAGAACACAAAAAAAAAAAAAAAAAATAAAACCACGATTTTCCCTTTTTGATTGAGAATGTATCGAATTTCCTTGAGAGATTCAGTAGTGGGGCATTGTTGTTTGATTTGGCTTAAGTCTTGTCTTGTGTGTGTTAATTTCCTTCAAGGGGATGGTGCTAGGCGAGCTTCCTTTGCAGTATCCTCCTTGTGCATGGCTGCCCATTGGCCATTGTGTAAGGTATCAAAGGGAAAAAGGTTGAATTCTCATTGGTATGTTGCGTTCTTGATCTCAAGAGATCAGGGTTGTGCCTTGTGTTGGTTCTAGTTTTCTTTCAATTATCCTTTCTATTCTGATTTCTTCTATCACCGACTTTGGTCTAACATCTTCCATTGTTTTCTTTTTTGTATTTATGTCTAGATCCAAGTTTTGTGGCTAATCCCCACATCAAATTGGTATCAGAGCTTTGGTCAACATCAAAGACATCTCTCTATCTTGAAAATCACAAAGAATTTGAGTTTGTCCACCATTGTTGAGTTTTGAGTTGTGCTTTGCGTTTCTCACTATATTATTATTGTTCTTTGTGTGTTAGGATCATCCCAAGTGTATTGGTGTGCCAAACTCACCTTGAAATAGATCTCTTGAGCTTGAGAGTTGCCAATCGTACCTAACCAGGCACTTAGCCTTTGTTCACACAACTGACCACCAAACACACCATCCAAGACCATCATACCACCTTGCCTTCATCCATCATAACCCTACACTGCCCCAGCTACCTAAGCGTGCCCTAACCACCCCTAGGCCACCTCGAAATTCACGCTCAAATAGCTTGGCACATTGGTTACAACCATATCCTATAAATCCGGCGCCTCTTGCCAAGTGAGCCAAGTTCGCCAATTCAAAAATTCAGTTGGCGCTTGACTTGTAACCAACTCTTCCACATTCTACCCAAACTCCTATTATCAAGGCGTGCATTGCAAAGCGTGCCAAAATTCTTCATTCAAAGTTATTGTAACAACCTTGACCAAAATCAGCCGGCGTGCCCACTATTCTCGGCCCAACTTTGACAAGTCTATTGGTTTGTTACTCTTGTTTGTTATTTTTAAATTCAAATAGTATAGGACAATTCTTATCTTGTACTTTATTGTTGAGACAAAAAAAAAGAAGAAAAGAAAAGAAATTCAAAAAAAAAAGAAAGAAAGAAAAAAAGAAGTCTCACATATTCCTATTCTATAGTTGTATTAGCATTCTATTTGCATATCATACTAGTCTGTAGTTGTGGTCAACTCATATCATCAAGACTTAAGTTGAAAACTTGGAAGACATCAAGGTATCCTACCTCCTACCCTAAGCCTACACCCTACCCTACGCCAAGCCAGTTCCTCATGCTATTCTCAAGCTTCGTTGGCGTCTTCAAGGCTGAGTAAAGGTACACCTATTCGTCTCCGCAAGTCCTAAATCTTCTTCTGAAATCTTGATTGCATATTTCTTATTGCAAATCTAGAGTCTTGTCTTTAGTCTTTCTTTCCCTTTTGTTGAGTCTTGTTCCTAGCTATAGTATTTCTTATTTTGTTGAGTTTTTGCTGTGTCATTTCTTGAGTCACCTACTGCCGAAAAATTGCAGCCTTATACCTCTCTTTATTTACTTTATTTTGCGGTTTGAAAGTAATCTAATACTATTGGTTATTGATCTATACAAGACAATCCATCAAACCAAGTTTGAATCAGCAATAATTGAGAGAGAGTGATCACAAAAAGGGCATACACGTGAGGTTTTTGTTGTATTTTACTAACCTAACAAGTTTGTGTGTTAAAGTTTGTTGTGACAATGTCTAGGTCACATAGTCCAAGGCGTGAAGAAAGTCCTCAATCTGAGTGCAGCAAGCCATTGCCACCCTATTTGTTCAACATGCTCAAGCGCATGGGAGACAAACTTGGCAACCTTGGCCACAAGGATGGAGGCGCTTGAAGCTAGGACCCCTCTACCAGTCCATGTGCCAACTGTAGGTCAAGTCCTTGGCACCAATTTTGATATAGGCGGGCCTAGCCATGATCGCTCAAGGACCCTATTGCCAGAGCAGCAAGCTGCCTACCAAGCTTCTAGAGAGGCATCTAGGGCGTCTAACCACACCACTCCAGCCGGCGTCACATCCTTGGTTCCACTGCCACCGCCTTATGTGAAGCCACATGTCCAAGGGCCCTACCAAGGCGCTGGTCCTTTTGTGCATAGGGGAGTCCATTCAAACCATGAATCACCTTGCTTTAGAGCTCCMTATGGTCACAATGCTTTTGATGCTTTTCAGGGTTACCAAGGAGATGACATGGAAGAAGATTGGAGACTTGAGCCATCAAGAGGCTTCCAACAAAGAAGGGGCCGTGAGGTTGAGCAAGATGATCTAGGAAGAGTCAAGATGAAGATCTCAACATTTGAGGGTAAGTGTGACCCAGATGCATACATGGAGTGGGAGACTAAGATAGAGCAGATTTAGACGTGCCACAACTTCTCCGAGCAGAGGAAGGTTCAATTAGCAGTCCTTGAGTTTTGTGGTTATGCCTTGATTTGGTGGGACAATCTTATCAAAGAGAGGAGGAGAAACCTAGATCCAGCTGTCAACATTTGGGAGCAAATGAAGGCACTAATGAGAGTTAGATATGTCCCTCAATATTACACTAGAGAGCTGCGCCAAAGGCTTAAAAACCTAAAGCAAGGAAGCATGACAGCTGAGGAGACATATAATGCAATGCAAGTGGCCATGGTAAAGGCCAATGTGAGGGAAGATGAAGAAACCACTATGACAAGGTATCTTAGGGTTTTGAATTCTTATTTGGCTAACGAAGTTAACTTGTATCCCTATGAGTCTATGACAGAATTGCTCCATTTGGCGGTRAAAGTTGAGAGAAAGACTAAAGCAAGGAACCAAGGGAGCAAGGGAGGTCAAAACAGCTTGTCACCATGGAAGAACCAAGGCAACCGAGGCCGAGAAGAGCCCAGCACCAAGGAAAGTGGCCAAGGGAGCCAAGTGGGCTGAGGCACAGTGGGCCACCCAACGCCAGCCCCACATCTTCCAAACACCCATGCCATCTTCCACACAACCCAAAGGGAGTACTCCTAACCCTACTTCTTCTAGGACTAGAAATGTTGTTTGATTTAAATATCAAGGTAGAGGTCATTATGCTAGGGATTTTGTGAATACTAGGACCTTAATTATCAATCATTTAGGCCACTATGAGAGTGAGAGTGATAAMGGTGAAGATGACATTGTTGATGAAATTGTTGCAATGGAACATGATATGCATGATAGTGATGAAGGCATTGAGTATGAACATGGTGAGTCTTTAATTTGTAAGAGAACTTTGCATGTTCAACCAGCCCCTTGTAAGGATAATCGAAGGGAAAACCTATTTCATACAAGATGCTTAGTCAAAGGTAAGGTTTGTAGCATGATCATTGATGTTAGTCGTTGTTGCAATATTGCTAGTAGTGAGCTTATTTCTAAATTGCAATTATCTACATTTTATCACCCTAGGCCATATAAGTTGCATTGGGTGAATGATCGTGGTGAGTTAAAGGTTAATAGGCAAGCTATGGTTACAATTACACTTGGTCATTGTGAGGATACTGTTTTATGTGATGTTGTACCTATGCAAGCATGCCATATACTTTTGGGTAGACTTTGGCAATATGATAGGAGGGTTATACATGATGGGTTTAGCAATAGCTATTCTTTCACTTTTGATGGGCAGAAAATTGTGCTTAAGCCTATGTCCCCTATGCAGATTGTGGAAGCCTATGAGAAGAAGAGGAATGAGGATGAGGCAAGAGAGCAAGCAAGGAGAGGCACCCAAGGCCAAGGCACCAGCAGCAGCAAGCCGGCAGGCCAGGCGCCATGTGCCACAGCGCCCATGCCAAAGGCGCTAGTGCCAGGGGGCAGGCCACACCTAAGGCGACGCCAAGGGGGCCAACTACACCACATAGAGCCAAGGCGCCTAAGGATGAGCCTCTATCTCTAGCCAGCCTAAACCACCTTCTAGTGTCCTTCTAGCTACCAACAGAGACCTTGTGAGTGACTACTTACCTTTAGACACTTCACTTATGGTCTTGTGCAAGAGATTACTTAAAGCTAGTGAGGAAACCATGCCTACCCTACCCCCATCTATCTAAGCCATCATTAGGGAGTTTAGTGATGTGTTCCCCGATGAGATACCCCATGGCCTTCCACCTATAAGAGGCATAGAGCATCAGATTGACCTTATCCCGGGAGCTACATTGCCTAATAGACCAGCCTATAGGATGAACCCTAAGGAGACCCAAGAGATCCAAGCCCAAGTCCAAGAGTTGTTGGACAAGGGCTATGTGAGAGAGAGTATGTCAACATGTGCCGTCCCTATCCTGCTTGTGCCAAAGAAGGATAGTACTTGGAGGATATGTGTGGATTGTAGAGCAATCAACAACATAACCATTAAGTACCGTCACCCTATACCTAGGCTGGATGACATGTTGGATGAGTTGTATGGAGCCACCTTCTTCACCAAGATTGATCTAAGGAATGGCTACCACCAGATTCATATGAAGGAAGAGGATGAATGGAAGACGGCCTTCAAGACCAAGGTTGGACTCTATGAGTGGCTTGTCATGCCCTTTGGTTTGACTAATGCCCTTTCTATCTTTATGGGACTTATGAATCATGTTTTTAGGCGTTTTATAGGGCGTTTTGTTGTGGTTTACTTTGATGATATTCTGATTTTCAGCAGGTCCCTAGAAGAACATGAGAGGCATTTAAGAGAAGTCCTTTCTACCCTTAGAGTAGAGCGACTGTATGCTAACATGAAAAAAAATGTGATTTTTGCACTAATGAGGTTATTTTTCTTGGTTTTGTAGAGAGCACACATGGTCTGCAAGTTGATGAAGAGAAGGTGAGGGCAATCCAAGAGTGGCCCATACCAAGCAGCAGTGGAGACGTGAAGAGCTTCCATGGGTTGGCTAGCTTCTATAGGTGATTCGTGAAGGACTTCTCCACCATTGCAGCCCTATTGACCGAGATTACCAAGAAAGGTGTAGCCTTTGTGTAGGGAGAGGCGCAAAAGAGAGCATTCTATGAGCTCAAGTGGCGTCTCACCAAGGCTCTATTGCTAGCGCTTCCGGACTTCACTAGGCCATTTGAGGTGGAGTGTGATGCTAATGGCATTGGCATTAGAGGCGTCCTCATGCAAGAAGGTAAGTCTATTGCCTACTTTAGTGAGAAATTCAAATGAGCATGTCTAAATTACTCTACATATGATAAGGAGCTTTATGCATTGTTTAGAGTACTTAAGACATGGCAGCATTATTTATGGCCTAGAGAGTTTGTCTTGCATACTGATCATGAGTCACTTAAGCATTTTAGGAGTCAAGATAAACTTGATAGGAGGCATGGTAGATGGATGGAGTTCATTGAAACATTCCCTTATGTGATTAAGTTTAAAAAGGGAAAAGATAATGTAATAGCTTATGCACTTTCTAGGAGACATGTTTTGATCACCACATTAGACTCTAAGGTGTTAGGATTCACTTATATTAAAGAGTTGTATGAGGATGATGCTGATTTTGGAGCTACTTATAAGCATTGCATGGCTAAGGGTTCTTTAGATAAGTTTTACTTGTTTGAGGGATTCTTGTTTAGAGTTGATAAGGTGTACATTCCTAGGTGTTCTTTGAGATTATTACTTGTTGATGAGGCCCATAGAGAGGGTTTGATGGGACACTTTGGGAGGGATAAGACATATCACATGCTGCACACACACTTTTATTGGCCACATATGCTTAGGGATGTTGATAGCTTTGTTAGGAGGTGTGTAGAGTGCCTTAAGGCCAAGTCTAGAGTTAAGCCTCATGGTTTGTACACTCCTTTGCCTATTCCAACAGCCCTATGGGAGGATGTTAGTATGGATTTCATTGTGGGGTTGCCTAAGACTAAGAAGGGGAGGGACTCTATTTTTGTGGTTGTGGATAGGTTTTCTAAGATGGCTCACTTCATTGCTTGCCATAAGACTGATGATGCATCTAATATGGCTAACTTATTCTTTAGGGAAGTAGTTACGTTGCATGGGGTGCCTAGGACTATAGCGACTAATAGGGATATGAAGTTCTTAAGTTACTTTTGGAGGACACTTTGGGAAAAACTAGGGACGAGACTCTTGTTTACTAGTTCTAGTCATCCCCAAACAGATGGCCAAACAGAAGCAACCAATAGAACCCTCACAACTCTTTTGAGGGCTGTCATTAGGAAAAATCTTAAGGCTTGGGAAGATGCCTTACCGCATGTATAGTTTGCATATAATAGGGCTATTCATTCTAGTACCTCTTTGAGTCCTTTTGAGTGTGTCTTTAGTTTGAATCCTTTAACCCCACTTGATCTTACGTCGTTGCCCATGGAGGAGCGAGCAGATTTTAATGTAAATAAACAGGTGGAGTTCATCAAGGAGTTGCATGCTAGGATAAGGGAGAGGTTGCTAGCCAAGGGAGAGCAAGTGGTGACTAAGGCTAACAAAGGAAGGAACGCTTCCCTGAAAGGTGCAAGTCCAAGTTGGCGCCTAGAGGAGATGGTCCTTTCAAGATCAAGAGGAGAGTTGGAGACAATGCCTATGTGTTAGAGCTGCCCGGATACTATGGAGTTAGTACCATAATTAATGTGGGTGACCTTACTCTCTTTGAAGGAGGAGACTTAGACCAAGATGACTCGAGGTCGAGTCCTTTCCAAGAAGGGGAGGATGATGAGGGACCACTCATCACACCACCTATGGTTCCTACATTTGATGGCCSTATGACTAGAGCTAGGGGTTAAGAAGATCCAACAAGAGTTGGACAACGTAGTTGCATTCTACTTGTCCAAGGAGCTAGCTATGTTAGAYGATCTTCCTAAGCCTCATTTGTTTAGCATGGTGGCCATAGGAGCACAAGAAGACAACAAGGATGTTTGAGGATTATTTTGGGATATGTAATGGATTTTTAAGACATGATTTTCTAACTTATTTTATGTTTTATGCATTAATTTCCTTTATAGCAAGGTAAGCCACCTAAGTATAAAAGGCTTCCTTGTCTTCACTTTTGGAATTCATTAAGAACACAAAAAAAAAAAAAAAAACACGATTTTCCTTTTGATTGAATGTATCGAATTTCCCTTGAGAGATTTAGAGTGCATTGTTGTTGATTTGGCTTAAGTTGTCTTGTGTGTGTTAATTCTTCAAGGGATTGGTGCTAGCAAGCTTCATTGAGTATCCTCCTTGTGCATGGCTGCCATGGCCACTGTGTAAGGTTATAAAGGGAAGAAGGTTGAATTCTCATTGGTATTTGGTTCTTGATATCAAGAGATCAAGAGTTGTTGCRTTGTTGGTTCTAGTTTTCTTTCAATTATCCTTTCTATTCTGATTTCTTCTATCATCGACTTTAGTCTAACATCTTCCATTGTTTTCTTATTTGTATATGTGTTTAGATCCAAGTTTTATGGCTAATCCTCACATCATAAAGTCAGACAGGTAAAAGAGACACCTTACGTTATATTTTCATCTTCTTAAGAATGATTCAATTGGCCACATAAATTCAAGGATAGTGTAAACACCCTAGACAAAAGACAAAAAGGGTATGATATACTTTCGCTACGACTATATTCCATTTCTCAACACGTGTCACAAATCAAACGGCTAGATTAGTTTGTTTTCATTGAAGTTCCGTACTACTGTTAGTTTTGGCCGTTTACTTTACTACATACATGGTGTCCCATTTTTCCCGGCAGTTAAAGTTCACTTACGTGTGCAAGTGGATTGGCTGTCCTTTTGCMCTCTGCACGCGTTTCAAAGCATGTGTGAACGGAGTCCCCAGTCAAGACCGCGATATACCGCAATAGATACGCTATCATATTTTATATATTTATTTTATTTTTAAAAGCAAATTTTTGTTGTCAATCGTCACATTCACATAGCGTATGTAAATGTAATCATCTCTATATATACCCCTTTCAGCCCAATTCTTCAAGCGTTCTGCTGATTCCATTTCTGACTTCTGGGACTAATATTATTTTCCCAAGATTTTCAAATTTCTCTTAGTTCTTCCAATTTTCAMTGGAGTTCTGTTTGTTTCTTGGTATGCTAGAATTTTGTTTATTCTTAATTCAATAGGGTTTGATTCTTGAGCTATTATTTCCACTTGGTCTTGTCATTTATGATTGATAGTATCTTTTTCCATGATTGCATGTTTGGCCTGTTGCAGAAAGATCTTGGAGTTTAATTTTCATTTTCTTCGGAATCCCAGGAAAGTCATTGTTTAGGTGAGTTTTCTTATCGGATTTTGTTATTCAATTTCATTTCTTGATGTTGATGCTTTGTTTTACAGGGATTATTATGTTCGTCTCAATCCAATTATCAGATAATAAGTAACTTTTTAAGAATTCTGATTGATCAATTATTCATATTGCTCATTTGTTGAGTATTGATTGAAGTTTGTTCATGTTTTATCTTGAGGTAAAGATTTGTGTTGCGTTCTGATGGCGGTGAAAACCAATGGAATCATCGAGGGCAGTTTGCCTGATGAATTGGTGAAGCTATTATTATCTCTGGCTTCAAACTGGGGAGATGCTATAGATGTCAGTACCTTCAAGGTGAAACCGTTGAAGGGTGCCATGACTAATGAGGTTTATCGGATAAGTTGGCCGACAAAGATGCAGGATAATCTCCGAACGGTTTTGGTTCGAGTTTATGGTGAAGGCGTTGAACTTTTCTTTAACCGGGATGAGGAAATTCGGACTTTCGAATGCTTGTCAATGCACGGCCATGGACCGAGGCTGCTCGGACAGTTTCCCGCGGGGCGAGTTGAGGAGTTCATTCATGCTAAGGTACGCTTAGGTTCAATTTATCTGTTCATGGAAATGAAATTTTGACTACCCAGAAAGTTGTTTTCTAAGATAGAAAAGAAGATAAATTTGTTTTCATTTCTCTGGGTAGAGTTGAAGCTTTGAAATGAAAATGTTGGATTATGTTTTCAAGGTGATGCATGRATAAGCTTTTTGATAACTGACTTACTTTTCTAGTTCTGAGAGTTGATTTCGAATCTTGATCTTTTCTACTATAGACTAAAATCGACAAGCATAATTTTAACATCCCACTTCAGCAAGGATACTATGGAATCTTTGAAGATGAAAATGTGAAAGTTGAATAAATAAATGGAGTCTAGCTTACAAATCGTGAACATCATGTCCTTTTTTGGAATTACTAGTCAGGCTCATATTAGCTCCAGTTACTCAAAGGAAGAAAAAGGAACCAGCTTGGGCAATATAGCAGACAGCAGTCAGAATATATTGAAATTATTTTCTCACAAATAAACATCTAAGAAGATGAACCCGCTGACAACCTGACTTATGTTCTTGAGCAAAACTTCTAAGAACATGATGAAAAGGTTACAGTAGAAATATGCAGAAGGAGAGCAGGAAATATCCTATTATTGGATTAAGATTGATTATGGGTTGAGGTTGTCACCCCTTGTGAAATCTGGGAAAGTCAAGAAAGTTTGATATACCATTGGAATGCCTTCTGAGATGTTAGATCTTGCTTCTGGTTTTTCCAGATGATTGACCAGGTATAACCACATAATGTTTCTGTTCAAGGATTCATTTTCACAAATGCTTGGTAAAAAATAAATATGAATAAACTCCTGCAAACATTTTCCGCTTTTGGCCGCATTCGGTTGAAAAGCTAATAATCTTGTGTATTTGGTGAGATGAAGTTATCTCCAGTTAGTGCGCGTTAGGAAAATTCTGAACAATATAGGAGTTGGATATGGTTAGCATTGTTTTAACTATTCTAGAATGCTTTCTAAAGAAGAGAAGTAGTTTGACATAACATTTTCGTCGAATATCTGCTTGCTTTCTTTCTTTCTCAGTCTCTTGATTGAGAGACTAGTGAAACAATCAGAGGTTTATCATCATGAAACTTATAGCTTGGATTGCTGATTAAATTTTGTGCACTACCCTTTCTTTTACTTTTAGACACTATCAGCTACCGACCTTCGTGACCCTGAGATTTCTGCTCTAATAGCAGCCAAATTGAGGGAATTCCATAAACTTGACATGCCCGGGCCGAAGAGTGTGGTGCTCTGGGATAGAATGAGGTATGAATCATCTAATCGTGAACTAATTTGTTGCGAGAATGAAGATGCTCTGTATTTACTGACTATTTCTTTTCCTCAGGAACTGGCTGAGTGAGGCCAAGAGTTTGGCTTCCCCAGAACATGTGAAGGAATTTTGCTTGGACAATTTAGGAAAAGAAATTAGTATACTGGAAAAGGAGTTCTCACAGAACCAGGACATTGGTTTTTGTCACAATGACCTGCAGTATGGTAACATAATGATTGATGAGAAAACAAGAACGATTACTATAATTGTGAGTTTCTACATAATGAATTATGCTTTACCAATTTATGAATCCATTTTTACATCAGGGCATCTGTTTTTTCTTTTGTAAGCAAGGGTTGCACCTTTATTTTAATCTTATTGATTCATTCGCTCCGTTTATCAGGATTATGAGTACGCTAGTTACAATCCAGTTGCTTATGATCTTGCAAATCACTTCTGTGAGATGGCTGCAAATTATCACACGGATATCCCTCATGTTTTGGACTATAATGAGTACCCTGGTAAGCTTTCATTTATAGTGATGAATCAATATAAGACACAATTTGAATTCAGCCATTTAATTTCCTTGAGCCACCATCGATTCTCTCCAATTCATGTCAAGAGCAAGCTGTAGTGCATAAGCTAATTAGTTCATCTCTCCTGCATATCTGTTGGAAACAGGTCTGGAGGAGCGGCATAGATTTATACGTTTTTATCTCACTTCTGCAGGTTTGTTTCTTCTGCTTCTTTTTCTTGTTTCGTATGAGAATACGAACTTGGATTTGAAAATTTGATCAGTCTACGTTGATCTGGCACAAAATTCTATTGTTTTGTTCATACCAATCTCTGCTAAGAATAGCATGACATCAAACAATACATTACAGACTGATATGAAGCCATATTTTCAAAGTTTAGGTTAACGTACCTAACTACCGACATACAAAAAATGTCATGTTCTCTGGCATTTGACAGTAAAATGCAAGTGTCAATTTCATAGGATAGGTTCTAAGCAGTCATCATCAACTAATAGGACTCTGGATAAACTCTTGCATGCTACAACAGGCCCCTAACTACCGCAATCTGTCCTGATATTCATGAGAAAAGATCCCCCTAGATCAACACTCTTCGCACTTCAATTTCATGCAATATCTCCATGATTATTTGCCTGGATTTTTCAGTAGGGTGATGAACATAGGTAAGAGTCAAACATTAGGGTATGTAAAGCAAAATCTATTCGCTAATAATAGTTAAAAACTTGGCTGTTGCCCTCCTCTTGCCCCATCGCCGCGCGCCACCCCCCCCTCCCCCCCCAAAAAAAAAAAAAAAGGAAGAAAAAGAAAATAAAGGAAAAAGAAAAAGGTTTCTGGACAATCCCCCCTCACAAGCATGCCTTTCTCTATATTTTACCAAATGACTTTAAACTTGGCTCCACAAATGCTCGAGGGTTGCAATACTAGAGCAGGACCACAAAATCAAATGTCGATGTCCTGAGTAGTTCATTCTTATCCAATTGTATACAATATGTCTAATACTTGCTGAAAGTGACCCCTTTATTCTATATTTAGTGAGGACTGTTCTACTTTTGAAAAGCTTAACAAGTTATTTAAAGATAACAAAGTTTGACATCTCCATATATGTTGAACTTAGACCATCAGCCCAGTGATGCTGAAGTAGAGAGGCTAGCCGAGGATGCAGAGAAGTACACTCTTGCAAATCATTTGTTTTGGGGACTATGGGGAATCATTTCGGTATGTATCTTTAAGACATATCCTTTTGCCGTTACGTGTATGAGAAATATAGTGATTGAACTCAACTGTGTTACTTGTAGGCATATGTGAACAGCATTGACTTCGATTACATGGAATACGCTAGGCAAAGGTTTCAGCAGTACTGGTTGAAGAAGCCTCTTCATATCAATGTTGACGGTTGACAACATGATCTTCTCTCCTAGTACATTAGAAAATGGTTGCTTTTGGGGACGCTCACTAGGGCATCTTGAAGTGTGAAGATTCACACGGTTCTATGATACATGAACTTCCCTCAGAAAAGGGAAAGGTTAAGAATTAGCAGTAATGTACTATAAAGATAGTAAAAGAATGTTCTTGCCTGAGCATAGCATTCCTGATTTTCCTTGTAGCTATTGTATTATAATTATAATGACAAATGCGTAGAACATAAATCATTATTTTTTGTAAAAGAATAAGTTTGAACCATAAACTTAAGGTGTGTAAAGAGCACAGGAACCGATCACTTAAACAAATTAACCTTAAATCCTTCTTGAAAACTTTATGATAAACCAATTTCATTGAGGAATTTTTTTTTTTTTTGGAGATTATCGAGAGTCAAAGATAATAAAATAAGAGTTTAGTCAATGTGTTCGAATAAATTATAAAAAATATATAAATGAAATTAAATATAATACTAAACGTATTTAAAATATGTGAATAATATAAATTGGAAGATTTGAAGATGTAATTAATATCAAGATCCTAGTAATGATGAAGTCGATTTAAAATATTAGTAAATGGCACCAAGATGCAAGCTGGTCTCGAGACTGGTTTTAGTGGATTGAACAGCTTTACGATGAATGCGAGCAAAACCAAGACAACAGTCATAGGAGTGAGCAAAGAATTCAGAAGTCTGACGATCATCAATTCATCAATTTCATCGACTTTATCCGAATCTCCTTTTCTTGAGTATAGTAGATCATGAAAGGGGAAAGAGTTTTGGCATCTATTCTCCAACCAATTTCGTAATCATTGTATTAACAAATTATTGATCGACTATTAAAGTAATTTAAGAGAATATATTCCTCTACCTCCAAGTGCCTACAACTGGCTTTTGGAGGTGATAGTCCTCGGATTCTGGGGTAGGCTGCCGTTTGAGAGGGGTCATGGAGCGTCACGCTGCGTTTGGATTGTAATTTCCCAAAGGAAAATACTAGTTGGATTAAAGTTGATTCACCTATGATGTGACTAGGGCTAAATTTGAGAGTTACTGTGACAAGAATAAAAAGAGAAGAGAAAAGAAAAATAAGGATGAATTTAAAAGAATATAATAAATTCTTTAAAAAAATTTTCTCTTCCTTTTTTTTTTTTCACTTTTGAAAAAAAAATTACTCATTTTTATTCCTCCGATTCTCTTCATTTTTCTCCGATTAAAACTTCTAAATAAGAGAAAATCACAACTTTCTCTTCTTTTTTCTTCTATTCTCTCCCTTTCTCTCTACTAAATGAAGCCAATGAATACTTGCTCGGCAAAATTACAAAAATATCCTCGTTTAATTTAGAAGGAAACCTAACTCTCTTGGTTCTTTCTTTTCCTCGCTTTTTCCTTCCCTAAACACGTCTTTTCAATTTCWAATAAAGCTTTTGCAAAATCAAGAATGGAGTAAAGCCAAGTCAAGTCACCATGGGGAAAGTGAGTTCAAGTTAATCATAGTTAGTTAGAATTAAAAGGGTTAAAAAAATTAATTACTATGCTTAATTTGATCAATAGTTAATTAAATTAATTAAATCTAAGTTTAGCTATGTATATGAAAACCACAAATTTACATCAAGAAAGCAGCGGTGTGGCTTGCTGGTCCAAGCTCTCCATAATCCTAATAATCTAAGTGGCTTGGCCGGAGGCTAAAAGATCCTTCAAATAGTTGGAGATTTCTCCAATGCGGCCATAGCTGGAGTGCAGTATCCTGGAAACAGATTGACCAAAGGCTTAATTGTGCTTAATTATAGTGAATTAAAGTTAAACTCCTATGTTTAATTGACTTAGAGTTAAATTAGCCTTGTGAAAAATATTTATTAGAGAAATCATAGTTAAAAGATTWGTTTAAACTATTCCCAACTATAGTTAARTAAAAATTCAATAMTAATATGTTTAATTAACTTAAAGTAATCTACTAACTATAGTTTAAATTATGCAACTATGATTGATCAATATAATTTAAACAACTAACTATTATTAATTATGCATGCATGATTGACTATTCACCTCCTGCTGGCCCTCATCTTACCACATGTTAGTGAAAGGAATTTGCGGCTGGCTTACCACTGCTAGGGTTTATGGCTTCCGACTTTCCTCCCTGCATCTCTCGTGGCCCTTGATCTGGATCTACCCACTCGCTTTCAGTCTTTCACCCTTACAGAGCATTAAACTTGGCTCATTGCTGCTGAACACCATAAATATTAGGGCGGGGCTTATTAAATGCCAACAGAGTGTTTTTGCCTTCATCCTTGGAGCATGGGATCTCAACCACATTGGGTTTAAGATTGCAATGGGGCGCTCTTGGAAGTGCAGTAGCTTCTAGATAGCAAAGCTTACTCACAATTTCTACCAATTCCTCTTTGGCACTGATGACATTGTCAAGTATATACTCCATAATGACCCTTGGAGTTGCGAAAATCACCATGTGCTGTGGCGGCCATGGAAGCCTAACTATGACCCATGCAAGGATGATTTCATCACAAAGAGTTTTTGGATACATATAGGTGGCCTCCCACGCAATTCTGTACTCATGAAGTCGCAGTGAAGATTGGCCTTAGCTTTTGATCACTATTTTGAGGTTCAAGTTAGAGAGAAGGTCGATACTGAAGGGCATATATTTCTTTGCCTGTGTACTAGTATCGACGTCACACAGCCGCTTTGTCGCTTTGTTCAATTCAACATCACTAGCATGGGTATTGTTCTAGATACCGTCAACTATGAAAGGCTGTCCAATCTCTGTTTCGTTTGTGGTCTTATTAGGCATAGACTCCACCAATGTCCTTCCATTAGTGATGAGGTTGATCAACACAAATTACCCTTTGGACTKTGGTTGGGAGGTGTGGATGGTTTTCGTAGTTCAGTGGTAGTCAGCCAAGAAGACCCAACCCCCAGCTGATGGCGTTTCACAAACGCCATGACCATTCTCATACAGACACCGAGATGGTAGCTGAAACCCCCCAATCACAATAGTCACGGTGTCCTACTACCACAGATGAAGGTAGGGTCACCTCTCCCCTGCAAAATGCACTTGTTATTCAACCTTCATAGGAGGTATTTCGACCCCTCCAGCCTGGGTCCAAAGATTGACCGTGGTTAAATGATTTGAGTGGAAAATCATTAATTTTACTAGAGATTATGTACATGTTTTTACTCTTTTTATTATAATGAAATGCGACTTCATACTGTTTTGCTTTAAATATTGCTTAGAATCGACTAAGTGACTTTTAATTATATAATAGTGTGAAATTATGAAATTCATGTGCATTTACTAAGATAAAATACTCTATTTTGTAGAACAAATGATTTTATAAYTAAAATAGAAGGTGACTTGATGAACAAGTGAAGATTTATTCAATGCTGCGACAAAATGCTGCAGCARTGACTATTACAAGCAAAAACAAATATTTGAGTCAAAAAAGAAAGTAGAGAAAGAAAAGAAAAGTCAAATCTTGGCAATATTTTTTCAAAATCTTAATTATGGTTAATCATTTTTTAAAATTCATATAGGATTTTTGCCTAAAAGTATCATTTCGCCCTTATCCTCTCTCCCCCCAAAATATCTTGATCATCTACTCTAACCCCTCAAAGTGAAGTTTCTGACTCCGTCCTTGAATAACTTCATTACGAGAGGTCATTTGTAATATTTCATGCCAATTTTCCTAGTTTTATAAATTATGCGTAATTATTTAATTTTTCAATTATTAGTTATTTAATTTATTATCATTATTGTCTATGTGGAAAGAGTTGGATGCGGCAATGATCAATGTCCCAATTATAAATTTAATAATTAAAACTTTTGCAATGTTATCTATATTTATTTATTTATTAATGAAATTCTATTACTTTTATTGAATTCAAAATTTATACCCACTTGAATGAACTAAATGGGATATGGAGAGAACATTTATTCAATAACACCTAATTAGGCCTCAGCAAATTTATTTTATTCAAGGTATGATTTATTAGAGCCTACTCTTGGACCCCAAAATACTAAAACCCTATACTAGATATGTTACTCTTAGTCAAACCTAAAATTAAATGATCACAATCCATTTTGGGCTTAGCTTGACCCAAGTTCACTAGGAAAAGATAATTTTTTTTTAAAAAATAAAACCCTAGTTGCATGTGGAATTTTGGTCATAATGGACGCAAATTGAAAAAGAACTTCGTCAATGAACGATTTTTTAAACGTTGGTACAAATAGACGGAACGTATTTAACAAATGCATTCAGCCAAATTATCAAACGCATCCGCTAAATAGTGTTTGTGTGAGTCTCTTGAACTCCGAAAGGTAGTAAAAGAGGTGAAAAACTTGGGTAGATGTGAGTTTGATTATCTTGAGATAAGGTTAATATCTTAGGGATACCATAGAATATTGGAGACATTGATATTCCACTAATAAGATCATATGAGACTTGAACTTTATTCAAGTTCCTTAAGTTAAGTAACTCTGACAGGTAGAAAAACTTAAAGAAATAGGAACAATGACCAATAAATTGAAAGGCTGAGCTCATTTCTGACTCGATTTGCGTTTCTACTGTAGCTAAATCTTTGTTGCAGTATTTGCTCAGAAGTCACTGCTACAGCCCATTAACAACATTGATGTAGTAGCTAAACCTTTACTGCAACGTCTGCTTAGAAGTCATTGCTACAGCCTACTTGCAYCATTGACGTAGTAGCTAAACCTTTGCTGTAGCATTTGCTCAAAAGTCATTGCTGCAGCCTGTTTGCAGCATGAATATTTTAACTTCTTGGACATTAGTACATAAGAGATTCTTAACTCGAACTCACCTTTAAGCTCTTGATCATATCGTTTGTGCATTACTGTGCTTATTTTCAAATTATTGTGATTAGATAATTTTAGTTATTTTACTTTATTTTCGTGACAACCAACAAACCAATTGATTTTATTAGAAATTTAAACCATCACTTTTGAACCAACAATCATTGTGAGACGATACTCTTATTCACTCTATATTACTTGTGAACCGTATATACTTGCATGAGTGAAGCTTTATTGCATATGCGATTTCATCTATCATTAAGCAAAAGAGTGAAGTTGTTGAATTATGCCAGAAAGCCTTCAGAATAGTCAGATTTGTGCGCCACTAGCAAGCCCCTAAGTGCTCACTCTCCTCCTTTGGGTGACACCCACTTACTTAATGCACCTTGTTTGCTTAAATATAGGCATGAAGATGACCTGCAACATGATGTTGGCTCTGAGTTGAATTACGGGGAAGTACTCCCCAATCGTAGGGCTTTACTACCTCAACAAGGTGGAGGTTGTTTCATAGCCATGCTGAAAGCAATGGATACCCTTTCCTAGAACTGCCCGAGCCTTGGGAYATTCATGTGCGGTTCATGACTAGCGTAGCGTTATTCAGACTGCTCAACCCTATATTGTTTTCCTTTCCAAAACTCTATGTACAACTTTTACTATGAATAAAATTCAAATGCATCTTAGTTTTTCAAATGGTTTTATTTTGATCGACAAAATTGAAGTGAGGATCTAYGACTCCTATGGATTGAAAATGTAAACCTCACCCTCTTAAGTTACTTARTGGGRCACTTTGAACATGGATGGCTTTCTTCAGCGTTTTATTGTATTCTATGGCAACCCTAAAATAGAATTACGCCTTCACGATTCGTTCTTACTTCTGGAATCTCTATCTCACCTCCCTTGGCTGTGTGCTGGATGTTTCAATGAGATTGTCCACCTTAGTGAAAAGTAGGGACCACATACAAGGCCTCAGCTGCAAATAGATTCGTTTCCCAAAGTCATCCGGGAAACTAGTCTTCATGATATTGGGTGTTCGGGTCTAAAATTCACTTGAAGGAATGGTCTCATATTATATATGAGAGACTTGACCGAGCCTTTTCTTTACCACATGGATTTACTTATTCCCTGCCATGTGGGCGTTTGGATCATCACCCAATTATTATTACACAAGAAAGATTTGTTAAGGTAAGCCTTATCACGGAAAGAAAGTCCCATGCTTTGAGCCTTTTTGGCTCAAGAACCCCACTTGTGAAAATATTTCAGTTGAACATTGACTTGATCCACGCCAGACAATGTTACTGATATGGTCACTTGAASTAATGCCACTCGAGAAGCCCTCTAGACGTGGAGCAAGGAAGAAAATGGAGATCTAGCTCGAAAAATTGTTGCTTTGGAGAGGCGACTGCACAGCCTACTTAACCTACCCACTCGAAATTTTCGGAAGGAGATTCGGAACACAAAAGAGCTCAAATGCTTTTTGGACTTATAAGAGTCTTATTAGCTCCTGATATTTTGAAAACTATTAACTTTACTAGTATTTATGTACTTATTTTCACCATCTTTGATGTGTTAAAGCACTACTGTATACTATTTTGCCTTTAGCATTGTCTAATTTCAATTAAGTAACTTTAGTCTTACAAAATTGTGAAATTGGAGAATTCACGAACCTTTATCGAAGAAAAACGCTTTATTTTGTAGGGAAATGATTCTACATGTGAATTAAAGGATTACTTGATAAAGAATTGAGAGAAGTTCAAATTTTGGTCATTGCTATAGCAAAGTGTTGTGGCAATGAAGATCTTGCAACAAGGAGAATAGGACTTGTGAAGCCAAGTTAATTGAAAGATGAAGTGGTCCCATGAGAGAAGAAATACCTTTGGAGCCAATAAGCATAAAGCATAAAGCAAAAAAAACATAAAGAACAAGTGGGTACTTTGGAGGATAAGAATTTGACAAGTATCCTTGCTTTATGACAACTTTTCAGAAAGCTTCCAAGAGAAGCTTCATGCAAATAAAGAAAAGAACAATTTTGAAAGGGGGAGTTAGATTCAGACATTGAGCAATTGCYAGAAATGAAAGAGATAAAAGAGTTGAAAAAGAAGGCAAAAGSGAAAGAAGGTTGGAACAAGGAAGGAAGAAGAAGAAGAATCCAAGAGGACTTCATCGATTAGCTTCACGAAATCCCATTTAGGCTATGTTTCTCCATTTCTTAGTGTTATTTTGAGATGTATTTTGAGATGTTGAGCATTAACTCTTCGTATTTTCTTGCATCTAAGAGTATGAACTAACTTTCTAGAAGTGAGAGCTTTGATGAGCTAATGTACTAAATGTTTCATTGATTGTTGTYAGCAAGGTTTGCTCTTTATTAATCCTCTATTCAAGTGTATTTATTGATGTGCAATCACTATTTTTTGCCTATTAATGGTGTTTGTGATAACTATTTGAGGATTGACAAACATTAAAGCAGTGGAAATCTTGAATAGATATGGGTTTTGGAATATCTTACGATATGTCATTAATAAACACTATAGGCATATATTTTTAACTCATAAAACCATTAGAGACTTATGCATTTATTTGAGTTTCTTAAGCTAAGTAACTTTGACAGCGAGAATGACTTAGTGAAATAAGAACAAGGACCAACAAACTGAAAGGGTGAGGTCACTACATGTCTCTCTGTGCATTTTTATTGTTGCTAGACCTTTGCTATAGGCGATGCTGCAGCATTGCTGAAATGATTTCTTGGACATTAGTATTTTGGGAATTCTTAGCTCTACTTTGCTTTTAAGCTCTTAATCATCTTATGTAAGCTATTAACTTGACCTATCATTGAATTTTAGTGATAGATAAGTTTAGATTATTTTACTTTATTTTTGCGACAATCATCAAACAAGTTATTGATCTTTTTGAGAATTTAAACCACTACTTTTGAACCATCAATTCTTGTGGGARGATACTCTTATTCACTCTATATTACTTGTAGATCGTGTGTACTTGTATGAGTGAAGCTTAATTGTATATTTGATTTTTATATCAGCGCACACGATCTAGGGTTGATTGGCTCCTTAAAAGGGATCACAATACAAAATATTTCCACAAAAAAACAAAAACTGACATTGACGGGACCTCATCACTTACATTTGTGATGAAACTTTTGGGCAAATGTTGGAGGGTGAAGAGGACAACCAACGGATTGTTGTGGAATATTTCAGCAAACTCTTTTCTAGCACAAGGCAGTTGAACAAATAGGGCCTTAACTCTTGCTTGATGCTTAAGAAGCTYGATGCAAGGGATCTTTCTTCCTTGAGTCGCCCTTTCACAGCRGTAGAGGTGTATCAGTCAATMTTCCAAATGGCCTTTTCCAAGTCTCAAAGTTTACTATTTATTAATGCATGTTTCTTTCAGCAACTCTTGCACCTCTTAGGTGATAAAATTGCCGACATGGTACTTGATACCCTATACTATGATGTTGATATAACACCTATTTTATTTTGGCTAAAATGTGGAACTATTTATTAAATTCTTACAACGGTAGGAATACAATACAAAGATTACACATGGATGGTAATACTGTTTGTTGAGTGGATGGGATTTGCAATACCCAATATATGTGTATGTGGTAAGCCTTATCACGGAAAGAAAGTCCCATGCTTTGAGCCTTTTTGGCTCAAGAACCCCACTTGTGAAAATATTTCAGTTGAACATTGACTTGATCCACGCCAGACAATGTTACTGATATGGTCACTTGAANAAGTTCCAGGCTATCCAAGATTAGGCATTGTCAAAGTAGAAGAAGGCTATAGTATGGTGAGGGTGGGATGCCAGAGAAGCCGGATGGTTTTGAACCTTCATGGTGGGCTTGCCAGAGGAATAGAGGGTATCTAACGGGAGCTTTATGATTCCAAATTCTTTTCCAATTCACATGCTCAGTTGAGAGGAGGTGCTGCAGTAGATTATAAGCTATTCTGTTGCAGAAAATACATGTGGTTGACAACTCTCGTTGAGGAATATCATGCATATCTTCTGATTCCAACTTAGCCAAATCTAAATCGGTAATGCAATCAATAAGTTCAAATCCCAGCCACACTGATCATTCTAATACTATGTGACTGACTTAAATTTGTGTTCCTCTTGTAGAGCTCGGAGCAGAAAGTCTTCCAATTTACCCCTCGGAAGCCACTGATRAGTCCAGAAATGTGTCACCTTCCCATTGCAAACATCCCAAGCAAGACTAGTGCCAAGAAGCTTGGCCCCATGTATAATACCTTCTGAAGTAGAAGATGAGTAATATATGGTGCTTTGCACYGAGGATAGTCYTCCACAGTGATGAAGGGTTCGCCAACAATCTCCATTCCAATTTAGCCAACATAACTTGGTTGTAGTCAGCAAGATTGTGGAATCCTAATCCTCCCGTCATTTTTACTTTGGCAGATTAATGGCCATCTTATAGTACAAATTCTCTTCCTATCTGGAGTATCTTCCAAAGGAATTGTTGGCTCAGATTCTCCAGATGAATTTATTTTTGGTAGAAACTAAATTCCTAAGCTCTAGAATGAATAGAAGACATAAACACTTTTTTTCTCTAACTATGTAGCTATTGAGGCAAATGGATGGCAATCTCAGCTGGTAACCATTGATATCATTACAATAAATGACTAAATAGTTAACCTTGAAATCCAATATTTGAATTGTATACCATCGATCCTATTCGCCATATATGCTTCTCCAATAGTTGCATTCCAAGAGGAACTTTGGAAATATTTGCAACAATTGGAGGGATTCATTTCTTGTCCATGGTTGCTTATTGGCGATTTCAACTAAATCATGTACAAGGAAGAAACGCAAGGATGGTGTCACCATAGTCAAAGACAGGCCCAAGATATGTACAATACTCTTGAATTTTTCCAACTATTGATRTGGGTTTTTCAGGACCTCATTTCACTTGGACAAAGAGAGATGGAGGTGCACTTATTAGGAAATGTCGTGAGGAAGCCGTTTGCTATGAATACMAGAGACATTCCTTTCATCATGTACGGATGGAACATTCACCACGATCTCACCCAGACCATCACCCACTACTGTTTAATTGTATACCACAACATAAGCATCCAGGCAGCTCCAAACCTTTTAATCTTGAAGCGGCTTGATTTTTGCTTGAGACAAAATTCCTCAGTGAATATGATGATATACTTTAATAAGAAGAGATATTCTGGTCATAAAGAGCTAGGACTAAGTGGTCGCCTGATAGGGAAAAAAAATACCAAATTCTTCCATACAATAGCAATCATCCGCAAAGCCAAAAAAAAAAAAAAAGAGAATAGAAGGCTTAAGAAGGAAGATCGTTCCTCATGAGACCAACAGGATGTGCTCAAGGAAATGGTACATAACTTCCATATTGATCTTTATAGAGCTAATCGGTGTGTTCTACCTATTTTAGATAACTGCCAATTTCCTACTTTGAGCCTCGAAGATCGCCAATGGTTAAACTCTCCAATTTCCTCGGAGGAGATCAGAAAGCTACTTTTAGTATGAAAGCCTACAAAGCATGTTCTATCAYAAGTATTGGCATATAGTGGGAGGTTTATTATGTACTTACGTCTAACAAGTGTTTCAACAAGAAGACATACCTCATGACCTCAATGAGACGCTTGTATGTCTCATCCCCGATCAAGAACGTCATGAGATGGTTGCCTATTTCAGATCGAGTGCCATATSCAACATCATCACCAAGATTATTACCAATGTCATTGCCAATGGACTAAAGTCTATTATGATCAAACTTGTGAATCAAACACAATGTAGCTTTATTCCTAACAAGCATGCAGTAGATAATATTATGAGAAAAAAGACCTGTAAAAAAGGTCTAATGGAGATTCAGGTGGATCTAGAGAAGGCTTATGACCGTGTTGATTGGGGTTTTCTTAAAGAGGTATTACATAAGGTTGGTTCTGAGAGTGCACTCACGAACCTTGTCATGAGTTGCACCACTTCAACTCAACTACCAGTTCTTTGGAATAGCGACACATTCCCTGCCTTTAGACCCTCTGGGGTCATGTATCAYGGGGATCCACTATCCTCATATATGTTTTRCCTTTATATGGAAGTCCTGAGCAACCAGATTCAGCATGTTGTTAACACTGGTGRTTGGAAAGCTGCTGAAACCTCTCGTGATGGTTCTAAAATCTCACATATTTTCTTTGTTGATAACTTGCTTCTCTTTGGTGAAGCCACCTCTAGACAGGTATCAATAATAGAAGATACCCTTAAACAATTCTGTCAACATTCAGGCCAAAAGGTAAATATCTCTAAATGGAAATGTTTGTGTCTCCTAACTTTTTTAATTTTGTAGCTAGAGTCTTGGRAAATGAGTGTGGTATAATGTTGATAGAGGATCTATGCACTTACTTTTGAGTACCAATTATCCATAAGCATATTATAGGAARGACCTATGGCTTTTTGGTGGATAAAGTCAGGCAGAAACATAGTGGTTGGAACGCTAAACAACTCTAAATGGTAGATAGGGTCATTCTCATCCAAACAGTGACCTCTATCATCTCTAACTACACTATGCATATTGTTAAACTTCCTAGCTGCACTATGTATAAGTAGTCTCYTCAAAGTTTGTAATAGGGGCATTRCGAGCAGTTTTMTCATGGTTGCAATCTCCAAAAGGAAGATAGAAATTTTTGGAGCTTGTATTCGCATCATGAATTGAAGACAATAGTTGTGACACCCCCAGATTATGAACTGTTCTAAGCTGAGAGTATTACTGACCTTACTCATAATCATATTAACTACTGTAGGAAACAAAAGAGATCTGAATACTTTTCTAAAAAGTTTTATAAAAATTTCGACAGATTTTRATCTGTAKTTTCAACAACTAATCCCTGTATACAACCAAAAAGTTCCCAAACATTTTCATTACTCATAAATAGCATGCATTTCAACCCAACAACATCCACTATAAATAAATAGAGTATTCCAACAATCTTTTACTAACTTAACATTTACCAAAATTGAAATTTGAGGGATTTGAAAGAATCTAATGCACAAATAGTTGAATTAAATAAGAAATAACTTAAACAATACATAAAACTTCTCTATTCGACCATTTATCTTATTCACTAAAATTTATTTAAATAACACTTTGGGGTATCAAGGCTTGCCCACAAACGACCTCCACACACCATCTGACTACGCATCACCTAAAATGCAGAATGAAGGAAATGGAATGAGCTATACAGCAAAATAAGCAAATCTCATGCATGAATGTATGTGAATTGCACTATATACTATGAATATATAATTCACTTCCTCAATAAAACTTCCTAAATACTTCCATAAAACTTCCATTTCAAAATGTAAGAACTTTTTTTAAAACCTTTCTATTTCATTAAAATCATGTGCTCATTTAGTGTAATGCCTAGCCATTAAGGTTGTAGTGGGTCATTAATCTTTGAAAACCAATCACATTTCTTACTGGTAGAACCGCATAACGGTTAACATCAGTTTAACTTTTTCTTTCATCTTTTCACCTCCTAAAAGGTAAATATTATTTATTTCCCTACCCTACAAGAGGGTTAGGTCAGGTGCACCGGTCCCCTACACCCCATTTCCCACTCACATATTTCATAACTAGGTTTACACTCCTTTCTACAATCTTAACATTTTTTTGATAATAGTTCATTTATAAAATTTCATTTCCTTTCAAATTTTATTTCTAAATGTACGAATGGCTCATGCCAGAAATGATGTAGAATACTATAACTACATGCCCATGACATGAACTACATAAATCCGTATTTAAACGCCATACAACATATTAATAGTACGAAACATATTACATAAAATAAGCCAATATGACCACAACKACCTTACTCGATACAATCCAATGAAATCACAACATATTCCACAATACAGTCTAATATAACCACACATAACACACAAATGGGATAAAGTTGATGAGTATAGGGATTTYCTTACTTYGAGTCCTTAATGTTAATATTCTATCTAAATCGCAAAGCGGAGTCTCTCGACTGCTCTTAACGTCAATGTGCTCYAAAATGACCTAATTATGATTACAAAAAGAAAATTCATTTAACACGATTGTCCAAGCTTAAAACATTTAATGGTTATCCTATGAATGTCATTTGTCAATTTTAACTCGTACTTAATTCTCACATCGCCAAAACTATTACATTCTTAAAGGTACAACTTATTTCATAGGTTTTTACCCTCTCAACAATTGATAATGGTATACCAAAAACAATACATTTCTAAGTCAAAACACATTCTTCACACAAATTAAACTCATTTTTAGATCGAATATTAAACTTAATCTATGTTCTCCCACAATTTCACTATAGAACATAATTACATAAGTCATTAAATTTCTAAAATCGAATAACAATATTTCACCTTTAACTCGACAAACTCTAAGTGTGGTGGAAGCCGCGTTGTGCCCCGGGTGTGAGCTCAGGTAGTGTGCACGCAATAGCCTTGGTAGGGCACGGTGCCTGGTCGCTTGGGCGTCTGGATGCTTGGTCCCCTGGGCTTCTAGGCACTCGGTCACCGAGGCGTCTGAGGAGCCTTGTTGCTTTTCACCGGAAATCCACCGATTGGAACATAAGTTGGACAGACGAAGGCAGAGAGCAACCGAGCAGTGGCGGCCTGGCCAAAGCACCGTTTTAAGTGAAAGCGCTCTTGCTCTATGCACCGCAGGATGACGTACTTGCAGTTCGAAGGTCGAGTGGAGCGAGATGCAGGCCAGAACAGTTTTTGCTAGCACGCAGCCGCCGTAGGGTTCGACCAAAGATCAACACCTCGAGGGAGGAAGAAAGAGAGAAGAGTTGTCAGCTATGGTAGATCGGTCAGTAGATCTAGTGGAGGAGGCACAATGACGAAGCAAAGCGTTGGCGTCTAGATCTGGTCGCGGCTCCGAGCACTGGCAACTGGTGAGCAACCAGCAAACCAATATGTATTGCGAGCGGCATCTTTTGAGCACCGACTCAAAAAGGACGGATCTGGACGAGCTCAGATCCGAACGGACGATGGGCGGCCCAATATACCAGTAGCTCCAGTCAAGGTCCAGGCAGATGGCTCTGGACTAGTGCTGCAAAGGTAGGGACGAGTGGCATCAGGTAGAGAAAGAGAGGTGGTGAGTACAGGAGGGCTAGGGGTAGCAGTGCCAAGGGTTTTCCGAAAGTGGGAGCGAGATGGAGGTGGGAGCGTTAGGTTGATTTTAGGGTWACAACAATTAGGTGGCTAAAACACTAATCCCCTTTTCTTTTTCATTTTTTCCTTTTTTTTAAAAACTTGGGCCCTAACCCAAATTATTTGGGCCCAATTTAATCCAATAAATTGGCTTTTCTTCTGGCCAAAATTAGTATTGAATTAGCTTTTAGTTTCCGAATAAGGAATGAATAAACTCTAACAAGTCAAGCTTACACCAACGAACCAAAAATCCTAATTCAATTAACACGATAATTTCATACTTACTTAAACGTACAATTAAATAATGATCACGTAGAAAATCATCAAACCGTATTTGGCACAAAATTCATAACGATCATACAAAATTCATAAAAATGAAAATTAATATCCRGYGTTTTGCAATAGCAGTAAGACTTTTCAAGTCGAAGAGATGGAGGATGAATCGACTACTTCCTTAGAACATGATGAAAATCATCTACCAATATGAAAATTCGCCTCGTTAGAGGATRGATCTGCATTTAAGTGCTTCGATGCCGCCGAGAGAACATTCAAAGTCATAGGTTTCAATTGAGATCCCTTTCGATTGTCTGAAATGAAGATGTGTGACTTTGACTTCTCAAGATTATTGATCTCCATATGCTAGGGAATTCGAGTTACACAACCTTTAAAAAAAAATCAAAAGGGTAAGTATATTAAGACTAAAAAAGAAAGGGTGCTGAAGTTGTCAAAAAAAAAAAAAGGAAAAAAAAGAGATAGAGGTACAAAGGGATTGCAAAAATAAAATAGAAAGAGTTCAAAACAATTTGATCAAAGCAAGCTGGAAACAAAAACATTGGGAAAAAAAGAAGGAAAAAAACAAAAAAAGTGCAAAATGTGATGCCAGGCCCAGCAGGTTCATGGCCCAAAACAAAAAATAATGCAAAATCAAACCTAACTAAAACATTAAAGAGAGAGAGAGAGACCGCAATCGAGCCCAAACCAAACAAAAGAAATTGGGCCTCCTGCAAAACCAAGCCCACTTCAAGGACCCCACAAACACCTATTCTTTTTGAAGAGAGAATCCAAAATCTCTTCCAAAAATCCTGAAATTSAAGCAGAAGCCGTCCGTCCACCYAGACAAACCGCCGCTGCTCGCCGTCTTCGACGAAGTCCACGCCGCAGATGTTTTGAAATTTAAATCTTCTTGTAGAAGATCGCTATCATCTACGCCATACAAGCTTCATGATCTGAAAAGGGCTTGGGAGGTGGGTGTCTTCACTGCCTTGATCATGTCGCCTGATGGCTTGATCGAATTCTGACCGTTAGGTGTGGCGATTGGGAGCTGTGAAGAGGTCTTCATATGTAATGGCAGGTGATGAACTGAAAGTGTTGATTTTGGTTTGCCGCTTGATCTTTAACTGCAATGGCCGGTTTGCTAAACTAGAAGAGGTCTTCAATTGTAATGGCCATTGCTGAACTCGAGATAATTCAAGAATTTGCCAGAAGAAGTCCCGTTGATCTGGGTTTGCTACCATGGCAAGGATCAAGATCTATAAACCAGCTGTGATTTCTCAGAAGCAGAATGCAGAAAAAGAAAAAGGCTCGCTGCTTTATCTCCGACATCGCTGTTTGCTGCCCACTTTAAGTTTAAATATTTTCTGTTTCCTCAATTTGAAATGAAATTTTCCTTAGTAATTTCCTTACTGTTTTTCCCCAATTTCCTTTAAGGATTTTGCTAGGGAAAAGGAAAAATGTTTCCCGAGGAAACACTTTTTCATGATTGTTTTGAAGTATACCACTAAGGAAAAGAAAGTAAGGAAATTGTTAAGGAAAAGTTCAATTCAAATTGAGAAAAATGCTTTTCTCACATTTGGTGAGGAAATGGAAAAAGTAAAGGAAATTGATGTCTATTATCATCCATAAATTGTYCGTATTTTTCAATTCAAACGAGATCTAAAATGGAAAATGAAGTTTTGCAAGTGGATTTGGCTAAGTTCGAGCTCCATGAAAATAAAATTCATACTTTGGAGTTTATATACTTTTTATAAATAATGGAATAAAGTATTTTTAACTATTTTTGTTMTTTTTGTTTTCCTTTTAAATTTACACTCCAATATTCACAAACCAAGCAAGAAAAAAAAAAAATACTTTCATAGAAATCATTTTTTTTCTTAGTATATTCCCTAGTTAACCAAACAATATGTAGATTTTGAATTTCCTAAGAATTTATATTTTCCTTTTCTTTTTCTTTTTCCTCACTGAAATCCTTAAACTAAACACGACCTTAGTGATTTCCTTCAAATCAATCATGAGAAAATATTTTCTTGGAAAAAACTTTTCTTTTTTCATAGCAAAAACCTTAAACCAATTCGGGCCTAAAWATTATTGTTATTATTGTGAAAAAGGCTTTGATTCTAATTCATCGATTAGAAATCATTTATAAAACTCATACATTAATCAATTTATAAAATATGTATGTAGCGCGCTAAAATTATGCAAACTTARACACTACTCTATAAKGTTTGCATGGTCAGTGTTTAGTGTAAGGGAATAAGAAGAAAAATGAATCGATCATTATTTCATACTTAAGCATCACTCATTTTCCCTATCCCTTAATCGTGACTGTGCCATACTCAGGAATCAACTTTTTTGTTTTTCAGCAAAATTGCACTTATCTTCTTCCATTGACACCTAATTTTCTTGCTCTTTATAAAAATTACCCTTACAAATTTTTTTTGTAAAAGCAAATTTGACATTAAAATTTTTGTTGAATAAATTGAAAGAAAATTAGGTCCCATTTGATAACATTGAAGTTTAAAGTCTGAAAAGTAGTTGAATTTATGAATATTAAAAATTTATTTTAAATTCACTTTATACGTATGATTTTAAATATTGAATTTGATAATTTAATCTGCAATATCTTCGTATATTAAATCAGAATATCACCACTTAAAATTTATAGAAGGAATTAAGAATTTCTTAAATTTTGTAGAAGAAATTAAGAATCGCTTGTAAGACATTATGAAATTATATTATTAAATGATTTTAATTTGATAAACTCTTAATTCGTTCAATTCTAAATATTAAATTGGATTATCAAATAGGTCTTATACAACTTGATTTAGGGCAATTTGTGGTATGCTAATAATCTCAAACTGTAGGCATGAGGTTTTTCGTTTTGTTTTTTTTTCCGAGAATGGATAGGCATGGGGTTTTATGTTGAGGTTCTTCACTAGCCAAGCAACCTTTCCATTGGATTCTGAGATACTTAAATTTGCACACACTAGTATATGGCACATGTAAGTATGCAAATTTGATATACTACTCTATAAAGCTTGTTACAACTAAGGGATATTTGAATGGGGTAATAAAATTGAAATTGGGTAATGGAAATGAGAGGAAATTATTATCATGTTAGTGTTTAACTCGGCAACTTGTGATACTTAGTATGCGGACTGCTTAATCAAAGTGAGATTTTGTAGATGCGACTCGAATCGAGCTCGAATTAGTCCCATAAAATGAGGATATCAAATGGTCTAACGACATTAGCAATTTTCTCACTCTTTTCCAACATTACACTTATCTTCTTCCGTTGATAACCTATTTTCTTATTCTTTATCAAAATTACTCTTATCAATTTTTTCTTAAAAGTAAAATTGACCTAAAAAAATTTGTTGAATAAATTGAAAGAGAAAAAGAAAAAAAACTTATACAGCGTGATTTAATGGAAATTTTTCTCAATTAGTCATTTAACTATTTTCATTTTTAAAATTGATAGGAGGAAAATTGAAATTTTGTTTGATTCTTAATGCTAATGTTGAATTAAACCAATCAGTATGCATCAAAATGATATCAATTTCACGATTTGAATCAAATAATGACAATGCAATCATGATTCTCTGTGTGATTAGTCCATTAATCAAACTCATTGTGTTTCCAATTGACAAATTCAAAATAAACGACCTCTAAAAAATAAAAAATTATTTTGCAAGAAGAAAAAAACTTTTTTCAGATTTTGAAATGAGTCCCTCCAAAAATTACAAATGATTCCTTGATTGAAAGTAAAATTTTCAATTCCATGAACATATCTTAAAATTTCAATTACACCCTTAATAAATTGTGCATAAATGTGCAAGAGATATATCTATACTATATTAAGATATCACAATTTATGAAAATCATTTTTGGATAACTTTATCCCTTCACTACTTAAATATTATCAATAATAATCTTATTTAGAATACYAAAAGTCATACGAGATATTTATTCATTCTTGACATATTTATATATACCGTTTTAAGTACAAGTTAAATTTAAAGTTTATAAAATATATAGGAAGGGCTAAATCCACACTGCTTACTCCTAAATTCACACCCCATTTAATAAATGTATATATATTTTAGACAAAAATGACATCTTTCTTAGTTCGACTTTAAAATGTACTTAAATCATTTTCTCATGGAGAAAAATTCTATTGTTAAAGAAAAAAATTCAACGAAAATGCGAGAATATGAAAATTTTGATTTTGAATTTGTTTCTTAAACTAAAAACAAAAATCGTTAAAAAATTCAATTGAATCAACTGGATGGAGCTATAGTTTTTTTAAAGAAATCTTTTTTTAAAAAAAAAAAGCTCAATGCAAATACTGGCAAGGATATAGAAAATGTGAAGGTTATTTTTGTCAAAATATTATATATTTATATAGGGTGTGAATTTAAGATGTAGGGATGTGGATTTAGCCTCCCATTTATTGTTTGGCATGTGTTTCAATAGAAATGAAAAGATGCCGAAGAGTGATAAGAGAATTTTGAATAACTCTACACATAATCTCGTTATAACTAATAAATTATTTACAACAAAAATAAATAAAAGGAAAACTATTTTTACATGGAGAACAATATATAATTAATAGATAGTGGTTGTATAGTCCTTAAGTGTGCCCTAAATGTCATATTAGAATCCTAAGACAACTTGAAATCACCAACAAATGACATAATTTTAAAAATAATTATCAAATCTAAATACAAATTAATTAAATCTAGACTAACACGAGAACACAAAAATTAAAATTCATAGCAAATATAATTACATTGTTGCTTACACGAATCTCTCGTCTGCAAAATAATAATAGAAAACAAGAGGAARGTGAAACAAGTGAATTATTCTTATAAATTTGGCAAGATATGTGTTACAATCTCTGAAATATTCTTGTGGCAAGAACTCAATCCGTTGATTCTTTTCTTTGAAACTTTTTGAGGATTTCGTAGCTTGATCTCGGAATTTGGACTCTTAGAATCTTCTGAGGGCTTCACAGCTTGATCTTAGGATTTGGAGAGAAATTTGGCTTCTCTCAATTTGAACTTCTGGTCCTCAATGTGAATTTCTAGACCTCCTCCTCTTGTGCTTTGGCCTCTATTTATAAGTAAAGTGAATTGATTTGATTGATCAAAATCACACTTAGGAGTGACGTGGCGTCATTTGATTCGCCAAGCTTCATCATTGACTTTTATTGGTTGAACCTTGTCATCTCTGACACGTGTCATCATTTCATTTGTTGATATGTCACATACTTCTCAATTTAATGGGAATATTTAAAATTGACTTTAAATTATTTAAATAGATTATGAAATATCTACAAATTGCCCCTTGGAACTTAGCCACGAGTACAACTCAAAGATGGGTTGCTGAATGGACAAGTTCCCACTCAATTTACACCATTTGAGTCAATATTATAGGTCTAATAACTTGGTTATTTTTCCTGGACCGTACTTGAGATATTGTAGCCTCCATCATTCTTCAAACAGTAGGCCTTTTTCTTCAATTTGCTGGATTGGAAATCACTTAATCTAATTTCAGATAATTAAAATCCTAATCTAAACATATCTTACATATTGGAATTGCGATATATCTTACATTTGGAATTGTTATGGACATGTTTTCCTAATCTTAACCCAACTCTCATCTTTTTTTGTCTATATATACATCCCAATTATCARCAATCAACTTTGATACTTTGGTAAGTCATCTTGTGTGTTTTTGTCTCTTCTTACTTTAGTAAGTCACTCTACTAGTGCTTACGTAAGTCTCTCATGTTGATGTAGTACTTGTGCTTTAGGGATTCTGACGGATATCCGGACAAGAAGCTTCAAAGAGAAGTAAAGAATAGTGAGCTTTTCCCTTTTTTTTTTTTCATTGCAAGACTGCATTTTTTTTTTACTTGCTTGTTTATTTTTTTTTTCCTCTGTGGGTTGGCTGAGGACGGCCCATACAGGCAGCCCATTCTTTCACCTTGTTTGCTTCATGGGCTAAGTGAAGGCGGCCCAAACCGACTGCTCGTTTCTTCATTTCCTTCCCTTCATGGGCTAAGAGAAAACAGCCCAAGACAGGCGACCCATCTTTAGTACCTTCCCTTCATGTGTTAAAAGAAAACGGCTCAAGGCCAACCTAGACCCAGCAGCCCAAACCTTCAATTCCCTCACTTCATGGGCCAGAATAAAGTGACCCAAGACCTGAAGGCCCAGACAGTCGATGCCCCAGCCCACTCGCTTCGTGGGCTAAGAGAATGTGGTTGATAGACAAAATCACATACGCAATAAGCTRCATTCATGCAAGTATACACAGTCCACAAATGATATAAAGTGAATAAAAGTATCGTCCCACAAGGATTGTTGGTTTAAAAGTGATGGTTTAAATTCCTAATAAAATCAATAGTTGATGGCTGTCACGAAAATAAAGTAAAATAATCTAAATTTATCTAATCACAATGATTTCGAAATAGTCACAGCAATTGCATGAACAATATGATCGAGAGCTTAAAAGTGAGTTATAATTAAGAATCCCTTATGTACTAATGTCCATGAAGTCAGAACATCAATGTTGCAGACTGGCTGAAGCAATGACTTCTGAGCAACGGCTTAGCTACAACGTCAATGCTGCAGACTGGTTACAGCAATGACTACTGAGCAAATGCTATAGCAAATGTTTAGCTATAGTAGAAAAGCAAATCGAGACATAAATGACCTCACCATTTCAGTTTGTTGATCCTTGTTCCTATTTCACTAAGTTGTTCTACCTGTCAAAATTACTTAGCTTAAGAAACTTGAATAAAGTTCAAGCCTCATAGGATCTTATGGATGGGATATGAATGTCTCTGATATTATATGGCATCCCTAAGATATTAAACATTATCTCAAGATAACTAAACCCATATCTACTCAAGCTTTTCACCTCTTTAACTATCTTTCGGAGTTCAAGAAACTCATACAAATACTATTCATGGCCAATAAAATAGTAAATGTAAATAATATATAACCTTGAGTAAAAAATTTATAAAGAGCAAACCTTGCTCAAATCATTCAAATAGACATTAAATACATAGGTTCATCGGAACTCTAACTACTAAGAAGTTAGTTCCTGTTTTTGGATGAAATGAAATACAAGATGTGAAAGATTAATATATTGAAATTCATCTTGAAATAATAACTAAGAGAAGGAGAAACAAAGCCTAAAGAGGTTGATGAAGTCCAATGGTGAAGGCTTCCTTGAAGTTTTCTTCTTTTTCTTCTTCTTTTTCTTTTTCCAAGCTTCCCTCTCTTTGTTCTCTTCTCTCTCCTCTTTTCTCTCCTTTTTTTCTCTCCTGCATTCTTGCTCTTGATACCCAAATTCCATAATGGCCTTCTCATTTTCAGCCTTCCTCCCTTTTGTCCCATGAAGCTTGCTTTGGAAGCTTGGCAAAACGGTGTTATAAGCATTTTTTGCTTTTTCAATTTTTTACTTTTTGACTTTTTGCTTTTCACCTTTTTAACTTTTAAATTTTTTGCTCTAGAAATAATTATCTCCTTTATCCAATGATGACTTTTCTTTTCTTCCCTGATTTTCCTTCTTCGAATAAAATTTTTGTTTTTGCTCGTAATATTCAGTGTTGCAACATTGCATTTTTAAGTTATTGCTGTCCATTGCACAGCACTTATAAATCTTCACTTGTTCATCAAGTGACCTTCTGTTTTGCTTGTAGAATCCTTTCCTCTATAAAATAGAGTATTTTATCTTACCAAATGCACGTGAATTAAATAATTTCACACTATTGTACAATTAAAGTCACTTGGTCGATTCTAAGCAATATTAAAGGTAAAATAGTATGAAGTCACATTTCATCATACTAAAAAGAGTGAAAACATGTACATAATCTTTATTAAAATCAATGATTTCTCACTCACATTAGTGGCCCAGAACCGGACAGCCCAAACTTGAACCACACTCGGCTTGACCCCATATCCCAAATTTTCTTCGCTTCGTCGGTCCTCCTTTCTTCTCGTTCTACAGAGTGGCACGATGATAGACAGCGATGACGACCATCTTTGCGCCTTCTGTTTTCGATCCACAACAATGAGAGTGCAGCGGTGGTTGAGGATTTGCCCTCTGTTTCTAGAGGTGGCTTGGCGATGACGGCAAGGCGTCGCAGCGAAGAGACCAAACACCTCTCTGTCAGCAACAACTACCCAACTTCGATGCGTCTTGCAGCGGCGATCAAGAAAATCTCTGCCTTTTAGTCTTTTTTGATTGAGTCCAGCGACTCGGCTCCTTGTACTTTGCTTGTTGCTTTCTATTTCTGCATAGCCATGGTGGTTGCAGCAACGAAGGAATGACCCTTTGCCAGCTGCTTCTTTTGGTGGTGGCCACGGTGACGGGCATCAAGCATCTGGAGTCTTGCAGCGGCGACCATGATAGAGAGCTTTCCGCCTTCTATTTTTGCACAGCCATGGCAGTTACATTGGTGACGTTGGCAACGGCATGAAAAATGCCTAGTACTTTGCTTGTTTCGTTCTGTTTCTGCCTTCTATGCTGCAAATAGGCGCAATGTGGGGAGCAACAGCGATAAGGAGTAGCGTCCTGGACTTTGCTGGAGAAGGCGGTCAAGCTAGCCGGCGACCATGGTAGTTCTTCCTTCTACCTTCAGTTTCTTTCTTAGATTGATCTTCAGATTCTTTCACTGCCACATCTTCAACCAGAGACAGAGGTGTTGAGACTAAAACACCTAAGTTACCAGCTTTTTGATCATCTTCTTCTCCAATTTCATCATAAGATTGAATCTCAAATTCTTCRATTGTCAAGGCAACCAAATCTTCAACCAGAGAACCTTTTGGAGGTGCTTCATTTTTGATACTCGATTTTGGGCTAGCCATGTTGTCCATATTAGTATATTAACAAAAGTCAGAAGCTGCTAAGCAAGCACATGATTTACAAAAACAAAGATGCCCACAACTCAAAGCATATGGGTTGAAAACAATATCCAAGCAAATGGGACAAGTCAGGTTATACTCCAATTTCACAATGCCTGGAAGCATCAATATCATTACTGGCTTTGTGGAACTGAGATCACATGAGAATGGATTGATGAGCTCACTGGACCTTCTGCCATTTGTTTCAATGAAGTTCAAATAAAAAGTGGCTAGTTCTATCAACCATAATGATCATAGAATCTCTTTATGTTAGGCTRGCATTTTAGATCTAAATCTCCTACTAGTTTTAAAGCTATGTACTTTGTCATATTTCTCAAGGATCTTCCCGATAGCTAGAGCATCCATTGTAACGTATTCAATTAGTATGCAACCCTCTTGTGGCATGGCTTGATGATCATTCATGAAGCACTGGCTTAACCTTCCAAGATATCTTTACATCCTAGAAGCAATATGAAGATGGAGGAAACACCTCACTCTGAAATTGAAGCACCCACCTACATCAGAAGCCTCCTTTATCAACTCAGAGAAGAACATATGATCACACAAGGAGCAAGATTCATATCGACAGAACTACAAAGTCTTAATATCCGCGTGATGTCCTTCTCTACTGGAACCCTCAATTTCTCTACACATTCGCAGCTTTTAAAAATCTTTTTGAGCCTTTTATACTCAACATGGGAGAACTTAACCAAAAAACTCTCCTGATCACCGTGGAGATATTCCATAAACATGTCTCCGAACTTCATCTTCAACTATCTCTTCTCCCACTAGCACCATAAGAATCACATAGAAAGAATACCAAACCCTTTTCCTTTACCCTCTGTCTCTTTCTTATCATCAAATTGAATCTAAGAATTTGGGGAAATCTGGAAAGGGATCTGCCTTTGCTCCATTATTGGTGAGTTATTTTTTGTAGCTTCATATGTTGTTCTGCATGCATATCTGCATTTTAAGCTACAAGAAATATATATCTACTCGATATATCTCAGATTTTTTGTCACAATCAGATCTTGTATTGRTGRYGAGATTTGCATAGATGGAGCAATTCAGGCAGATTGGAGAGGTGGCTGGAAGTCTGAAAGCTATGATGGTCTTCTACGATGACATACAAATTAATCAACACCATTGATGTTTGCTCATTGATATGCTCAATGATGCGTATAAAATTATTGTAGAAGAGATGAAACAGAACCTGAGATTTGAAGAGAAGAAGGTTCTTGAAAATCCATTCAGGGAGCTCCCTAGGTTCAGAGAAGAAGAGTTCTATGTGAAGAATTGCTTGGACATAAAAAGACTGGTAGGTTAAAGCCATAACAATTGATTGGCATGGAGTTTCTTATACACAATTTGGTCTGTATCTTTTCGTGATCATTGAAGCAATTGAAATGGCTGGAAAAATATCATGCTAGGATCTAGATGAGCAGAAACATTAGGGCAGGAGAGAGGCCTCTATTGCCATTTTCTTCACCCAAATATTTGACAAACTTGACAAATATGTGCTGGCATAGTGATCTTAGTTGAGGCCCAAGTTTTACATCCATCTGTAGAATTATCCCATGCATAAAGAGTTTCTCGGTGATGAACCCTGACCGCAGTTAGCCTGATTCACCAATGCTATTCATGGATTACATTGACATAGAAACCACAATCTTGAGGAGCTTCCCTCTTGGGAAAGCACCAATATGACCCCCATATCGCAAATCCCTTATTAGATGTTTGTTTATAGAGTTGCAGAGAAGGAAAAAAATCAAATTCAAGTCTACAAGAAACTTCATAATCAGGAAGTGATGTTTCAGCTTGCGGAGATCTTTCATTCTACCAAGAGAGACGAGGTTTCTACCATTGAAAACACTCCAGCCCATGAAAAATTTGGAAGATAGGAAAGAATTTCTTGAAGCAAACAAGCAAGAGATAGTTATTTTTCAATTCAATGTATAACAGACTTTATTACATGCCCCCTACTCAAATATTTGTTTACATGTAATAAATGAATAAAGTTTACACTTTTCWTCCATTTTTATTTATCTTTGATTTACAAACTGCTAACTCAGCCATGAGACAAAGTTATGTGCATTTCTAAGTTATGACTGAACTTAGAAATTAACTTCCAAGCTTCCTACGTATCCTTTAAAAGGAATCAAGTCAAAAAGTAGTTCAAAAATGTAAAAGAATTTTTAGAAGGGTTTACACAGTTTAAACTCTTGCTGGCTAAGAGTATCTATATTTACCAACTTGAACTTGTTAGAGTGTTTCAGCAGTTTTACCACATGCAACACCTTTGGTGATCGTTTTCCATAGTTTTAGCTCATGCAGATTAGTAATATCCATTTGTACCAACTTCGACTTATTGGAGTGTTTTATCAGTTCCCCACGTGCAACACCTTTGGTGATTATTTTTTTGCAGTTTTAGCTCATGTAAATTAGGAGTATCTTGAATTTGTTTGAGATATTTAGACAGTCTTAACTCTTATTAAAGAGCATGTGCAGTTTAGACTCGCAAACTAAGAGCAACTTACAGTTTAAGCTTGTGTAGTCCAGGAGCGATTTGAAGTTTTGTAAATATTTTTAACTCTTATTAAGGAGTAACATGCAATTTAGTCTCGTGCACTGAGGAGCAATTTGAAATTTTATTTGTGTTAAATCTTCGGCTTCAAATTTCGAGAAAATATTTGCCCAACTTTGAAATTCCACCTTTTTTTCATATTTGGTTGACTCTTTGACATGAAATTTGATTGGCGAGAATACTTATTTCCATATCATGAGCATGGGTAGCTAATTCTTCAAAGGTTCTTGGTTGGATGCCTTTAACGATGTATTGGAGGCCCCAGTGTATGCCTTGGATGCACATCTCGATTGCAGTTGTTTGGAGAGACGATTTGTGCAATTAATGATTAAACTTCTCCATCGATTGATTTTTTCAATGGCGGATTCATCATTCCACTGTCGAATTCGACTTAATTCGAGCATGCTAACTGTTCTCCAAGTGCTATAAAATCGATTTAGGATTTTCTGCTCGAGTTGACTCCAACTATTGATTGATCTAAGAGTAATATCTGTATACCAGTCAAAAGCGCTACCTTTAAGGGATCTAACAAATTGCTTGACAAGTAAATCACCTTCAGTACCTGCACTGTTTCGTGTTTCAACAAAGTGAGCTATATGTTGCTTTGGATTTCTTTTACCGTCAAATTATTGAAAGAGATTGATAATCGATTGGCATTTGAAGACTGCATATCTTTTGAGTATATGGTTTGATGTACCCTTGAGAAGAACTGGTGCCCTTCGTGTTTTTCTTCAATTGTTTTCACAATGACATCCTTCAAGTTATTTATCGAGATCAATCCATCAGAAGAAACTTGAATGTTTTATACTTCCATTGTAATTTCAGATTTAGCTTCGAACTTATATTGTACTTGAGCAGTGTTAGCAGATTTAACATCACTTGCAATTTTTGATTGCTTTGGAGCAGTTTGATTTGTTTCTCCAATATCATCGAGTCGATTCAACAATCGGGCGAGTGTGATATCTCGTTGTTGGGAACTTTCTACAAGTTCTTCCACCAATTTGGCCAACTTTGCGATTTGTTCTTCAATAGTGGCAGTATCAAACATCATAACTGATACGATAGATAAAGTTATGGTAGAATCTTCATGACAGAGCTTTCCCAATTGTGGATCGTCTTGGCGAACAACCGTTGCAAAGTTTGTAGAAGACTCGTTGTTGTCTTGTTTAGATATTTGTGACTTGGGTCCAGGATTCAACAAGGACATGGTCATTTTTATGGCAGGATCAACTCCCTCATTTCCTTCTTAAAAAGGAACATCCATGAACATGGGACTGGAGTATTCGTAGATGAACATGGCTCTGGAGTATTTGTAGATCTGATCGTATGAAAAGTACCCTACTTTTTTRCCAGCATTAGATGGTGCTCTATTCTGCGTCACAGGTCCTCRATATGTGGCTGACATGGTTGATTTGGCAGTAGCATCAATTGTTACAGATTTGAAAGGGTTAGCCTTTGAGATATTGTTCTTGAGGGTATTGATGAATTTGATTTGATTTGACATGAAGAGAAGAGATGAACAACAAAAATGATCCTACTAGGCYTGCCAAAATTTGTATACACAAATATCTTGTTTGCAAAATAATAATAGAAAACAAGAGAAATGCGAAACAAGTGTATTATAAATTTGATAAGATACATGTTACAATATCTGAAATGTTCTTTTGACAAAAACTCAATCGTTGATTCTTCTATTTAGAATTTTACAAGGATTTCGTAGCTTGATCTGAGAATTTGAACTCTTTAGAATCTTCCGGTGGCTTCACAGCTTGATTTCGGAATATAGATTCTTTGAAATCTTTTAAGGGTTTCGCAGCTTGATCTCGAGATTTGGGAAGAAATTTGACTTCTCTCAACTTAAACTTCTGGTCCTCATTGTGAATTTTTGAGCCTCTTCCTCTTGTGTTTTGGCATCTATTTATAGGCAAAACGAATTGATTTGATTGGTCGAAGTTACACTTAGGAGTGATGTGGCGTCATCCTTGATTCCATTGGTTGAACCTTGTCATCTCTGACACGTGTCGTCATTTCATTGGTTGATACATTGCATACTCAGTTTAATAGAAATATTTAAAATTAAATTTAAAATTATTTAAATAGATTATGAAAATTTAATTTAATAAAATTTTTATATCTACAATTGTATCAATCAAATGATGGGATAAATTTTCCATTTTTGTCCAAATTATTTTCTTCACGTTCAATTTTRAGACCATTTTGCCAACTTGACTAAGGCCGAAGGAAAATACTATGAATGTAAACATTTGCAATAACAAAACTAAGAATAKTAAGATCCTAACGAAATAAGTATAATAAATTTAAAATTAAAATTACAAATAGTTCAAATGGCTTTATATCTCAACTTCTAATTCATATGTAATCCTTTGACATCACATATTTATATAAGAATCATTTGTGACAAATCAATATTATTTTATATTTAAAATATTTATTTAACATAATTTATAAAATAATACAAGAATATTTGCAATGCACGTTATCTCATACTAGTGTATTGTAACTATCTAAACTATTTCAATTTTGATTTTAAAATATTTATCATTAAATTACATTTTAATTTTTTTTTCAAATGTATAACTAATTTTGAAAGTTTATCCACCATAAGTTTCTTTGCAAAGTTCATCTAAAAAGTTTATTTTCTCCAGTTCAAAGTTCATCATACTGATCACCAAAAAAAAAAAAAAAAAAGAAGAAAAAGCTCATAATACTCATATCATGTGACCTATTTTATGAGGGTGTTTTTGTCCCAAAATTCCTCTTGCTCTAGAAATTTCTTGTTTACAATGGAGTAAAAGTTCTTTTGGATAAAAATGCCCTTGTAGTGTTGGCCAGAGCATAATGATCCCTAAACATAAAACACTATAGTTGAGTATTGGAAAAGTTGTACAAGAAGTGAATATGCCAATATGGTAACATGAAAATAAACATGTTGAAGCTGAGGATAATTTAAGAAGTAATTGCGTTAATAATCTATCTTACTTTTACTTATTTTAATTAATGATTGATACCAAGAAAGTTATTAATATATAGAATAACGATGATATAATAATTTTTAATTTGTCCTAGAACTATTAGCATAAGAATTAAATAAATTAATTGGAGCTTGTGCCCGGCTCAACCTATTTAAATTCACATCACAGAGGTTTGTTATAGATCCCGCTCGATGTGCTATGCTGATCTCATCTCTGATTTCCTAGCTAAACAGTTCCCAAGGCTTTGAATTTCTCAACTTTTTCCCGTCAATTCTTTTCTGATTTTCTCGGTACTTTTTCTTTTTGGGTTTCTAATGCTTTATGCAATTGGGTTTTGATGTTTTAACATTTCTTGATGATATCTGCTTTTGTAATTGAATGTTGGGCATCTTGCAGGTAATTCTTGGGCTTTAATTGAGTTTCGGGGGAAGTCTGTGTTCTGGGTGAGTTCTTATAACTGAAACTTCATTCTTGATCCTGATGTTTTATTTTACTTGGTTGCACTGAGGTGAATTATGAGATAAAAATGTAATTTTGGAGAAGTCTTGATTGCTCATCTTTGTATATTCTAGAATTTTGAACTGATGTTAGTTCGTAATTGTATTGAGGGAAGACTCTTGTTGATTTTGATGGGGATGAAGGCGCACGGATTGACTGACGGCAGTCTACCTGAGGAGTTACTGGGAATTTTATCGTCTCTGGCTTCAAATTGGGGAGATGATGTAGGTGTCAACAGCTTTAAAGTGATTKCGTTGAAGGGCGCCATGACTAATGAGGTTTACAGGATAAGTTGGCCGACAAAGTTGCAGGGTAATCATCGAACAGTTCTGGTTCGAGTGTATGGTGAAGGTGTTGATCTTTTCCTTAATCGGGATGAGGAAGTCAGAACTTTCAAGTGGGTATCCATGCACGGCTATGGACCTACGCTGCTTGCCCAGTTCCCCGGGGGACGAGTTGAGCAGTTTATTGATGCTAAGGTATGTTAAAGTTCAATCTTATCATGGAATTTGTTTAGAAAGTCATATTTGGCCAACAGGAAATATCAGTGATTTGCTCCTAGACGTTATCTTGGCAAGAGTTAAAGCTGTGATATGGCAACGTTGGATTCTGTTTTCACATTTCAATGTGTTTCAACAATGAGCTTTTTGAATAATTGATTACTTTTCAAGATCAGCGAAATCAATGTGGAGTCCATATTTTTTCAATATCAAAACTTCAACCTCATTGTTACTCTGTTGACTAAAATTTCATCTGTATTATTTTTGCATCCCGCTTAAGAAAGGATCCCAAGACGTCTTTTACCTAGAAATTGTCCTAGGAACATAAATGAATTGAAGGATCAATGAGTTTATTTTTATCTCTTCTATCACATCCTTGCAAAGAGGTATTTATTCTTGTCAGATCAAAACCAATTACTCATGCAAAGAAGCATCAGTTTTAGGATAAATTAATCCTTGCTGTCAAAACTTCTTGAATTAGTTTTCCCAGTAATTAAATGCCTGTAGCCCAATTAGTCCTAATATTTAACATGATACTTTTGGCAGTACTTGAATAGCTGTTGCAGATTACTTGTAATGAATGCCATAACAAAGGTAACTTGACCTCCTATTATTGAATTAAAGCTGATTAGCAGCTTCGGCGGTTGCCTTTGAATCTTTGGGGAGAAATAATCGATTTTGCAGTTGAAACAGCCTCTACAGAATGTGAGGGCAGATTTTGCACCTGGGCTTTTCAGTTCATTAGTCATGTATAATTTTTATTTTTCCCTTTAGTTGAAAGTATCATTCCCCACCCAAAAAAAAAAAAAAAAAAAAAAAAAAAGAAAGAAGGAATATCAGAACCCACTAGCAAAGTAGTTGACATAAAGCAAATTAATGATTACAAATATAATTGCAGAATACTGAGTACCTATGACACACATCCAACCAAATCAAGGTAGAGCTTGAATCATCATTTGCCTGTTGTACTCATATTTTGGTGAAATAGTTTCGTGGAGATAATTTTTTTGTGTTGAAACTCAGTCTTAAAGATTTTAACGTCAATTATGAAGCATTCTCGAATCGGGTATTTCATGATTTAATTACTTAAAAACTGAAAATTTCTCACCATTTTGCATCATCTCCTCGAATTATTGAAGAGAGCAACCAAAATTTTTGAGTAATGACAACAGTCTCTGTCTATAGAAACTATGTTCTAGGCAGAACTGGATGAAGCAGATGGCAATTCCTGCCTATTTTTACTGCTATAAAATTAGTTATTGAATAATCTGGAGATCCTGTGCAGAAAAACAGTTTGCTTTTGCTTTTTACCTTTTCTATTATAATCAAAGAGTATGCAGATGGAGATTGATATGTAGGACCTTTGCTTGGTATGATACTTCACTTTTTACCAATTAAGCTACCACCTTGCCTCAAAAAGCYTACTTGTTTGGCATGATATCTGTTAGCAATTCTTTATCTTCAGGACAACAAAAAAAGAGTTCCAATTTTATCCTAGTTAAGAGCCTATCGACAATCAGCAACTTGTATAGTTATCTTCTTTGAAATACATACATTTGCTAATTTGAATTTTGTGCACCGTTTACTCTTGTACTTTTAGACGCTATCAGCTGCTGAACTTCGTGATCCTGAGATTTCTGCCCTGATAGCAGCCAAATTGAGAGAATTTCATAAACTTGAAGTGCCTGGTCCAAAGAGTGTGGTGCTGTGGGACAGAACAAGGTATCACTCAACTAATCAAAACCTAGTTGGTGGTTTAAGGAGGATGGTCCTTGTTTAAGTTTTTGTCATTGTTTCTTCTTTCTCCGTTTCSTTTTGCCCTCAGAAACTGGCTAAGCAAGGCCAAGAGTTTGTGTTCCCAAGAACATGTGAAGGAATTTTGCTTGGACAGTCTAGAGAAAGAAATCAGTATGCTGGAAAARGAATTTTCACAAGGGAGGCAAGAGATTGGTTTTTGTCACAATGATCTGCAGTATGGTAACATAATGTTTGATGAGAGGACAAGATCAATAATCATAATTGTAATTTTCTGTCTTGATTGCTCATTTAACTACTGTGCTTTTGCCTGTACACAGATGCATTTTAATTCAGAAACATTTATTCCAAAACCACATTTTTCTGTGGAGGATTTTGCTATTAGTTGCACATCTATGTATTCAATGTGATATGCAGTGGGGGAACAATGGTGAAGGGAAAACATCAGCAGAAGTTGAACTCAATCCACCAGGAGAACTCATTGTACTCCAAGGATGTCTGATTAGAAAACTTAAGTTACAATATATATTGATTTCTTTCCTTTGTCCTTTGCAAAGGGGTGGTGGACTCAAATTTGTTACCAACAGAGATATATATGGAAAATGATATTTCTTGAAATTCCTGGTTTTGTATTTAATACTGTTAATCTTTTCTTATTGAACAGGACTATGAGTATGCTAGTTACAATCCAGTTGCCTATGACCTTGCCAATCACTTCTGTGAGATGGCAGCAAATTACCATTCTGATACTCCGCATGTTTTGGACTATGATATGTATCCTGGTAAGTTGTTGATTAGCAAAAACTATATACAAAATTAGTTATAGTTTAGGTTTTATTCATTGAAATTTCCTCGAGCCTTTTTCTTCTTCCTTTTTCTTTTGGATTTTTTTTTTTTCCCTTTTTCTTTTGGAAGGGGGTTGTGGTGGGAGGGGAAAAAAAAAAAAAAAAAAAACCTGTTTTTTCTGCCCTCCAGTATACATCAAGAAAAGCAAAGTTAATTAATCAGCTGTCCTGCTTTTGTGTTGGAAACAGCTTTGGAGGAGCGCCAGAGATTTATACGGCAGTATCTCATTTCTGCAGGTTAGTGTCTTCTTGTTTCATAAGAGAAACGGGAACCTCGATTGAGAATTTCCTCATCTATACTAATAATGCATAGAAGCTATTCTTTTGCTCACGTCATGCAATCTCTGCTAAGAATAGCATAGCACAAAGCTACGATTTTGTATGTGGAAGGTAAAGCTTGACATCAGATTTATATTTTCAAAGCTTGGGCTCATCTCTTAACCAGCCCATAGGCAAGTTGACATTGGAAGTGATGTACCTGCTCTAGGCCAAGTACAAAATGCTAACTTTTCTAGGATAAGCTTTAATCATGCATTTTTGGCATTTGTTATAGCTTGTGCAACATCTGTCTTAATTTTCCCTAAAAGAGATCGCACCAGAACCTCCTCATTCAATTGTTGGCTAATCCAATAATAAGCTGAAAAACTTGGTCCTACATTTTTTAATAGTTTAATGAATCTTTAAAGATAAAAGAGATTGATATCACCATTTCTGTACTCAGATCACCAGCCCAGTGACACTGAAGTGAACAGGCTCGCCGAGGATGTAGAGAAGTACACTCTTGCGAACCATTTGTTTTGGGGACTATGGGGAATCATTTCGGTAGGCATTACTAGCTATTTACTCTTGCTTTTACAATTGGACACATTTATGAWGATGATAGCAATGAACTCAACTCTGTTACTTTGGATCTACAGGCATATGTGAACAACATTGATTTCGATTACATGGAGTATGCTAGGCAAAGATTTCAGCAGTATTGGCTAAAGAAACCGAAAATATTGAAGATCTCGGACGACCCTGTTGATGGTTAACATAATATATCTTTCCCTCGTTATTTGAAACCCTGTACATTTTGTACAATTTTAGGTTTTGAACTATCATTAGGATTGTGCTGAAGCTGTCAGTCACTCAAGCAGTGCTTTTKATGCCATGTTAAATTTATCTTAAAAGGAATAAAGTTCAGAGAGCATATTTTGTACATGGTAATTGCAAGAATAGGTTTTTCAGATTGTAACCCTATTTTCACTCAATTTTATGATTGAATAAAAAAATCATGGTTTGTTAGCATGCCGTGCAAACTTGATCTGCCTTGATTCTTGTTTTCAATGGAATCTTTTCTTATCTATTCTATTTTCAAGAGTAATTAACATAAAAGAGGGGGGGTTCTGTTGCTAATTTTCCTCGAATTATTACAAGATTCCTAGTGAATTGAATCACCAAGTCCAAGACCTTGGTCTGCGTAAGGGGGACTTCCGCCATTCGCACCCTGGTTTGGATAAGGAAGCTTTTACCATTCACGCCAACTCCTTACTCGTAAACACATCTTTACAGCATTAAATTCGCCACTCACGTCATTGATACCCAACCCAATTTACGTACATGAGAGAATTTGTGATATGCAAGTGGGATACCATTGGCCAAATATTGCTTATGGGAACATTCCAGGAATGTGCATGAGCGCAGGTACATCTCGAGACCCATTTGTCTTGCTCTGCTCTTGTTATGAAGTGGATTGAATAAACTTGACCTTAATCAATTTACAGAGGAGAGAGAACCAGTTGGTGGATGAAAAGATCTTTGGTGGCTCCTGGCTCCCAAATATAAGGATTCGAAGTAAAATTTCCATCCAAAGAAAAGCATATTTCAAGAAGATAGACCAGACATAGATCTAATATCTTGAACAATGGAGTCTATAGCCGTATGAGATCCCTTAGTAGCTGCAAAGGGCAYGTGCTTTGGGGCTTCAGCTCTGTCAAAATAAAATGCCCCTGAGACTAATTTCTCTCMTGGTTGCAAAGCCAACCAAATAACTGTATCCGCGCCTTCCTGACTGGTTCTAAGTTTTCCTGAAAACCTGAAAACATCATTCAGATGCTGTGAAACAAGTTCAACTGAACTTCTATTGGATTACTTCAACAATATCGAGTGAAATAATGTTGTTTCAGAAGCTCCTTACGAATTTGAGAAACGAGGCAAACTCTTTGCCACTCCAGGAGTCTCTGCCCATCCAGGATGCATTGAGTAGAATGAAATACCTTTTTCCTTGTAAATTTCAGCCCATTTTTCAGTCAATGCCACCTGCATAAGATTCACTCTTGGATCAGGCTCATTAGGACATAATGGAGTTTTAGATTTCTTTAAGTACATATTTTCACATTTCATGATGCACATAATTCAGTAKATACAAGTGCCATGCAGACATTGGACATCTCTACTTGCACATACTGACTTACCTGCAAAACACAGTTTGTACAGTATGATATACACTGACTAAAGAAGTGAACAACACTTCTTTATACGTCTGGATTCAGTAATTTAACTGCCTGATTCCTATTCAATTTTCAGAGGTCAACATTGTGCAATAGAAATGGTAAATACAACAAAAAAGAAATGTGAGAAACTCCTGATCTTCTTGCTCCTTTTTTTTTTTTTCTTTTCTTTTCTTTCTTTTTTTGGGAGGGGGGTTGGGGGGTGGAGAGAGCAAGAGCAACAATCATTTTGTGACCAATCTTCGTCAAGTTTCTTTCTCTTTCGGAAGTTAAACCTTTCCTATTTTTGCTATTTTTGTTGGACTAATGAGATCAACTGGTTTTATAGCTCATTAGTGAAAAGAAGAGGGCATGGAATCTAATATAGGGAAGTTCGCCACTCATGTTGTCCAGCYAGAATTTCCGTGAGTGCTTATCTTACTTCAGACTCGATGTTTCTGGTAAATTGTTTGAAGACTCATGGATCGTAGACTCGTAAGCCATAGACCACAGGACCAATGCATCATGCATCAATCTATTTTCCATGCTTACACCCGATGTCCCAGCATTAGAAAGATAAACTGTTGCCAATGCACTACAACACGACAAATGGCGAAGAAGATATACATATCCCCCCAAGTCTGGTCCTTAAAAATGTTCTGCATGTTCCCAAATTATTCACGAACCTTATGTCCATCCAAAAGCTTACTTCAGACCTAAACTGTCATGTTACCCTTTGTCCTTCTTACAGTGACTTTCAGAACCACAACTYGAGAGGAGGATTTGGCGTGCTAAGGAAAAGGACAGACTGTACTKCTACCGATGACGAAGACAAATTTATCCTAACATGCCATATGGTTGTATCACTTTCGTCTTGGTCATCCTTCTTGTGCAGTTTTAGAGATCATGTTTCCTTCTTTGTTTAAGGGATTAGATATTGGAACATTGCATTGTGATATCTATGAATATGCAAACGCACTCACTTTATCTTTTCCATTAGATATAACAAAAGTTCTTCTTCTTTCTATCTAATTCATAGTAATAAATGGGGCCCCCCTCTATYTTTCCAAATGCTTCTGGTTCATGATGGCTTGAGTCCTTTATTGATAATTGCACTAGTCTCCTGGATATTTTTGCTAAAAAATAGATCAGATGTAGGTAATGTCTTTCCCAATTTCCATATGATGATTCAAATCAGCTTGGTACTAAAATAAAACGGTTTAGGTTTGATAATGTGAGAGACTATTTCAATCAAGTCTAGTCTCCTTTCTTCCAGAAAGAGGGAATCATTCATGAGTCCTCATGTGTTGATACTCCCAAAAGAACAGGTTATTGAAAGGAAAAATAGTCATCTCCTAACCGCTATCCAATCACTAATGTTTCCCCAAAATGTACCAAAACACTACGGGTGGAAGTAGTTCTTATGTCTGCCTACATCATGGCTGTTAGGGTCAAAGAGTCCAAAGGAAGTTCTTTATACATTCTATCCTGACATTAGCACTACATTTAACCTTAGTCCAAGGATATTTGGGTGCACTTCATTGGCTCTTATCCATAGAACTTTTATATATACAGCCCGATAGAGGTCTTGTAAAAATACACCGAACCAGTACAACTTTTCTTCACATTTTCTACAATTAAGTACAACTCTAACTGGATGAAGGGAATGAAATTAGAAGGCGTGTAAAGTAAAACAGGAAGTAGCAGGAAAGTCACAGTCCCCGTTTCTGAAAACCAAGTCAAGAAGACATCCAATCGAAAAAGAAAATAATCTAAAGGATGCATTCAAAGTGAAAGCGAGAGAAAGGAAACTTGTGATTTAGATTCTATGTAAATGCATGTAACTTCTTTTTCTAGAAACGGGCATATTTCAATGTTCGAGATGTTAACCTAAATTAAACCAACTAGTTTTGTAATTCAATTACCTAAAAGAAAATTTAAGATTCTCCTACTTGTGAATATTGTGGAAGTAATCAGTTTCTTTTCCCCTTTTTCTTATTAATTGTAAGTCAGTTTTGGATCCCTTGTTCTGATGTATGATATAACAAGGACCAGACTATCACCAATAAGTAATCAGAATTCTACCAAGTCTTACCTATTATCTGCTTATATTAAAAGAGTATAAAAGAAACAAGTGGGWATATTATTACATGGAAAGACAACACAGTTCAAGAGCACAACTACTCTGACATTAAATTCTCTACCACAATATCATCTAYAAGAACCATCCTTTTAGTCTTGGTATTTTATATTTCATTCACTTACAGAAGTTGAAGGACATCAGAATTTTCAAGACATGCAAGATMATAAGTGACAGACCTCCCAATATTAGCATCCATGAGCACATCTCAGGAGACAAGATCACTGTGGTGACATCTCAGAGAATTAGTTTCTCTATATCATGCTAACAACCAACAATAGCAACCAAGCTTATAAAGAATCACACTAATAGATAAGCAGGCCACAGTCTTATGCACAACTAGATCAAGCATATCGAATATAATCATAGTCATGAATAGGGGTTTTAGACCCAAATAACCTGATTTTTGGGATGATATCTGCAATTAACCTGATTTTCTAGGGTGCTACCTTTTCTGACATGGACGCCACTTGGAGTGGCGCCGTAATTAGATAAAGACACCCCTCCAAGCGGCGTCATAGCCGAAAGAGCTATTTCCTAATGAAATTTAAAGCGCCAGTGCAGGAAGCATCTTAATTTATTCTAAAGCGCCCCTTGCATTGGCACTTTAGGACAAAGACACAAACAAGGAAAAGAAAGGAGGAGGATAGGCTATTCTGGCTTCTGCAAATTGAGGCTTATGTAACGAGAGAAAAAGTGCACCCACCCGAGAAACCAGAGCCACCTCGAACCATACAATTCAAACCACTGCCATCAGATGCACCCATATCTTCTAGTTTAGGACAAAACAATTGGCTTTGGCTCGCTGCGATCATTACCTCCTCTTTCGTTGTTTTCCTTCTCCTCTTGGGAATCATTACTCGCTACTACATTTACCTCATGGATCTGAACACCAATAAAATCGAGTTGATGACCCGAAGAAATATAATTAACACATTGCTGATCTGCTTTGCAATCGCAACAACAGCCACTGCAGCTTTGCTGTGGAACAAGAACCAAAATGCCAGGGAAACATGTTGCTGATCTTCCTCCTTTCTTTTCTTTGTTTGCCTCTTTGTCTTAAAGTGCCAATGCAAGGGGCACTCTAGGATAAATTAAGATGCCTTCTGCATTGGAGCCTTAAATTTCATAGGAAATGGCTCTTTCGGCTATGACGCCACTTGGAGGGGCGTCTTTATCTAATTAAGGCGCCACTCCAAGTAGCGTCTATGTCAAAAAAAGGCAACTCCCAAAAAACCAGATTAGTTACGGATATCATCCCAAAAATCAGGTCATTTGGGTCTAAAACCCCATGAATAGTGGTCCCAGTTTCTGTCCAAGCACTAGCACATTCACAAGGCTAGGCAGCAACAATTGTACAGCTAAAGTTTGCCCTTTATCCTTAGAATAACAATGACATAAACACATAAAATACTTGCTGAGTTTGTATTTGGAAATAAATAAACTCTTATTGCAAAGAAGAACATGATTTTGTTTATCATGTCATCAATTTACCTGAACTCGCTTGTTTCGAGCATATTGTTCCACACCATCAAAGTTGCTGCTGCTAAACTGCAAAGACAGTTTATCAAAATATGCGAAGGGTGCCATTGTGGTAGTTAGGCTAATGAAAAGTAGCAGAGGTTCTTACCTGTAGATCCTTTGTCAAAGGAGCTGTGTACATTCCACCTGAGGAAACTGTAATAACACGAGCATCAGGGATTGCCTTCTCCAGCAATGGCAGCATCAACTCTGTGATAGTGTATGTACCAAGTACATTGATGGCAAAATTCATCTCATATCTGGCATACAGAAAAACAAGGTTAAATGGCATCAGTCAAATACAGAGATGACTATACTTTTAATAAAACTGAGAATTCGGCATACCCTTCTGATGTTGTAATACGATTGTTTTCAAGCACACCCGCATTGTTAACCTTGAGGAAACATAGTTTCTTAGCATTAAAAATACGAAGATTGAAAGAACTTATGCTTTAGCCAATCTATTGAACGGTTCAAAATGCTGCAAATATGAAAATTCACTGAGGCAACACATATTTGACATATTCACTGATAGAGGTACTAGACAAGACATAAATGATAGACCTCAACAGCTGACTACATAAGGGGTATACTATTTTTAACACAGATGGTCCTGAAAGCAAGCTTTGGTGATGAATATTAGGAGGTGATATTACCAGAACATGAAAAGGGACATCTCTTGAAGCTAATCTGGACGCAAGTGACTTAATCTCACTGACTGAAGAAATATCACACACCTGCAAGTTACTATAATGAGCCACCTTGAGAACAAACTTATTCATTTAAGAAAACAAAAAAGTGAGCATCAGCTACCTCTAAATAAACATTTCTATTGCCAGTCACGTCCTGAATATTAGTAAGCGCAGCCTCTCCCCGCTCCTTATTCCGGCACACCATATATACATTTGCCCCACTGGACATATATCAGATATTAGGTAAAGAGTAACCTTAAGAAAATTCCAAAGTGCTAGAGCATGAAAGCATGAAAAATAAAATCTCGAAATAAATCAGCACCGTGATGCAAGACCCTCAGCAGTAGCATAACCAATGCCTGAATTCGCACCAGTGACAATGCAGTTCTTCCCTTCAATTCTTGCTTGCATATCTTCTTCTTTAAATTTCTTTGAATGTTCTCTGAAGTCATATGAGAAAGAGGGAAAAACAAAAACCATCATTACTCAACTAATTTATTTATTACCAACACTAATCGAGAAAAACTAAAAACTAAATCGATGAATATCAAGAAGGTTTAAATTCATCATCGCCATGAGCCCTTCTCTGAGATTCATTTTTTTCTCTACAACACTGTACAAGGAGCTAAATACAGATAATGCTGTAAGCTCGGATTGTAATGATCATTTTCCCATCTGCTGATTATTTGACAAGATGAGCATAACGCCCTTTACTCCATGGCTAAGGCAGGAAACTATAGAGCAATATAGCCCATGTCTCTAAGGAAATTCATTTAACAAATTGCATGCTAAGACAAGTGAAACATTATTGAAAAATCAAGAGAACTTCCCAATTTAAATTCGGGAAAAATCAATTAGTTTAACACGACTTACACGAAAGCAGATTTTGTGAAATTCATGTACCCAAAAAAGCCAAATGCCGTTGCTCTCCATGTCTACGAAACGGCAAAACAAATCCCAAAGAAAATAATATCAGTATAGAAGCATAAATTGAAGAAACAAGATGGAACCCAGAAATGGATAGTTGAGGAAGAAGTGAATTCCTTCGCTTACCTTTACAAGAAACATGATGAAAGATGAATTCAGAAATTGCCCCGCTAAGGAATTATGAGAAAGAATTATTGGCGTTTAATGACGTGTACATGCTTGGCAACATATGATAATACATGGATTAGTCTTCTCCCACGTAGCCCGATATCAAACTTCCTCTGAGGTTGAAGCATCAACGTTCCTCGTTTGGTTTCTTTCTTCCAACATATTCGCATTAAAAGTTTTCTTCCAATGGAATACTTATTAGAAATTTATAGAAAATTACAAAATTTAATTTGACTGGCAATTTTTCTTTTTTCAAATTGAACAGGAAATTTATTTGGTCAAGATTTATCCAAATACAGCCTTAAAGCAGTGTTTGGCTAGAAAGGGAACAATCTAAGTGGCCCCTTCAATGCTTCCAGTTTCAGGCGCTTTTTCCCATGCATGAAACCAATGGTTGATTTTAGAGAACATTCAAATTCAGGTAAGAACTCATTCATCGTCCAAACATCACTTTAGAATTTGGGAAGAAATCTTTGGTAATGATTTATCCTTGTTTATAGATGTTATTGGAAGTCAATAGATGTTAGGACCGTCAATAAATTCGGGTCGATACTTGTTTGAGTGCGTGGCTCAATATTTTATGTTTATTATATTTTTTTATTTACCTCTTGTATTGGTTAGAGCTAATGATTTATCCTTTTTTATTTTTAGAATCAATAAAGTTTATATATAAAATCATTTATGTTTAGACAAAGAATTTTGAATAAGACAATACTAAAATGGACACGCTGAACTGGCTATAGTTTTCTTCACCTGCATGTTTACTTGGTGTCGTTTTCATGTGATATATTTACTAACCAAAATCCTTTATAAGGACGCTTTTTATATTTTTAATTTTCCTAGCATTTCAAATTCATCCTTTGGAGTCTTTAAGTCCTTAAAACATTATTATAGATGATATGTGATTTTCACCAAGTGAAATCTCCATAATTAATTTATATTTTTGAAAGAGATGCAATTCCCTTATATCACTTGAACATTAGTGTCTTTGCTCCTTTGTTCCAGATCAAAGTGGTCAAATATAGTGTGGATGAAAATTTGCAGGAAAGGAAGGTGGAGCTCCAGAAGACAATAAAGTTTTTGTTCTGAATTATCTGCCGGACATAAATACTCAATGTTATTGGAGATAACACATAAAATAATAATTCTATTTTTTGGTGTTTGATTCTTTTTATATGTATTTAGGTTGAGTCTAAACTCAACTCGAGCTATGCTTGAAAGTGAACTGAGCTCGACTTCAACTTTTTAAGCCCGTTTGAGTTGAGCTCGAATTTGAGGCAAACAAAATTATTTCGAGCTGAGCTCGGGCTTAACCAAGCATGATTCACCCAACTGAATTGACACTCCTAGTTAGAACTGTCAAAACAGGTCTAACGGGCCTAGGCAGGATCGGGCTAGCGGACTCTTTACCTGACCCAAGGTAGTTGTGAATTATGGGTTAGGCAGGTCAACCCATTAATTTTTTTAAAATAATTAAAATTTAAAAAAATTTCTAAAAATTCCTAAATATCAAATTCTTTAAATAATAAACATAATCTACCATATCATAGTCCATTTAAATAACTATATTTAAAGTATCATCATACTATAATTCATATATCATTCATTACATTTAATTAAGTTGTTAAACAAGAATAATATAATGTTTTTGAAATTCCTCAATAATTAATATACCATTAATATTAAACTTATATAACAAATGAAATAACACATTATATATATGATTTGCCTATGATATGTATCCAAGTTTTATAAGTTCCATTTCTAAATAAATTTTAGGCATTAATGAATAACCTTATTGATTGCAAAATTAGTCCATTCAATTGTATCTATCCTTATTTGTTAATAAAGGAAGGAAAAATTAAAGGAAAAATTAAATAACAAGATAATAAAATTAAAATTAAAAACATAATTTCAAATTTCAAATTTAATTTATAATATTATTAATGAGATGTTGATAAATCATATGTAATTTAAATGTGTGTCATGAGCATAATTTTAAATGTTGCCAAAATATATCTTGTAAACTTTCACCGAATATACCTTTACATGCTATTAGCTTTAATACCAAGTGAAAGTTTTTTTTTTTTTTTTCCTTTTAGTAAATAGGTGGGTTAAGAAAATCCCAACCCAATCCACTCATTTTTTATGGGACACAAAAATAAGTAAATTAAGATATGTGAAGGATATAAATAAGTAAAAATAACGTTTAGAGACCCTTAGAGCAATTTGATAATGGTTGAGAAGTAAAAAACGTTAGGGGGTTGTTGTYACCAGGCCCGAGCCTGCCCTGAATAATCCCCCTTTAGCCGGATGGTCTACAAGGTTAATAACAACTCCTCAGTTTGACCGATGAACTACATAGGAAAATGGACCTTCGACGAGAAAGAGCTAGGAAAGAAGGCAGTATAAGCTTTCGTTTCTTGAAACAAGACGAAAATTGGCTAGTTGTCATTGTAGTTGCTGCACAACTACTTATTTGCGTAGGAACATAAGAGCAAAAACAACTTTTTTGCATCAACAACCAGCATTCTTCCTGTTTTACAACATCAACAACTGACATTCAAACTGAAAAGCATTATATGAGGGGAAAAAAATCATACACACACACAACTAATATTCTTCATTCCGCAACATCATATGTGTGAACCACAATGATGTTGCCATGGCCCTTTTAGATCCAATGAGGCTCAAAGATTCAGAAAAATCTCTATATATGTCGGGGTCTTACCTGATAAGACACTCCAAAGCTCAAGTTAGATTCTCTTAAATAAAGCACAATTATTATGACAATTAACCAGCCAATTAATATAGCATTTATTATTAAAAGAGTCCAACCCCTTATAAACGTTATTAATGTCTTAAATAATCTTGAGCTTGTGGTGATAAAGTGTGAGTTTCCTGTATGGGATTCTTTGTCTTTACATGGCTACTTGAAGATGAGCCAAGGTGCATCATTTGCCCTCCTTTTAATATATATATATATATATTTTAGCGTGGTGGAGGTGATTATGCCTCCTCTGCCTTCCCAACAAGAAAAAACCCATGGGTTGGCTAAGAGAGGTAAGAGTAAACGTTTCACCTCAATAGTAGTAATATGTGGGTTAATACGCAACCCGCTCAGGTCATATTCGAGTACGGGTTGACCATTGAGGAAAGTAGAAGGCGTTTGTGTGGTCYAAACCATCAAACAATTGTCGAGTTGTGTGAGAAAATCTAAAAGAGCTCCATTTAGCAAGCATCATTCAGGAATCAAAAGTTTGTGCATAAGGTACGTAAGCGTTGATTTTGTTCAAGGATGACTACTAATTTTGTGAGTAATTTAGTTGAATGGTTGTGGCCTAAGGTCTGTAGCTCATCTTTGAGTGAGAGGATTGTCGGGGGGCTTCTGATAGTAGTAGTAGTTCTTGCAAAGCTTCTACAAAAGTGGGTGTTGATAGGGCGAGGTGCAGTAGGCTAGTGTGTGAAGTAGTTTTGCAAGGTGAGCCCTTGAAAGGGCGATATGTATGTTATTCTTGTTATGGCTCTATATATATGGATTTCCCGGATATTGATAAAGATGACTTAACATTGTTCGGGTCCTATCACAAACCCATAGTATATGCTTGTTCTCCCAAAGATAGCCGTAGGTTTAAGAAGGCGGTTCTTCGGGTTTCACACTCTTCTCAAGTGGCTGCTTAAAGACTAAGGGAGATCCATAGTCTCCAAAAAAATATGGTTTTGRAGAGGGATATGGTCTGGTTTGCCTCGGAGAGAATGAGAGCATTTTGGATTGTCTATTCGAACCATGTAGAAATTTATATAGCTCAATTGAAGGCAAATTTATGTTTTAATGTGCATGAATTATTTAGAGATATTCCTTTCTTTTGGGGGTTGAATTTGGCACATTTATTGTTGTACTTCGTAAGGCATGTGGTCYAATTTTTATTAGTAGTCTGTCTTGTAGGGTTACGCCATAATTATATCATTTTAGGCATTATTTTGAAATCCATAGTTCTAATGATAAATCGGGATAAGTGCATTATGTTAGGAGGGATGGTGTTGCACATTTAATTGGGGGAAGTCCATCTAGCATTCATGGGTGGAAAAATATATATTTTTTTTGTTAGTGGTCCTATAATGAACGATCTTAGGTTGAGCCTGAGTTGGAACATTCAATTGCAGTTTTACAATAATGCTCCATCTAAAAGGGAGCTAAATTTTAAGGGACGTGCAAGTAGTGGATACTTACGTCTTTGTTTGAAGATTAGGTAGGGGTTGTATCCGGGCGTGTTGGAGAGTGAGGGCCGTCTCCAGGGGAACCTAGTGTCAAGAGATTGAGTATAGTTCTTTATTCCCTTAGGACTCCCTTCCCATAATTATTATGATTTTTTAGATTTTCTTGTTAGCGCTAGCTAAATTTAATTTTGCTTTTGTGCTTGTTATGCATTCAGGAATGAATTTGTTGGAATCTAGGATTGCTTCTCAGGGCAAAGGAAAGGTCAAGGGTGCAGAGGAATCCTAAAGGTGGTTCCTCGAGGTGGAAGCAACAAGAGGAAGCAAAAGGAACAAGCGGTTGTGGTAGGAGGGAGGCTACGACAGGTGTAAGGAAAGATCAGCTAGAAAGCACCCGTGAGGCGTCTTCACAACTTGGGCTGAATACCCAACCTGAGAAGTGGGTTAAATTTAGAAGATGCCCGAACCTAGTGATAGGGTAGATCATAAAGCGGTGGAAAAGCAGTGTGCAGCATGCCGCTGACAAATTTTGCCCAAACTGGGATTTATCAAGTACCTACTGAGTGGTTTGACCGAACATGCGAGATCTTCTATAGAATTTCCTTTTCATCCCCAAGATGTCGAGTATATAGAGAAGCTCAACGAAGATGAACTAGTCGGGGCTTCCTGAGCTGCTGGTGTACAAAGTTCAGTGTTGTTAAAGGAGATGTTAACATGTAAGGAGGCTACCAAGAAGAAGTACAATATCTGAGTGGTTGAGTTGAAGAAAGAGAGGGAGGCATTGTGTGCCATGCTAGCAGAGAAGGATGAAGCAATTAAGGCGTTAGAAGAAAATGTGGGGAAGGCCGAGAAAGGATTGTCTGAAACAAAAGAGAGGTTGTGGTAGGTTGAGGAAAACAAAGTGGTTTGGCCAGGGAAAGCGAATTTTGGCGCAAGGAAATAGAGTCTGAGGAAAGGAAACAACAAATTATAGGAGGTTCCTCCGAAGTAAAGCTTTTGGGGACATGGCCGGGGATTGGTTGGAACCATTGCAGGCCAGCGAGTATACCTTAGCAATGAAGTACTTATTTGCTGTGAAGCCTGACTTTGTTATTCTCAAGGTGGAAGAGTTTTGTATGTCAATCCTCCTTAGGACCTCCAAATGCCATGGCATCCTGGATTCGTAATGCCATGGGAACAGAAGAAAGCGACACTATCGAGGGGGAGCATGGTGAATCTGCTGGGATGAATTTTGGCCCCCATGATGATTGTCATATTCCAGAAGATGAGTTGAGTGCTCGGGATGCAATGAGGATAGAGACTGCAGCTACTAGTGAAGACCTATCTCAAGGCGAAGTGTGGTTCCTCCTTGGGACGAAGTTCTACTTGATGAAGGGCATGAGCATTGAGTTTCCTACATTTGCCTCTTTGTATGGAGGAGTTATTATGTTTTTATTGTATTTGGAAACTTCTTTAACCTGTACTTAAATTTTATGTTTGGTTGTAAAGATTAGCATTGAATTAATTTTCAATCTCGTTATTTATGTCTTAGAAATGATTTGTTTCTGATTGACTCTTGATTTGTCGTTTGTGAATTAAATGTTCGCCTCTTTCACGAGGTTATCCTTTGCCCTATATATATGAGCTAATGGGGGAAAAGTAGTTATTCATAGGCATTTATTTCCTAACTTATTGTAACACCCCCAGATTAGAACTGTCCTAATTCAAGAATGTTACCAACTTTCCCTACTCTTTATGCAATTAGAAAACTCTATAAATATTTTCAATACTCATATATAATAACTCTAAAAACCCAACAAACACTCAATATTGAAATAACTTTCATTCCAAAAATTATTTATCAATTAAATATTAATGTATTTGAAATTCAGCAGAAACCTTGGAAAAACTAATGAAAGAATGAATAAATCAATACCATAGTAAACAAATACATAAAATCTACTCTATTTAACTATTTCCCTTATTCATTAAAATTTACTCAAAACAAAAACTCACGGGTATCAAGACCTGCATGCATATGATTTCCACGCACTATCTTGTCATTCATCACCTGAAACATAAAATGAGGAAAATYGAATGAGTTATAAAGCTCAGTAAGCAAATCCCATGCATGGATGCGTGTAAAATGCATATGTCATAAGTTTTAAAATTTCACTTCCTCAATAAAACTTTTTGAAAACATTTCCATTTCATCAYAACTTTCCCAAAAACTTTCAATTTAAATAGTGAGCTCACTTGATGTATCGCTTAACCATTAAGCTACGCAATAGACAGTTTTTATTTGGAATTCTATCACATTCTATTGGTAGAACCACAAAACAGTTTACTTACTTAATCTTTTCCTGAACATCACCTCATAAGAGGTGAATCATTCATGAATTCCCACCCTACAAGAGGGTTGGGTTGAGTGCGCCTGTCCCCCATGCCCCATTTCTCACTCACATCTTTCATGGTCTAAGCTTTACACTCGTTTCTAAATCTTTAAAGTTTTGGAAAATCATTTACCTATAAAATCCCATTTCTTTTTCCAAACTTCATTTTTTAGAACCTATACCTTCTAAAATGCACGATTATGACTCATGCCAAGAAATGATATAAAATACTGTAAACTACATGCTCATGATATGGACCACATAAATCTGAACTTGCACTACCCAACATGTCACCAAGTAGAAAGTTCACATACTCGAAAATAAACCATAAACATATCACATGAAACGATCCAATTATAACCACGAACAATGAATTGCAATTAATGAGAATTGGAGGAATTTACTTACCTYAAGTCCTTAACGTTAGAATTTTACTTTAAATGCAAAGCGGAGTCCCTTGGCCACCCACAATGTTAAATGTGCCGAATGCCCTAGTTTAATTACAAAGGGAATGTTCATAACAAACGTTCTAAATATTTCCTACCATAATATAATAATTTAGCCTTGGATGCACATAATAAAGGCCTTAGCTAGAACGAACATGTAAATTCAATCATTTATATGAAATCCTAAATGCCGAATTCTCCTATAAGGGTTTAACAGAATAGGATTTTACCGAGTTCGATAGTTTACCCTTTCATTTCACAACAGCTGAAGTTACCTTATGGGTCTAACTAAGAATTTCAAATTTCTTATCCAAGTCCCCCCTTTACTCCTTAAATGATTCTATTGAATTCAATGAAAGTTCACTTGCTCCGAAATCGAGTCTAGTTTCGTAAATTACTTCCCATTTGTCCTTCTTTTATTGGTAAACAACTTATCACAGTATCAACAACACATCGAGGACTTACTACCATTGAACAATATGTAACAGTCACCAGTAGAATACACTATAGCATCTAACCAGTAATTAACATGTGTAATATTGTACATTTTGCATTTGTAAATTATTTGTCCAAATCTCCCTAAGGACCACTAATCTCACACAAGGGCAGTACCAAATTCAACAGAAAGCCACACAAAAATCATCTGATTACACTAAACAAAATCGAGGGTTCACCTTAAAGCAGTGTCAACAGAAAAGCGCGTTGGCAAATTGCCCTAGTTTGGTTGGTGATGGAAAGCTTCGGCAATCGGCTCTGGTCAACACGGACTGGGACCTTCAGCCACACGCACGTGCAGTCACAGTTGAGAGGGGTTCTGGGTGGGCTATGACGATGGCGAGCTAACAGCGATCGACGGCTCCTGTTGCGCAGAAGCTTTGGTGACCAGTAAATCGAGAGCACTGGGCTTCGGTGAATTATCAGTAGATCTAATCAATGCAGTCGAATCTAGAGAGCTCGGATCTGGGCAGAAGCGAGGAGCAGCCATGACAGGTGAAGTGAAGGCAGGCGACACGTGTAACTGGTGCATATGCAGAGAGGACGACTGCGAGCTGGGTGGCAATTGATGAGCAGACGTCTCGTCATGAGACTTCTCCAAGCATATCTGGAAGAGCGAGGAGAGGTCGAATATGGATAGCTCTGTTATGTAGGCGTGTAGCGAGTTGCACAGCATAGGCGCGGATGGCACGATATGAATCAGTCTCTGGTGATGATAGTGAACTCAGCCAGCAGACTTGGACTCTGAACGGTGGTGCAACGACAAGGATGATCGGCATGGCATCGGCGGTAAGGAAAAAGAGAGGTGGTGAGTGCATGGGGGAAGGGTTTTGGGAAAGGCGTGGCGGCGGCTAAGAGGTGGATTCTTGGAAGAGATGGGCGTTAGGTTTTCTCTCTAGACCTTAGGGTTTTTTTTTTTTTTTCCTTTTAGAAATCCTAATTTCCCATTTCTTTTCTTTTTTTTCTTTTTCTTTTAATTAAGCTTGGGCCTTAGCCAAAACTTCTTTTGACCTACTTATCCCATAACCATCTAAGCCCAACACAAATTAAAGTCTAAGGCTTACCTTTGGGCTGAAATTCAACATTAACTTAGCTTTTGGTTCTGAATAAGGAACGAATCGATTCTAACGGGTCAGACCTAGATTAAATAACTWAAAACTCTAATTTAATTAGCATGGTAAATTCCACATTTAAATAGATGTACTCTCATGTAAGCGCACAAATAGACAATATTAATTTAGATAATTTGTTAAATTCTAATTGGCACATTAGAGATTAGGGCCTCCAAGTCCTTGCTGCAAAATAACAAAAACACCAAAATTTCATGATAATAATTAAATCGGTGAATTGACATATTAAATTTGATCATATTAAATTTGTAAAAATGAAAAATAATTTCCTGAGTATTACACTTGTAGTGTTGGAAACTATACTTGTTCAAACATGGATGACCAAGAGAGTTCTTCAGTGGAGAATTTTGCTCCTCCTCAAGGTAGGAGACATGAAGGACTGCAGCATACGATGACATACACTTGGCCAAGGTGGAAAAGGATGATTGTACTGATACAACAAATTCGCTGCATATCTCTAGGTGGTTATGGCGTCGTGAGCAGGAGACGAGCCAGGATGAGGAAATGCGCAGAATCAAGCTAGAACGAGAGGACTTGCTGCTTAGGTAAATGGGCTGAAAGGTCGGGAGAGGCGGAGTATAACTAATGTGTTGGCTAAATTGGGAGAATAGGYAAAGAATGTTTTTTTGATTGGAGGTTGGGCGTGGGATCCRTGGAACTTAATGGGTGCTCCGTGGTTAGGATTCATGGGTTAGGGACCACTGGGGAGAGGGTGTATGTTAGAATTGAGAGATGTTGAGGCGTATTAGATGGGAGCCTAACGCTCAACGAGGGAGGTGGGAAGGTAATGTAGAGTCAGTGTGTTCGTGGGCCTCCGTTAAATATTAAGGTCCTGTGAATACCGACCATTTGTAAAGTATGACCAACAGTCGAATTAGCTAAGTAGGATAGATGGTTTTGTAAAGGCTTCGACGCCTTGAATGTTATAAATGTAAGCGAATAAGCCTTTTAATGAATTTCTGTCTAATATTGTGTATTAATGCTTTCAATCTTGTTGTCCTAAATATAATCATTATATTTTACGATTGAGTGTGTTGTATTGTTGTTCCTACCGAGTGATGACGAGTCATCTCAGCAACCTGTGTTTAATTTCCATCGTTTTACGAGGGGTTATATTTACTCAAGTCGCTCAATCGTCGCTTATATAAGGGCTCTGTATATACATTTTTGGTAATGTGAGGTTATTCATGAAGTTAAGTTCTSCATTTTGTTTTGTTTTGCTAAAGCATGTCTAACTAGGAGAGTTGCTCAATTGTTCATCRTGAGAGTGTTTCAGGAAGCTATCCCCATATGCGGTAGGCACACGTTAACATACTCATGGTATGAAGTTGATYAAGARGATTATATGGACATGGCTAATCTCAGTCATGCTTGCTTTTGGTTGCTATTGTTGTCACAACGGACGGAGTATACCCGAAGAGGTGCGTCAGGAGGTGGCGAGGCCATAGAGAGTTGCCACCCAAGCATACAGCTTACAAGGATGGGAGTGTTAGAGCATAAAAAATCGTTGGCTGAGCTGGAGGTTGAGGACGAGGTAAACGAGGTAAGGAAGAAATGGTTGCCTTTATTGGGGTGCGATCATTTTGTCTGAGATCCAAGTCTTCGACACCTATATCATTATTGGGAATGGAAAAGGCGCAGTCCTTCAAATGAGTAGTGGTGGAGATATAGATGTGAGAAGATGGTTGAGTCAGTATACTCCATAGACTCAATTAACTAGGAGGGTCTATGAATGTGGAATATCTGTAGTGCGGGTTAGAATTTTATTGTTGGTGATTCTCGCTGGGGGTCTTTTGTTTTTTTGGTTCAAAAGTTGGACAAGTTTTTGTAAACATTTTTGTAATAGCACATATTTATATCTACTTATTATTTTTTTGTATGATGCTTATGCGAGAAATCTTTGCCACATTTCATGGGCTTCAAAGTAAATTAAAAAATCAGGTTGTGGATCGATAGGGATAATGAGATAGTCCCAAAAAAAAAAAAAAAGCCAAAACAAATAGGAAAAGAAAAGTTTTAGTTAAGGCATGACTAGGGAAATTTGTTTCGTAAAATTCTATGCATTCCAAGTCTAGGCTATTGCTGGCCTTTTGCATATTGGAATTTGAAACTTCCGTTCCCATTATTTTTTGCTATGACATAGGTCCCTTCCTATTTGGTCCAACTTCTTTGTGCCTTCGACTATGCTGACTTCGTTCTTTCTTAACACCAAATGGACTTTCATAAGTGTTGTCGAGTTCACCCACTTGTCGTATGCAAGGGTTGGAGCTTGTTTACAAGTCATCTCTCTAGATGATGTCTCCTACCTAACTTCTTCCAYTAGAACCATATTCTTTATCAGCCTTTGATCATTATAATTAGGGTTCAAAAGTTTTATTCGAGGGCTTTGTGCTCCGATTTTCACTGGCAAAACAACGTCTGATCSAAAACTTAGTGTAAACGGGGTTTTTTTTGTTTTGGAATGTGGAGTGTTACAATGAAACCAGAGTACATTTGGGAGCTCCTGGACCTATTTTCCTTTGTGGTTTTCCAAACATTTTCTCAGCTCGACAACTATTGCTCTGTTTTTCTGTCAGACCGTTTTTGTGTGGGTATCCAACAAATGTGAACTGATGATCATTTTGTAGACTTAGCAGAAGGTTCAAAACTCAGCTGCCTCAAATTGTTTGCTATTGTTGGTGATTAGAATTCTCTGGATCACATAATGGCATATGACATCATTCTAGAAGAATTTTTTGACTTTACATGCAGTGATCGAGCTTACTGTCGAGCTTTAACCCAATTTGTGAAATAATTTATGGCTACCACAATGAACTCTCCATTTCCTAGAGCTTTCAGGAAAGAACCTACTAGATCCATTCCCAACTGTGCAAAGAGTATGGGGTTGCTTAGGCTCTTATATTCCACCAAAGGTAGGTGGATTGTGTTTGATTGTATCTAGCATTGGTTGCATCTTTGTACCAGATCTCGGGCATTAGATTCCTTTATGGACCAATAGAAACCTACTCTCATTATTATTTTTGGCAAGACTTCACATTCCAATATGTGCTCCACATATTCCTTTATGCACTTGCCGAAGAACATAGTTTGCATCTTCTAATGGTAGACTTTTTAATAGGGGCCACGTATATCATCGCCTGTACAATTGTGTACCCATCATCACATAATGCAAACATGTGGCCCTTATTTTTTTTGCTTGGGTTTTCTCTTCAGGCAATTTTCCCTCCGTGATGTAATTGACGATAGGTTGCACACAACTAACTGTGCTCGCTATGCGACCTACCACTACCTTATAAATGCTCTTCCTGAGTAGTGGGTTGACCCTCGTACCGTCTACGTGAATAAGTGAACCTATCTTGGATAAGGCATCGGCCTTTTGATTCTAATTTTGTGGATCTTTTACACTTGAAAGAAATCAAAATTTTCTATGAGCTTTCTAGTTTCTTGTAAGTATTTTTGCATGTTTGGTTCTTTTGTCTCAAACTGTTCCGTGATTTGCCTGACCACCACTTGAGAATTGCTTTTGAGGATGAGGTTTCCTACTTAGAGGGACAGGGCTGCTTTCATTACTGCTGGTATGACTTCATACTTTGACCCGTTGTTGRTTATTGGGAAAGAGTATTTGAGTGCATAAGTGAATTCCATGCCCTCTGGGCTGGTAAGTATATATCCAGCTCCTCTAGTTTTTCTCCAGGGGAGCCATCAGGGTGTGCTATCCAGCAATGGGTCGGTGGTAGCGTGTTTGACTTCTCTGTGGTGTTTCGATCATTTGCAGTGTACTCGATTATGAAGTCAGACAAGGCTTGGGCCTGAATGGTCCTCCAAGGCTTGTAATTAATATGGTACTCGCTGAGTTCCATAGCTCATTTCATCAGTCTACCCGTGCTTTCGAGTTTCTGCAAAATTTGCCGGAGTGGCATATTAGTTAGTACTACTGTTGGGTGAGCTTGAAAGTGGGGTTGCAGCTTTTGGACTATGATGATAAGTGCTACTAGGTGTTTCTCCAACGTTGTGTATCTCTACTTAAGCTCACGTAATATGTGGCTCACATAATATATAGGCTTGATGATATTATTTRTATGAGAGTAGACAACTGTACTAAGAATAAAATGACTGATAGAGATGTACAAAAATAAATTTCATTATGTATAGATACAGTAAGTAGTGGGGTTGCCAGGAACTTCTTTGGACTATCAAAGATTGTTTGGCAATTATTCTCATGTAAGGAAGTTAGGTTCCTAATGATCTTCTACAGTGGTAAGGTTTTTTTGCTGCTCGGGAGATGAGCTTTCCTAGTGCAGTGAGGCATCTTGTGAACTTCTGTACTTCTTTGGTTGTTCTTGGAGGCCTCATGGTAAGAATGGCTTCAATTTTTTTTCGAGTTGGATTCAAACCTCTGCATGACACCATGTAATTGAGAAATTTCCCTACTTCCACTCCAAAAGAGCATTTCTTGGGGTTTTAATTGCATCTCGATCATCTGCATGGTCTGCAAAGTTTCCCTGATGTCTGGAACAACGGTGTTTGTCATTTTGGATTTAATGAGAATGCCATCGAGATAAGCTTCAACATTACGACCGAGTTGATTTTGGAATGCTTTGTTGACCATTTRCTGAAATTTCACACCTGTATTCTTCAGCCCAAAAGACATTCATTGATAACAGAAGATGTCATTGTCAGTTACAAAGGACGTCTTCTCCTCATCATCGGGTGCCATCTAAATTTGGTGGTATCCTTTGCATGCGTCTAAGAAGCATAATACAAAGTTTTCAGCCGTGGTATCAACAAGTCTATCAATACTCGAGCACATAAATGTCTTCGTTGGTATTGCTTTGTTGAGGTKAGTGAAGTTGATGCACTTCTCTACTCCCATCATCTTTATTGACTACAATTGGATTTGCTAACCATTTTGGGTATTAGATCGGTCTTATTATGTTCGCTACTAGAAAGTTGTCAATTTCTGTTTTGATGGCAACCCATCCTTTCGGCAGCGAAGTGCCTTTTCTTCTATCTTATGGGGTTGGACTTGAGTTGTATCCCGAGCTTGTGTTTTGTCAGGTGGCGAGGTATGTAGCCCATGTCTATTGGTAAGCAAAAATGTTTCTAAACTCTATGGGAAGTGTTGAGATTGCAATTTTTATTTCAGAAGGCATTGATGTACGAACCTTAACACATCTGGTTGGTGTCCGGGGTCAACTTGTATGTTTTCAAGATCGATGGCTGGTTTAATTGCAGTAGAGTAACATTCTCTTTGTAAGCTTTACCTCATTTGACAATAATAGGGTGATCATTGTCAAGAAGATGATTTAGTTGTCATGCATGGTAATCTGAGCTTTAAAGGTTGTGGGCATTGGGCGGCCTAACATTACATTATATGCGGAGTGTGTTGGGACCACTAGGAACTCCACAAACTCGGTGGCTTCTTCATTGTCCTCTGTGATGGTGACGGGCTGCTATACCCGTTGGATTGCAGAGATAGTGTCACATGTGAACCCAACCAATTATGCATCGTCATGTATGATATGTTGAGGATCAACGCTTGTTTTGCAGAATGTATCCTTGAAACTGATATTGACAGAACTACTAGTGTCTATTAGTATTCGTTGAATAATGATATCAACAACGTTGAGAGTAATGACCAGAGGTCCTATCGACGGTTCAGGTGTTCAATTTTCCACTGCTTCCTTGTTGGTGATGAGATCCGGTGAATGATTCGCTAGTTTCCATTTCATGTGTGTGGAGGTTTATCTCTGTTATCGGGTTGGTGATCCTATGCCCGATAGTCTATTCTAGGCTTAATGCGGATGGTTTTGTGAATCGGGTTAGGCCATTGCAATCTTCTCTATGCACAGGCTTGGACAAATTCATTTAGATTAGGGTCTGGGTAGTTAAGTTGGTCTTTCTCTCTGGGCTGGAAAGTGGTGTCAATCTTGTATTTGAGGATACGTGCTTTCCGATGCCCGTGGAGGTTTGTTAGGTGTGTGTGCATTACTCTTCCTTTTCCAAGTCTCTCTAGGCCTTTTGTTTTCTTCCCTTGTGATGACCTTTACTACTTTGTTGGTCTAGGAGGTTGATAATTTCCTAGATAAATGACCGGGCTTGAGGCTATGGCAGAAAGCTTGGATGTATATGACATCTGTCCAATGAGGAGCCTATACAGCCTCAACATTAGAACGATTGAAGTATTGTTTCGTTGATTCATCTCTTCGCTATCGAATGTTTAATAAGTGCTCGATGGTCTTTTGTTCTCGACTGCTAGCAACGTGGGCTAGGAAGGAATCGCCTATTTGATCATAGCTTTGTATGCTGGTTGGTGGTAAGCTAGAGAACCAACTGAGGGCCTGCCCCTCCAGTGCATTCGAAAAGGTCTGGCATAGGATGAGGTCAGTGGCGAAAGCCATGACCATTTGGTCATAAAGTTGTGAAATGCATAAGGGGTCAGTGATTCCACTATACTATTTAACTTTGGGCATCTTGAAAGGGTGGAGGGCTATGTTTTGGTAGTCTTCTTTTAGTGGATTGTTTCGGGTGATGTTCTATCGTGTTGCTGGAGGAGGGAGGTCAAGTAACATTGCGCGAACTTTATTTTCCATCATCTGACAGTGCTCAGGGTTAGTAACCCAGTAGTGATTTTTGATTGGGTCTGCTCCCTCGGGAYTGATTGGTTGGCCTTATYGCCTAAATGGGTCTCCTGTCGTTTAGCGGATAAGAGATATGGTCGTCAGTTAGCCTAGGGGCGACTGAATGGGGCTCGATTCACTGGCATGGGATTCGGGCCTTTTATCTCTTGGAAAGATTGGTCGTGAGGGCTTTTGCTTTCGACCTTTCATCATTGGGTTCTTGCAGCTGTGGCTAAGGTTGGTTTGTTGATTCTACCATGACAGGTTCTTTTCCTTTATTCTATCGTAGGAATTCCTGAAATTCCTCAGTGTGTTGCAAAATAGTCTGTAGCTGTTCGAGCTGTCTGGAATCTCTGAGTATGTCTGACAGTGGTATGGTATCCTCAGCAATACTCTMGATGGAAGCTTGACGGGCAATATTCTTGCTGAAGGGGTATGGGGTGACTAGGTTTTGGGGACGAAGTGGCGGAAAGTCAAGGATTGTTGGTGGTGGCTCTTCAACGTTGGTTTTATGGTTTCTGGTATTAAGGGCCATTTARGTGTTTCTATGTGGTTCGGTCGCTGTGGGCCCTAGATTATGCTGCCACAYTCCCTCTAAAGCCAATGAAATCTCAAAAGTTCAGGCAAATCACTATATATATGTGGGGTGGGGGTCCTACCTATAAGACATTTCGAAACTCAAGTTAGATTCTCTTAAACAAAGCACAATTAATATGACAATTAACTAGCCAATTAATATAGCATTTATTATCAAAAGAGTCCAACCACTTAGAAATGTTATTCAAGCCTTAAATAGTCTCGAGGGTGTGATGAGAAAGTGTGAGTTTCCAACATGGGATTCTTTGTCTTGACAGAGCTACTTCAAGATGTGCCAAGGTGCATCACACAACAATCTGGTGTTCTTCTTCCATCGCATCAACTCCTATTTCTTCAGTAGAGGGTGCATTTTGAGCATCTTTCTCCACCATTTCACCCGCATTTCCTTCGTTCCACCATCAATCCACCATTTCAGTGCAACTGGATTCTTGGAGTTTGCTTCTTCAACCCATCTTCAAGCTAGACGAAGTGTGACTTTTCCAATCAGAAATTATTCGACGTTTAGTCTGATCTCCAAATACATTAACTGCAACTGACACTCTAGTTAATCTGATACAAATATTACACCAATAATGAATGGTAGACACGGTACCCTAACTATTGCCGGGGCAACATAATAATTTTTCTAGAATAACTATACTATTAATTTTTTTTTGTTTTTAAAAACAAATTTTTAATTTCTAATACATAATATTTTATAGATAAATTTTTCATTTGCTATTTATCATCTGAGTGATAGCTTAAAATTTAAAATATTATTCTTTTAGAAATAATAAAAGTTCTTTTAAAACACTCTCCATTATTTTTTTCACTTTATATTTTAATATTTTAAAGTTAAAAATAAATTATGTAGAACTACTTTTTGAAATTGTTTTCACTTGTTAATGCTAGTGAGAATGAGAATGATATATTAATCTGTAAAAGAACTTTTTCTAAAGAATTTTTTTTCTCAACAATTAAAAAAGTTTAAACAACCGACAAGAGGACCATAGAATCTGTGACGCACCATTCATAAGGCTCTATCAATAATTAGTGAAAATTAGAAGAAAAGAACTTCCAAGTCTCTGTGAATTCTTTCATAATCTCTGTTTCCCTGAGAGGGAGTTGATGAAGCTCATCCAAGACAAGACCCTTCTTTTTTTCCTTCTTCTTTTCGGGTTTTATGCTTGCTGGAGGAGAAAGTTCTTGAAKCCCTCAGTTTTGCACACCGATCTCCAACCGTTGGGTGCAATTCCAAGGACCTCAACCAAGAGTAAAAGCAATCTACTGCAGCATCACCAAAAGAATTCCAGCAGAAAAACATACGATGAATATCATGTAAAGCCATATCGGCTAACCAGAATCCAATATAAAGGAAGAGTTGTCTCCAAATCCATGCATATGACTCTTCCAAATGTAATACCAGGACTCAAATACAAAGCTGAAAGGCATGCCTACTGGCTGAACTGACTCCACAATCCAAGACCCATCTGACTCTTCACTAAAAGACTTGAGAACCAGAAACTTGGATTGACAAAATAGGGACAAGAATATACAGCGGCACATTTACAAATTCGATATATGGTGTAGTACCTAAAGCGACATCCAAAGAATTAAAAGAATATATGCAGTCTTAAATGGCTGACTGGACTCTCGTAAAACTCATGGAGGATTAACTGCAGCTTGTTCACATTTTCATGAGCAACTCTGCTTACCGTTCCCAGTAAGATAAATCCTGCATCAGGAAGTTTGATTAAGGCAATTAGGGGGAAAAAAAAAATGCAAGACTGGTATAAAGCTGCATTAAAGTAATCTGTATGGTCATTAGCTATGATCAGGAAGATAGCTACTGTAACTGTAGAATGAGCAATTTATAGCTTAGAATGATAAATGAGTTCAAGACAAGAAATATTGAAGCAGAGCTAATTTGACTATTTCTTTATGCTCCCAAAAAAAAAAAAAAAAAAGAAGAATCACTTTCGTTAATGTGAATGCAATATTAAACTCAAAAACAAGAAAGAAATAAAGTCTCCCATTGCTGCATTACCAACAAACAATGAACATTAATGAAGATAGTTGCAATATAAATTGCCTTACTCCTTGCCACCTTTCCTCTGTCTACAACAATAATTTCAGAATGAATGACAAAGATAAGTCTACTAGAAATATGAGTATCCAACCAATTATGGGAACATGAAGGAATGAGTACGGACAATGATCATGATAATCTATATCAGCATCTTTGAGGCATCATGTTCTTACATTTATCTTGGCAATTAAGTGGAGTTCCTATTAGGGTAAGGCATACTATTAATTATAAGAAATATTGGCTCAGATAGGGAAATAAAACATGTAAGAACAAAGAAATGCTAAATTCAAATAGAAATTAGTATGTTCTTGCATATGGGAAATCATTAATGCTGAGAGGTTCTTTTAATAATGATTCATCACCCTGTTTAAGTCTAAAATACTGTCCATCCTCACTTTCTTGGTCTTCCTTTAATTTTTTCTGTTGATAAGTTTCATTTTCCTAATTTTCTTTAATTGATTTCTTTTTCCTAACATAACTGAGCTTCAGTTGTTTCCAGACCATGCTTTTCTGCAAAAGCTGTGAAAATGGTCTGAAAAAGTTGTAATGTTCCCATGTCAAATGGATACATGAGTGGTGATCATGCAGCATGTAATTTCTAAAATACTTTCTGTATACAATATCATTAGAGACCATAATAGAAACAGAAATAATCTTGAATCTTACCTTCAATTAGTAGTATTCTCACATAGATCTGAATAATAGATGGTATAGTAGAAGTTGTGATTCATTTTGAAGCCTATAAAATCTAGGTCAGTACTCACCTCACCCATCCATAATCGGCTGATTCCACTATCAATTCCCATTTCCCTGATGATTGGTTCTTCTTCAATTTCCGCGTCAGTGAAAGTTAGGGCCCGTTGCAATCTCTTTGGAGAAAATACCTCCACTTCAACCATATATGTTGCAGTAACTGGTCGGTGATCAGAAAGCTTGAGTTCGGCTCTTCTATAGCTCAATAACCTCATTCCCTTCCCAAATGAGAGAATGCGGTCGCACCTAAAAAAGGGAAGTTTATTTTGATCATCTTCCCTATTTTGGAGACCAGATAGCCATAAAACAACAAATGTGGCTAATCTGGATTATTCACTCTTTAAATTGTATGGAGCTTCATCCGTTACAATAACTGAAGCTTGGACAGATTTAACAAGGCATGGTTATGGGTTGAATTTCTGGACCGAATTCATCATTTCAATTTTCGATGTTTTTATTCCATTTGGTTAGGTTAGATACGTAACTTAGAATTTCAGTTCGACTTTTATTTTCATTATAATAAGTTGAAAAAAATTAAGTTTTATATCATATCTACATCAGTACACTGCTTATGGATGCAGTGTTCTCATCTTCTTTATATTCTTGGTTTGATTTCATTTGAATAATAATACTTTCTGGCCATTACAAAGATTTCACTGGTTAAGAAAATAACTCTCTAACATGGGATTGAATATTTGAAGTTATAGTGCTTATTAAATTTATGGTCAAGCCTCAATGACGCTTAAAGAAGAGCCATAAATCAATTTGGGACCTGATACAAAACAAACACACTATAGTATTTGATAATTTTCCAGGTTTTAGACACTATGTGAAAACAGTACCATAGTTCTGGACAATATTTCTATATTCTAAATATGCCATAGGTACAAAATTGACAATTTAAGAGATGCTAATTCATGGAGAATCTTAATTCAACTTGTTCAATCTTATTCCTTTTGGTTTATTAAACCTTATGCTTCTCATCTTTCTTTCTCTGTGGGCCTGAATAGTTTTATAACTTTTATCCACAACATACAAGGCAATATAGATAGATCTGACAAACAATGGCACACAGAATACTATAGAAGCAAGCAACTATGAGCAGGTATTAGTGAAGCTGCGGAAAACGTTGGACCAGTGAATGCTGCATTCGATTACTTAACAGAAAATGCTGTGTTCAAAAGAAAAATAACTGCACACTGATGCATCCAAAGCTATACAGCCGAGAGAAATGTCAGCACAAGTGGAACCAAAGCCATTTGGATGACCCAAGAAGGTTCTAGTTACATACCATGAAGGAGTTCGTCGCCCGGCCTTTGGGTCTTCTCCAGTGTATTTCTCTGAATTTATCTCATATTTATAAGTCGGTGCAAAATTGAGGGTTCCCTCCYACCATCCATCAAATGTGCGGCCTTTCCTGAACTCTTTGATAAGCTGCCAGAGTATGATAACGTCATTGGTGAACCGGATCCATAAGAAATCCAACAATTGACAGTTCAGATCAGTATTGATGTTACAGAACCGAACTTTACTACCTGCATTATGTCCAGAAGAAACATAAGAGAGAGAGCTTACCTGATCACTGTCAACTAATTTGGACCATTCTTTTCTCGAGATTAGCTCCCTCGTCTTTTCATATGTCAAYTTGATACGGTAATTTAGATCACCAAGCCAAATGAGTCTCCTGGAACAAGATAAAGCATGTCATTGTGCAAACAAATTTCACTAGAAATTGGAAGAAACTTAGAAAATAAATAAAACGGTGCAATGCAAATTCAGAAGACTATGTATATGATTCCACACAGTAGATTGTGATTTGACAGGGAAAATTAAAACAAACTGTAAAAACCCTGACCCTGAGAATTATCTATTTGGCATTTTACTTGTACAATCGCAAAACTATCATAGATCTACATTGTTAAAGCATACCTGAACATCTGATGTTGAGGTCATGAAGTTTTAACGTAGGAAAAAAGCTAACTTATTGTGCTTGGGCACCAAAGAAGGGGTAAGATTACCCCCAAAGGTTTTCATACCATACTGCAAATGGATATTAGTTCAAATATCTAAATGTTGACTATATAATCCATTTTCAGAACGTCTTTTGCAGTATGTTATTCCTGTAGTTTGAGGTGGAGAATGTTTGGTTATGTAGTCTTCGAACAACATATTTCAATATCTTGGGCACATGAATATACACTCTCTCAAGATGTAGCTGCAGATTATCTACCTCCTGTATTTTAAGGCAGAGAAGGCTACAATTAAAGTGTAACTACAGCATATTTCATTGGTACTGCAAAAGCAATAAACTGATCACCAGATCATGAAGGCAATCAATCACCAAAATCCAACCCCCCCTCCCCCACACAACAAAAAAGCCCAAAAAAATCAAACGAAAAAGAATTTCCCCTTTTATCCTTTATTTTATTATTTTATTTTTTTGTGGGCTTTGAGCATAGGATGTTTTAAAAATGCCAGATCATTGTTAAGCTCCTTTATGTTCTATCATTGATACTTATAAAGATAACAGTCATTTCCTATGCATAGGACATAAAGATGGAAGTAACTATGAACTAAAAAGACGGGAATAAGTAAGACCACTAAGTGAATAAGCATAACTTCAGAAACAAAGGTCATACGGAAACATAAAGTAGATTCTTTGTACTCACTCATGGTCAAGGATTTTTTTGGGAAGTCCCATGCCAGTATGCGAATTAAAATGCGTCCGCCGGAGTATTTCATGGACATCAGCATTTCTTTTAACTAAATCCGTATCTTTTTCTCCAGATGTCAGGTGAGTACAAATGATACAAAAGAGAGTCTGATATATGGACATACTAACTGATACTGATCCCTGAAGAAGAAAGAGTTTGCGTGAGATTAGAAAAATTACGAAAGATATCATTCCTAATTAAGTAAATAACACGAAATATAATTATACAATTCACAAGTTAAAATCAATACCTAVTTATTTCAAAGGGCATCTGATCAAACATAAAAAAGCTGTAACTAATAGTCCAGCTCACATTCTCACTTGGATCAAGCTGAATTAGAAGGAAAACCACCAACTGATGTAGAATAGAAAAGAAATATAATACATGTAATTCAAAGCTCGTGCCAAAAGTGAACCCTATTTTATACTGTATCCTACACATTCTTCTCATCTACATCGCAATGGAATTAATAGAAATTATGCAGAAATTCAGGTCATGTGGAACTTGCAACAATTGGTTGAACAGAAACATGTTAGATGGTCCACATTTTTGTTGGTTGGTCAAGAGAGCTGGACCTCCAAATGGGACTATATTTGTAAGAGCAGTGATGAAGCAGAACTGAAATGAAAGCATATTAAATTAAGTCATACTAATCTGGTGAAAGTAGGTTTTTCCTTGCTATGCTGCAAATTCATAATTTGGAAAAGTGATGATGTTATAGCACATGCAAAATTTCACATATTCGAAGGAAATCTCACTCGCCTCAAATTGAGTCCAAGCAAGACCACAAGCTAATTCATCTATTTTAGTACAGTTAGAATATAAACCAAGCCAAATAGCATTCCATTTTGAAAATAATGGAGAATTATTCCTCCACTCACTATATTGTTTCTATGCACAAAAGTTTGTGACTCAATACTTTAAAGCTTGTAAGTCCGTATGCCTGAAGTTTCCGAGATGGTCTGTGACTTCTGAATAAGATATGAATGGGTTTAGTGAAATCACAACGTAACGGAATTTCAGGAAAGAAGAGAAGAGTTCAAAGTAGAAACTAACAAGATACACGTGCACTGTGAAACTAACATCAGCGGTTGGAATCAAAGGTTGTAAAAGGAGAAAAATGGTAGGCCTATGTATGTTTAAAGCTGCACGTTCAGCCCACCTGCTGGGTTCATGGACATTTTCTTTCTTACTTACCAATAGTTATCCAAGACGTTGGAAACTAAAACAACCCATTTGTGATGAGCAGAGGTGCTGCGACTTCATTCAATGAGCCTCATCTTATGACATGTCAAATTGAACATGCACACTTCCAACTAAATGGTATCTATCGACTTATGCTCTCAGGTAATGCGTGGTGATTAATCTACCTTCAATATTTTGTCAAGCAATTGTCAAAAAGAGTGTCAAAAAGAATGACAAGTGATGCTCAAGTGTTCTTAAATGGATCATTTCATTCAGAATTTACGTTCAACAGCACGAACAAGTTTGGCATTGATAACAAAGTTAAATATCAAAGGCTGAGTGAGGAAAGATAGTTATCTTGATGTTAATCACCCTAGACTGATTTAGCAAGCAAAATCTAGAGCTATCAAAAATACATCCCTCATTAATGCCTTTCTTTGGATATTTCTGTAATTACATGAAAATTTGAATGAAATATAATTAATCTTAGTGCACTATCAGCAGAGAACAGCAAAGAAAACCTATAATTCAACACTATCATGAGTCAAGAAGCAGTTAAAAGCTTTCAACCAAAAATGAAAAGGTCAAATTTAGAAGAGAAGCAGACCTTGTTGCCTATGTATCCCATAGCACCCACACCAACAGTAGATACATTTAAGTTCTGGATATGCCTGCGCAAGTTCCTCCGGACCCAAATGGTAAGGAATATTCCAACCATTTGTTTGCTTACTATCCTCACATATTGGGACCTTCTTTTCTGCTTTATTAATGATTCAAGGTCAAGTTCTGCAAGCAAAGCTGCATCTGATCGCGTTCTGTTCTCATCATACATGATGGACTTGAAAGAACTGTATTTTTTGAAGGATTTGGAAGCTTTGAATGATTTGATAGATCTGAAGGAATTAGGTCTCTCTAAAACACGTTGAGAGAGAAGATCTAGTTGTGGCTCAGGCCAGCAAAAGCCAATCTTTTCAGTCCCACTTAGTGTTTTTGAGAACTTACAGTTGTACRGGATTACTGATTCTTCAACATTCTCTTCACAATCTTCAGTCCTAAAGCATTTCAACCTGTCCAGCCTCCTTGGAGAAGAAAACTGCCTCTCCATATTCTCTTCAACTGGCATCCCCAATCTGTTGTTATCACCAGAAACAGCTAAATCCTCTGTAGTAATTTCATTTTTTCCAGTGACTGGTCCAGCCCAGACTTCAGTAAAACCAGTGGGTTCTTCATTCAATGGGTAGATTTCCTCCCCACCATCATTATCAGATTCATGAATGATTTCATCTTCAATATCTGGGGCATCTTCAGATGGCTTAAATCTTGATGGAGAAGGAGGATCACTATAGCATTTAAACTTGGTTGCAGCTGGGATTTTATTAAGCGTTTCACGAATGATACTTTCCCATATTGAAACAGGTCGGTTATCTTCAGCACCAAAAATATTGCCTGCATTTAATGGAATAATCTCCTGAAACCTGGGGAAAAAAGCGTGGTGCAGTTAAATAAGCATGAACAGCTTTTGATGCCTGAATAACAAATTGAACAAATTACTCTGCTACCCAGTAGAGTGTCACATCAGAACAGATGAGCCAAACACAAGCAAGTCTCCTCTTTGCTAGCATGTGTCTTGTAGACAATAATCAAGAAAATGCTATTGATAATAGACGGATGTCATGCAAAGAAAACCAATTACCATTTCCAGATTATAAATTTATGGCAGTTAAATTGTTATAATTTCGACTACAGGCAAAAGACATATAAAGGCGTTTTGGGAAAAGAATACTTACCCAATCACATAAATATCAGCAGGATCACCAGTATCTAACCAGCCTTCCAGATCTAGGTCATCTGGAGGAACTTTTCCACCAACATTCCAAGTACTGGCACATATTCTATATCACCAARGCAGTAGGGTGAGACAAGACATCAAAATTCATAAATCCAAATTACATAGTCAAGTAATACATAATGAAAAATATACAGCATAGTGAACTTATTGATCAAAATATAAAATTAGAACATACTTGATTTCCTTTGTATTTATATACTGTGCCCTGAAAGTCTCTGATTTCCGTCTCCTCAGCCTGGGAAGAACATCTGATGAAATATAAATTTGACGTTAAAATTGACCTATAACCCAAATGAAATATTTAATTAACATAGGATTAGGTTTTAGATGAAATGCTAGTCAAAGTTAGTATGAAAACAGACAACCTAGCACCTGAAGTGAGGGCTTTTCTTTCCTTTGTACCTTCAACTAAAATTTCAGCTAAATAGTGTAAGAAGAAACAAGTTTGCATCAGAATATTTCTAGCAAGTATAACTTCACAGACTGAGACATATATAGGCTTGTAAAAGTAAATAAAGCAAAATCCCCAGGACCAGTTTCTTAATTATACAATAAATTKACAGTTTTCCGGATCCTTTTCCCCCACCTGATCAATTTCTTCATTATAACTGGCAAAACTTCCATATGCATTGGTATTTACTAGTATGCACTCGTTGAAATTTGTCCTAGATATTACAGCAGCAAAAACTGAGGTCCACTTATTCTTTATTAAACATTTCCTTGCTTATGTTGCAAACTTCCAAACATCATTAGGGAACCTGGCATTTAAGGGTAGTAGTCAAAATTGCCCATACTATTACTCCTACATTTGCTTTTATAATTTTCTGAGGCTGCAAAATTTAGAATTTCAAGATATGTTGTTCATGCAGTATCTGATGGACTAAGTCATCTTTTGCTAAGTAAACTACTTATATAGACCTGTCTTCATAGACCAGCCCTTTAGAAACTTGTACCGGAGTGCATGTTGTACCTTGTAGAACAAATTCTTTATACATTTGGTCAACAAAGACCGGGTCTACTTTTAAGTATATTCTGTTTGGTCAACTTAGAAAAAGTTACATACAACAGCGGTAGTATATGTACCTAATTCCAATAGATTAACTTGTATGATATACTTAAGTGTGTAGTAGCCTTACACTCTGCATCCAACTTGATTTCAATTAAAGAATATGAATGTTCAGATCAAATTAGTGCCTTCTATTACTGGCGTCTCTATAGCATTAAAGTCAGAAAAGAACAAAGGAAAAACTTTTTTTGGTTTTAAACCATACAGTACTTCCGAAAGTTCATGAAAAGGCATAGCATTCTAATGGCCCAAGTAAGATGAAAAGTCAATTTGAATAGTTCCTTGATTAGTGCATTACCATTTGCATCAATCTGAACTTGTTCGTTTCTATCATCCTTAAAACGCGATTCTCTTCTTGGCCAAGCACAAAATTCTACATTGCCGAAAAAGAAAAGGAAATAAACATCGTCCCTAACTCCTCAAACAAGAAAAAGAAAAATAGCCCAGAAGAAAACAAGTAAAAATCATTGTTAAAGAAAGACAGAGAAATCAAAACTAGGAGAAGATTAGCACAAAGGAGAAGCTGACCGTCGTCAGATAGGTCGGAATCGCTGCCGGAGTCGGTGTCGGCGCTGTAATCGGACTCTTTAGTTGAAATGTTAAGCAATTTGCGCATCAGAACTCGACCCCAGAAAAGCTGTAGGCACGTGCAACCGAAACACAATATTTCAGCCCAACTTCTCTGCAATTCTTCATAAGTCATCTCAAAGAAAAAAGGGAAGAAAGAAAGCTCTAAAAAATCCAAAAGCTCAGTAGCTAAATCCTAGATCTCCCAGTTGAAAATCCAAAGAAGAAAAAATACCTGATGTTGGCCACTCCTTGAGCTCTGCTTCATYTCGAATGAATAACAAAAGCTATGGCAGAAGTGCGAGTTAGCACGGAAAGAATGCTTCATAAAAGAATGAAACAGATGTACCATAAATCAAAGAAATACAGTGAGGCTTGAATCAAGCGAGTCAGAAACTAGTATTGACTAATGGTGAACGAAGATGGGGGATATGCTAACGAGAAAAACTAACAGAGGTGCAACGGAGTTTTAATTCTTGAATGATAAGTTTAAGGGGAAGGTTTGACTAATGGTTAAACTGTCAGGAATATGTATTTTGCCTATTTGGTATGGTGGTGGCCGGTGGGGCACAGGAAGACGGGGTGCCGAGAGGTGGTGGAAATAACTAACATATGGAATGTGGCTTAAAGTTGGACATGTGTAAATGGAAACTGAAGCTGCCCATTCGCGGTTGTTGATGCCTGATGTGACTTGCTGATACTTTCATGCTCCTGACTAAATACCTTCGTTTTCTAAGGTTATATGATTGAGGCCTTGAGGGTACTTTGTTTTTATGTTTAGGACATGTATATTTTGTAATAATCTGAGGATTTTTCATTTTCATTTTAATTCACGTATAAATTTATTATTARGTTCACAAGATTGTAAAGTAGATATCTTCTTGTACTAAGTTGAACCCAGAAKATAAATAAATTRAATACTTGAAAAAAAAGAATAATTAAAATTTRTAATTCTAAAAGTATATCTAAATATGGGATCGCTAATTATGAATATAACAAATTTATGATGAAATAATAGGTATTATTAATAAATAAATATTTCTCTAAAATAGTAAAATAAATTATACGAGTACACAACAGGATAACTTTTCCTCCTCATCTATGCCAATTTCCCAAATTACCAATTCACGTTTGACAAATTTCTTACTAATTTCAAACCACAATGAAACTTCAAAGGAGAGATCATTTTCAGCTTCATTTTCTTCCATTCTCTTCCAAGTAACCCACCACTATCCCAATCCCACTTTGCCCAATTAGACAAAATGATTGACCTGTCCAAGGTTGCCCCTAACAAGTCTTATTGCCTATTTATTTATCCAAATACTAGTATTTCAGTTGTGACCTTTTGTACTTTCTAATGTTAAGACAAACCTCGATAATGCTCCACCCCAACAGTAAAAGAGGAAGATAGCTGGCTGGTCAGTGCTCACGACCTCAGGTAACCGATCATGGATGCCGCGTTGGTTCGCCTGTAAGTCTACTGCCCAATTTCCACTCGTACAGAACAYTAGGCCCAGACACCCCGAAACAGGACAGTCCATATATAGGTGTTATTCCTTTTTGGGGTTGCCAAGTTCGTCATGGGATAGGAACCAAATGCTACGCGMAACATATATTTGAATAAGTTTTTTTTTCTAATCTCTTTGAAATATATAACTAATTCGAGAATTATCCTACTATTACGAAAATACTATCACATCTCATTAACATATCTATTCATAACTCAATGAACATATATTTACGTCTTACTCGTGTGATTGATCCCAACATATACTTATTATTTTTACCCTCAAAATGTTTTATAGTCCAAAAATTGGGATTTATTCAACTTCCATGTGCAATCATGCACGCAGCATTATAGAAAAGGTAAAAAGAATGATTACAATTGTTGGAAGGAAATACACTATAATGATCAATTATTCTTAGCATGCATTTATAAGAAAATTTATTATATTTTTATTTCTTATTAATGCCTGAAGGTAATATATGCACGAGACTCGGGTTGGCAGCAAACTGTTAGCTAAAGCAGACCAGCCTTTCATAATACAGTGGTGGAAATCTCTACGAGTGACCAGGTCAAGCTTACACCAAATCGTGGTGCAGTCAGTTGGTGTACCAAGATCACTAAAATACAGTAGATTGAGTGCGTTTGAAAGTTTACAGGGAAGGGCTTCATAACATGAGGAATTAGGCTGAGAGATTGGCGGGTTGTTTCCTAAATTACACTGAAGAAATTAAACCAGTGTTGTTAAACTTGGCATTTCATGGACTGAACCCCACCTAACCAGATTATATACACAATAATTACACTGCCCAAGTGTATGAACCATTTTCCATATTTTTCTCCACTAGTAAGAATGGCTTCCTCGGACCAAAGAGAAATATCGCTTCTGCCAAACAAGAATAGGCAAGTGTTCTCCTATCGTCCTTTCTTATGTGTGTATCATTACCCTCAAGATTTTAAGCTTAAAGTTTGAAACTATGCCTTTCCTTAATCAAAGAGGTGTTGGACGAAACGGCATGCCAAAATTAGTATCATATTATTACAGTAAGTGATTAAACAAACTTTTAAATTCAACCACGCCTTATCTCATAGGCCATAGCAAAGTTGATCATCCAGAAAGGTTACACAGTCAGCAAGAACCCAGATAAGAGAAAAAAGTAATCTTGAATATGTAAATAAATGGTTTAAAGAGAGCKGTWGGTAATTGATTGTCTCAAAGAGGAATGGAAGAAAAAGCAGCACAGGAGAAACAAACCGTTGCCATAAGACGGATCAGAAAGGTCTAAACTTAGTTTAATCATTCAAGAATAAAAAGCTTTTTGATGAATCTTAGCAAACTTTTTGGCCGAGAAGAACTAGATAAAGATCCAAAATGTGTAGTACAAAAAGTAAAGACAGAACATACCTTTTACAGATTTGGAGGTTGATGAGGATGATCACTTCTTTCTCTCTCTCTCTCCATATATATATATATATATATCTGCAATTAATATGCGGGTGGTTTCTGCTGCTGCGTCAGCTAGTTCTTCAAGTATTGGTCATGGAAAAGGGAAGAGGAGAAGGTATAGCCGATGAAGTGAAGGAGTCAATTTATAGCTCATTGGATACCATCCAACAAAGTTCCTTCACTCATTTCTTTATTTATTTTGACATTTTGCRAAGTTCACCAACTGTGCGTGCAATGTAGTGAGGTGGCATTTGTAAGGGCTTTGTTTCCCCCATATTCCATCTCATCGTACAAGACTAGCTATTTGTGATGTGAAATATTTACAAGTAAGCAGAAATTTGGCTTTTTCAGTAGGGCCTCTTAGTATTCGTGGCCTACACAGTGCATGTATTCTTACATAAGAGTGAAGAAGACACGAGCACATGTCAGTTCTATGGAAACCGTGCAACATATAATCGTCCATTTGACCTTTTTGCATTTTGATGTTGGTATAAATCAGAATATAGTCAAAGGTATTGCGAATCACGACGATTCTAGGCCGGTTGATTGAGTTCCYAACCATATATGGTTACTCACGAGAACCCATCTTTCCCATCCCAACTCTCAACTTTTTTCAATAAAAGGAAGTAATGTTACAGTTCTTGGGTATATAACCTTCTTGTTTTGTACTATTTGCTATTGGGATTCTCAGGACATCTATAATCCTCAGGTGATCTTAAATTGGAAAACAATTTTATTCGTTTAAATTCTGGACCATACTCCATGACAAGAGGAAATTCTTTTTTATTTTCTAATTTTCTTTTGTTTATCAACAATCACTGTTTTAAACAACTTAAAACAAACACAAATAATAAAAAAATTTATGAGTTTATTACAATTATAAATATAACCTTTCCCTATAACAATAACTGTAATATAACTAGGTTTGAAGCTTTTGTTTCCTTTTAACTGTCTATCCCTGAGATGGTTTGAACTAATAAATGATGGATGTGATGAAATTAAGTCATGCCTTCTCTTATACAATTTATTAAAAAAGGAACGAAATATTTAAAAATCATAATTTTAAATTATTATCTAATTTTTCTCCTAAAATAGCGTTCGTCATAGTCACCACAATTGCAAGGACAAAGAGATCAACATCAATTCCTCCCACTTGCGTTCAAATTTATACACGTAACATTCTTTTTTCTTTTTTCTGTTTTTGAACAGTATTATAGTATAAAATTAAATTGGTATCCAAACACGCAGAAGCTGAGCTGAAGTTCCTTTCTGAAAGATGCTGAGCTACTTTTTAGTCAAGATGTCACGCAAAGGTACGTTAACTACGCTTACATGTCCCAATTTACAAGATTTCCATTTCTTTTAAACTCCCCGAAAACTTTCAGCCAACCCCAACTCTCACGCGTGTTTTTGTTTCCCAAAAAAAAATATAATTGAAAAAAAAAAAAAAAACTTCTTCACGCATGTTCTCAAGATTTCTCATTTCGTCCAATTTTTGCGTCTTCTTTATCCTTTTGTTTATTAGCTTTTCTCCTTTGATTGACGGAATGACATAAATTTTTTGTATTTTTACAATAAGGAGATCTCATTCCATTACATTGAAAAGAGAGAGACGCTGTTTGAGATTGTTTACATGTTTGAGGATATTTAAAATATAAGAAGGTTGTTAATGCGAAACTTGTTCACAGAGTTTCAGAATGTTAATTACAGGAGAGATGATGAGCGGAAGGTGTGATTGCGTGAGGTGGGCAATTAATAGAATGCACTAGTTGCTGCGAGGAACTCACACAACTATCGAGCGCGCCCGCGCGCCCCAACCCCCAGAGACGCAATTGGGGGGGTCGAGGACAGGCTAGCCTCAAGTCTCGGCGAATGACACCTTTTTACTTGCCCGCCACGCTGCCCTTCTCCGCCACTTATTTATTATTCATAATAAAGGTTCTGGATAAGATGAAACGCAYCTTTTCACAAAGTCTCCTAAATCTTCCAAACTTTGTCATTTTGTCTCCGTCGGTTTGTTTGAAACCGAGCAATTAATGGTTATTAGGTTATTTATAAGGAGGATCCTTTAATCAAATAATTGCTCCTGACTTGATTACTTTTCATGTCGCATGATATATAGAAAATATAATATATAAATAAATGAAAGAGCACAAAAGACAACATTTGTTGGGACTAAAATAAGATGTAGTGAATATATATATATCGCATTATTGGAGRTAGATTACATGGAAACTGCCTAGGTTCAGTATAGAAACAAATATTAAAAAGGTTAAGGTCTTCGACCTAGTTATAATTCATCCTCTGCACATGTATTGCCAAGTAATGTAATTGCAAATACATCATCTGTGGACACATCTACAACTTTCAAATTTATTAATTTCTTATACTTTTCTGCCGGTCAAAATATACTTTTTTTTTTAATTACGAGCTTGTTAACTTTATTTAATCACAAGTTTAATTGACAGCTCAACCAATATAACTCCTTAAATTATTAAGCTAATATCTAATATGGTTATACTCGCCACTAATCAAGTGAAGACAATATTCAATTATATTTAACTTATCACATTATCTATACTAACTAAATTTAGAATACGACGAATATGTTAATTTGGGACACGTCCCAAATTATTGATTGATCATACCTCAATTTTGGATGTGACACGATCGTATCCCAAGGTTCTTTTAAGGTTACGAGGCCTCCTATAGTAGAGACAACTGAAACTTCTGGGCATCATCAGTAGAATCTATAAACGATGACTTTCAATTATAATGATCAAATTAACAATCCAAAATATTAAAAATAATCTTTTGTCAAAATGATCCGTTTAGTTATCCAAARGCCTTAATTTGGCAACCCAACTAAGTATTTCAACTCTTCACATCATATCATCGAGGAAAGAAGGTTCGTTTATTACGAAACAAATGTCTATTACAGAAGAAGAAATAATAGCAAAACTATAAGAATTGACTTTTGTGGTGGAAAAGTATTTGGAAAATGAGGGGGTATCGGACAGCCCTAAAAGCTTTTTCATTAAGAAAATCTGCATAGAGGTATTACTCAATTCCACTGCCCTAACCAAAGGTTTCTCTATCTTCATAACATTAGGGAAAGGAGAGTTCCACTTGAATGAGCATATTAGAGTTAAAATTTCTTTAAAGAACCATCAAAATGGTTTCAAGATGAGCAATAACTTCAATGTTAGAAAACTAGCTATTTGGGGAAATTAGCATAAATAAATCATACAATGTTGAAAAACCAATCATTTGGAGAAATTAGCATAAATAAATCATATACCCAATATAATTAAGGAAGGATGAACATCAACCAAATATATATATATAGCTAAACAGAATATGTATACCGAGACCATGGTGAGGTTCACATGAATACAAGTTACTTCGGATTAAGTTGTTGTCAACCCCCGACTTTATACCTGTAGGGAAGGGCCAAAACAAAACAAATAGTTAGCTTTGTATTCGTCAAATTATAGAGCCAGAACGGAATCTTTTAGGCTTCCCATCAGCCATGGAGTCATTACAGAAATTCASGAACGTTCTCTCAAAGTTTTCCAATCTTCAAGAGCCAACACCAGAGACTATTAGACTATATAGACACAACACAACAATTAAGGAAACATTTCAACCATTTCAAAGACTAGGACAATTAATCATGGTATTCAGTATCTCAAAATAGGCTTATTAATGCCCAATTATACTTGGCTTTACATCAAAGTTACAATAACTCCTCAAAATAGGCTTTACATTAGCTTAAAGTTATATTAACCCAAAAAACTTTACATTGAAGCTACAGTAGTTCAAAATCAGTTTTAGATTAAAGTTACAACAAGTCAAATAAAATTTACATTCAAATTACAATCACTCAAATAGGCTAACTAACACCCCAAGTTTCATCCATAACAACCACATAACATAAGTAAATTGGCTATAAAATATTATTAACGTCAATCAACTATTTATATGCTCATTCATATTTGACAATATCAAACTACGTAYCTCTAGATTTGTCAGAGTTCTTATATTTTGGCAAACTAAAATTCTGYAGAACTTGTAAAATTATAAATATTTCAGTCATTATTTGTTAACATAGAATCTCGTGAAGTGCGATTACGTAAGAAGTTAAAATATTGACTAGTTAAAGAATGTCGCAAAATTAAAATATTTCTTGACTATTTATTTAGTTATATGTTACTAATTATTTTAAATAAATGAATAGTAGTTTGATCCGTTCGTTAAGTGAATTCGGACATTAAGAGATTTATTAGAAGAATACAAAACTTTGACTTATTTAGCATAATAATAACATTAATAATAATTTTAATTTCATTTATTTATTTTTCTTTTTCTTACCTGATGATCGCTGCTACACTTCTTCTTATTTGTTCTTATCACCTTATTATATTTAATATATATATATATATTTTTTGGTTCTTGTCAATCAACTAACCATAGAATTTCATTTGGTGAATACTTAGTTCACCGCCAATATATTTTTTTGCAATTCTTTCTCACTATTTTTCCTTTATTTTTTAATGCATTTATGGTCCTAGTCATCATCATCTTTTCTCTTTTGTTTCATTGCTTGCCATTATTATGTTTATGCCTTTTGTTCCTAATCAGCTCAACTCCACCGCCATTCTCTTGTTTCTCTAAGTTAGCCACATCACCACCACATTATTTAATTTATCTGTCAATTTTTTTAAATGATCTTCTTGTTCTTCTTCWCTTCARCGCCTCACCTTCRGATACTTTTCATCCCAGAACATTTTTGTTTTCCTTTCTTTCTTTCTTTTCATATTCTATCCTCTCCTTCTTTCTAACTTAAATTTTATCATGTTGATGGCTATCTTGTCTCTTACTTGTTGCCATACTTAACTCTTGCGCAAGAAGGTTACCAGATAAAGAAAGACAAATTCTTGGTAGGTTTTGGCACAAGTACTGGCAGAAATAAAGTACCAATTTTCGTTTTCCATACTAGTTAGGGTATGCATGAATTCCTATTTGTCTATGGTGTTAATCGAATTTCATTTCAGTATTTATTATTGTATTACTATGGTATATTAGTTTCGTGAATTTACTACTCAAGCATGAGTGTTTTCTTATAATATTGACATTCATATTTCATTTTTCTTTGCCCTTTAGAGGATGAGATAACAGAGAGAGGATCCAGCTTAAGTTACACTATGAATTCTCCCTACCCGGTCTCAGTACCAATGGCCTCCTTGGGAATCTGGATATTTGAGGCTATAGTATGTCGTGAATACTCACTAGAGCTGAAGTTGATATTTGATTCAACGACCATGTACTATAARCCATGCATTAGCTAACTRAGCTTATATTCATCAGTTATAGTCTTATCATTTCACTTATATTGTGTCTTTGTAAGTTGAAGATATCGTATAGATTAGCTGGGTACATAAACACAGAGGCTCTCTTTGATTTCCAAATAAATGATAGTTGAAGTGCTTCAATTCTGCTACTGAGCATGGGAAAGTGCTCAACCGTGGCATAAAGATGTTCACACAGTTTTGGTATTGTTTAGTTAAGATATAAAAATATTGGATAGAATGTATATTGAAGTTTCACAAAAAAAAAAAAAAAAAGGTAATTTTTTAAGGGTGTTTATCCTATTATAAAGTCCATTAGGATTCTCGTTGCTCAGAAGTTCCAGTACCTTTCGTTTTATATGCCTTTCTAATGCTTCACATGTCCTCTTAGCAATATGGTAATGCACACTCTCCTTCTGAAGTAGAGCACTAAGTTAGACAAAGCAGAGCCTTAGTGATAGGGTTTCAAACTGAATAAGATAACATCTTATTAGATCTAGGTGTTTGGAGGTTGTTGAACCATAAATAAATGGGGAAAAGAAACAACGAGGCTAATTGAACCGTTCAACAACCTCCCAAAAGTAGGCTTTGAGATTCCTAGCTGATAATTTTCCTTCTTTTTCTCCGCAGTCCTTTTCTCATTTTCTTTCCAAATTGATGTAAATGAAAAATTCAAAAACATTTCCCTTCTTAAAATGTAAATTTCAAGTATATTCTATTGGATAATATACCAAACTCAACTCTAGACACTTTAGAATAGAGTGTTAATAAATGATGAGTATCATAATTAAGGGGTGAAACATACCCTTGTAGAAGTTTTTAACTCTTCTCCCTTCTAAAATGAAATGGAAAATARTGACATACACAKGTTATATTATCCGAATAAATTTTTCAGAAACCCTAAATTTGGTTTCATTAAAATCTTAAAATCTAGAGTAACAATGAGGGAATCATTTATTTTTTATAATTATCGTAGTCTTATTATTGGATATATATTAAGATGATTTTTTATAATRTCATTATAGGACACGATAATAAAAGTTTTGTGAACAATCAATGATATCCAAGTGAGTTCCTCTATTTTACAAACTTTCAAGAATGAGTGATTTTGTATTCTAGAGAAGTGTTTTTAAATATTCTCTAATGTTTTAACATGAGTCCTTTTGTTTTATTAAACTCCCAAACACGTGTGGTTTGTATGTCGTACTTTTGGAAAATGATTTCAAGTCCTTTGGAATGTTCTTAACAAGAATATACTTTAGTTCTTTTAGAAAATTGTTTTACATGCTGTTATAAATGCTTTTACATACCATAGATTTTAGTACAACATGAATTATTAAATAGATCAATCTGTTCAAACCACATGTTTGCTGGATTGACATGGAAACTTGGATTTAGAAATCGAATGGTTGTTTTTATAGTGGACATAGATTTAATCATGAGTTCTATGAGTTTATTGATTTACTTGTGCATTGAACTTGTTATTAAGACAAATTTTGGATTGTGTATATACTGTGATGATTGAGTACTTAGTTGGTTACTCCAAGTACTAGTCCAATGAGCAACGTATTGTGCTTGGCTAGACCCCAGTGTGAGGACCTCTTGAGCCGCTTGGACGACAGTGATTTCGGAGTTGCCAAATGGCCAAAATTTGGTAGATCATATCTATGGTAGGCCGACTCTGTTCAAACACACAATTYCGCTATTAGCACCCACGGTAATTGTTGGATGCTCATATCCTTTATTAGGAGGTTTAATCCGAAGGCGAGCGATTCCTACAGCTGTGGCTAACTGGCTTACTTGTTATTGTTCATGGGGTTTGACTGTAAATCACATGCATGCAAGAAAAGATAAGGTTAGCAAAATCTTGAACCCATAGAGTAAATCTCTTAAGGTAAGGTTTGATTTTTTTGACTCTATACTTGGCACGAGATGTGTTCTTAAACTTTACATGTTTATTCTGTTCCAACATTGAGTTCTTCCAAACTATTTCTTCAGAGATACTTTTTTTCAAACAATAATTTGATTCTTTTCTCATTTGAACTAATGTACCTTGATTTCTAGATATTTTCTATTAAACGTTGTATAAAATAACATCCACAAGAGGACTCAATGAGCGTATCTCACTCAATTTTCACATGTTTTAGTTATAGGTACAAACACCTAGAGAAGTTGGGTGACTTCTTCTTTAGAATAGCTATGCTGTATATAGATTTTCTGAAGCCTGGAGTCTCTAATCATTTGTACATGTTAGAATGTCTGCACTGTCATTTGATAGTTGTACTCTCATATGGTTTGTGGATTGTGRAGTGGAGTTTTGTATATTTGAGGTTGTATACATTGTAAGATTATATAATTCATGAAAGATTCATATTCTATATATGGATTTTAGTTGCTTTGAATGTTCAACTGTACTGATTGTCAGAGAGGCAGATGACACTATGTACAACCCTAGCGGAACCTAGGGAGGGCAGGTCGTCACAGTTGTTATCAAAGCCTATGTTTTGAAATTTTGTGGAGTTTTATAGTTACATTTTTGTAAGGTATCTTTGAGTAAGTGTGTACGGGAATATAATGGAATTAAGAAATTTTGATTAAGTTATCTCTTACATTGTAGGATGTCAAGAACCAGAGCTCAAGAAGTTATCGGAACTCAAAATCAAGAGCTAGAGTGTGAACTGGCTCGTTAACAATTTTGAATCAATATACTAGAGTTGCAAAGTGCCCAACTTCGAACCGAATACTACTGATATGACTATCGACTTAATGAAGCAAACTGGAAACTGTCTGAAATACAATTGGAGAATAGGAATCTTTGTTTTGAGTTAGGAAGACCCTTAGAGCATCAAAGAGGGCAAGAAGGAGATAACTTAGGTAAGGCGACCCAGACATGACCTCGTCTATCAGTACTTCACAGAACAATGCTTCTCGAGGGACATCCTAGCCATATCACTGCCACTAGGTATTAGAGGATTTGGAGCTTGATGTTTCTAGGGTTTTTGGGAGACTCACCTTATGTATATACTTTGTACCTTATCGTATAGGTGATTTCGGATGCAATGACTGGCATTGTCTTGTTAGGATATGTTTGCTATAAAACTTCTTTTGGATGTGTTATGTTTGTCGTTYTCTCTTCCTGTTTAAGTTATGATGGTTGTAAGCTTTTCAGTTTATTGTATAATGAGATTGTAAGAATRTTGTAACTTTCTAGAATGCCTAGAACTAGTAGTAGTGCTAGAGAGACAACCTCTAGAGCTGATCAAAGCCCCGAAGCTAGTTCTCAAGCGCAAGAATCGAACTCAATTGTTTAGCACCATGGCAAGAACGTTAGATTGGTTGGSAAATGTCATAGAAACAACCTTGGGAGGGCGAGATCCACTGAGATTTGATAACCATGACAAGGACGCAACCTTGGAATGATTCCTGAAATTTCAACCCCCTAAATATTTTAGTGAGGCGGAACAAGAAGAGAAAGCGAAATGTTGGATGGAGCATATGGAGGATATTTTTCGAACTCTCCAATATCCAGATGAGAGAAAAGTAACCTTCACAATATTTAGATGACCCACTCGAGAGTTGTGGGTACGTACTTATGAAGCATGAGCTACCCATTCATTATTGCCCTGCATAAATAAATACTTGCTTAAACCTTGTACTGAGTTACCAAATAAGTTGATTGCTAGTACACCGTCGAGAGATAGTATAATTTCAAATATGGTATATAAAGATTGTGTGATTCTGATGAGTGGTAATGAGTTACTTGGATCATGATATAATGTTGGGTAAGGATTGGTTGTGCGACATCATGCATAGCTAGACTCTAGAGAAAATTGTTAAATTCATCAAGCTAGGGGTGTTATTATAGAATTTCAAAAAATTAAGGGATAAGTGCTAAGTTCATTTATTTCTAGTATAAAGGCTCGAAAATTGTTAAAGAAAGGATATCAAGGGTATTTGGCATATCTGATCAATGAGTCTAAGAAACTAGACAAATTGGAAGAGGTACCAATGGTGAGAGAGTACTTAGACGTCTTTCTTGAGGAATTGACTTCTTTACCCCTCGAATGAAAAGTCAAGTGTGGGATTGACTTAGTTTTGGGGACGAAACCTATATTCGGGACCCTTTAACATATGCCTCCAAAAGAGTTAAAAGAATTAAAAGAACAATTGAAAACACTTTCTGATCAAGGATTTATTAGACTAAGTTCATCCCCTTGGGGAGCTCTAGTACTATTTGTTAAGTAGAAGGATGCGATGTTTTGCTTATGTATTGATTATCGGGGCTTGAATAGTCATAATTACCCTTATCTTTTATCAATGAGCTATTTGATCAATTACAAGAAGTGGATACTTTTCAAAATTGGATTGAAGGTAGGGATACTATCAGGTTGGGATTCAAGAGAAAGATATTCCTAAAATTGCCTTAATACRAGGTATGGACATTACGAATTTGTAGTGATGCCATTTGAATTGACAAATGCACTACTACGTTTATGGACTTAATGTATATAATCTTTCGTCCAATATTGGATCAGTGTATAATGATATTCATTGATGACATTTTAGTCTATTCTAAGATTCTTGGAGACCATTAAAAACATTTAAGATGGGAATTACAAATGCTTCAGGAATATCTAAGACTCTAGCATGGTATTACCGACGTTTTATTAACGATTTTTCAAGGATTGCAAGCCCTCTGACTAAAATCACTCAAATGAATGTACCATTTGCATGGAGTGAGAAGTGTGAATATAGTTACTTGGAGCGAAAGAATAGACTAACCATTGTACCCATTTTGATATTACCTAAATTATGCAAGAGAGAAAGGTAAACTTAAACCTCAGGAGCTAAACTACCATACCCATGATTTAGGATTAAATGCCATTGTTTTTTCCTTCAATAAATGGAGACATTACTTATATGGAGCAGAATATGAAATTTATATGGACCAAAAGTATTTGAAATATATATTCAATCAAAAGGATCTCAATATGAGATAGAGGAGGTGGATGGAATTCTTGGAAGAATATCAATGTCTGATTATCTATCACGTGAGTAAGGCAAACGTGGTAGCTGATGCATTAAGCAGGAAAGTGAAAATGGCACGACCACAAGTTCAAGAGGTAGAGACCTTGGAGGAAAGAATTACTTCGATGATCGAAGTTGACAATGGAAAGATAATAATAGCTAATATCAGTGCAACACCTAATATTAAATAGTAGGTCAAGGAAGCTCAGGAACTAGATTTATAGACCCAAGAAACGAAGAAGAAGATAGAAACTAGAAAGCTACCAGACTTTCGAGTCAATTCTGAAGGAGTATTTTGTTTTCAAAATAGGATATGTGTTCCAGACAACTCTGAGATAAAGAAAAGAATCTTGGATGAAGCCCACAAGAGTTGGTATACAATTCACCTTGGAAGTACCAAAATGTATGATGACCTCAAGCAGCAATTTGGGTGGAATAATATGAAGAGTGAGATAGCTGAGTATGTATCCATTTTTCTAACTTTCCAGAAAATGAAGGCAGAACATCAAGGACTTGGAGGACTATTGCAAACTTTGCTCAGTACTTGAATGGAAATGAGAATGTATAACGATGGATTTTGTCACGGGACTTCCTATGACTTGAGGTAATCGAGATACTGTATACGTAGTAGTAGACTAGCTGACTAAGTCCTCACATTTCATTCTGATAAATAAGAGATACTTGTTGGAGAAATTGGCACAAATCTATGTACAGGAAATTACCAAACTCCATGCTCTGCCTCTAAACATCTAGCTGATAGTGATCCCCATTTACTTCTCGATTTTCGCCTAAGTTTCAAGAAGCCTTAGGAACTACACTGAGTTTCAATACTACAGCAGATCGTCAGACTGACAGACAACTCGAAAGGAAAATACAGATTTTGGAGGATATGCTTAGGTTTTGTGCACTGGATCAAGAGTAAATGAGTAGATAATTTAGCTTTTGCTGAATTCGCCTATAACAATAGTTATTAGCCTTCCATTTGAATGGCACCATATGAGGCATTATATGGATGGAAGTGTCGATCACCAATCTATTGGGAGAAGGTAGGTGAAGGAATACTAAGGAAGGACGATCAATTACCAAATATGGAAGAAACATTGAATAAAGTAAAGCTGATTCGAGAAGATCTAAAAGCGGCTTAAAGTCAATAAAAGAGCTATYCGGATAATCGAAGGAGAGATTTGGAATTCAGTGTGGACAATCAAGTGTTTATGAAACCAATACTCTCTCAAGGAATTTTAAAACATCCGAGGTGCAGGAAATTCAATCCAAGGTATATCAACCTTTTGATGTGCTAGAAAAAGTTGAGAATGTGGCATATCAATTGGCACTACTACCAGGATTAGCAGGATTACATGATGTATTTTATGTATCTCAACTTAAAGAAATATCATCCAGAGCCTGATCATATAATAAATAACGAAGAAGTTCAACCACAACCCAACTTATCTTATGAAATGAACAAAGGGGGGTGCTCGAAACTAGCACAAAGAAGCTTTGAGACAAGGAAATACACCTTGTAGTAGCAACACCATGACATTGAGGAAGCAACTTGGGAGATAGAGGAACATATGCAGTAGAAATATCCAAATTTGTTTCAAGGTACGAAAAAATTTCAAGGACGAAATTTCTTGTAGTGGGGAAGATTGTAAACCCTAAACATTTTAGCCATTATTCGTTAAGACAAAATCTCTAAAATGCAATTACATGAAAAGTTAAAATATTGACTAGTTAAAGAATGTCAAAAATTAGAATATTTCTTGATTGTTTATTTAGTTATATATTTACTAAMTACTTTAAATAAATGAATCGTAATTTGGTCCATTTGTTAAGTGAATTCGGAAATTAAGAGATTTWTTAGAAGAACAAAACTTAGGATTAACTAATAATAATTTTAATTCCATTTATTTAATTTTCTTTTTCTTAACTGATGATCATTGCTACATTTCTTCTTATTTGTTCTTATAACTTTATTATATTTAATATATTTGTTTAGTTCTTATTAATCACCTTCACTGTAGCATTTCACTTTGTGAATACTTAGTTCACCGCCAATATAGTTTTCTGCAATTCTTTCTCYCTAATTTTCTTTTATTTTTTTATGCATTTCTGATCCTAGTCATCGTCATTTTTCTCTTTTGTTTCATTTTTTATCATTATTATATTTATGCCTCTTGTTCTTAATCAGCTCAATTCCACTGCCACTCTCTTGTTGCTCTAAGTTAGTCACATCACCACTACATCACTTAATTTATCTATCAATTTTTTTAAACAATCTTCTCGTTCTTCTTTACTTCAACGCCTCACCTTTTGATACTTTTCATCCCACAAAATTTTTGTTTTCCTTTATATCTTTCTTTTCACATTCTCTTGTTTCTCTCCATCTCTCAAAATTAAATTTTACCACTTTGGTGTTTGTCCTCTCTCTTACTTGTTGTCGTACTTAACTCTTGCACAAGAAGGTACTAGATAAAGAAAGACAAATTGTTGGTAGGTTTTGCCAGAAGTAAAGTACCAATTTTGGTTTTCCATACTAGTTATGGTATGCATGAATTCCCCTTTGTCTATGGTGTTAATCGGATTGCATTTCAATATTATTATTTTATTTAATCTGGTATATTGGTTTTGTGATTTTACCACTCAAGCATTAGGTGTCTTCTTATAATATTGACATTCATAATTCGTTTTTCTTTGCCATTTGAGGATGAGATAATAGAGACAGGTTCTAGCTTAAGTTAGAGTAGAATTTCTCTCTACCTGGTCTCAATACCAATGACCCCCTTGGGAATCTGGATATTTGAGGCTATATTATATCGTGGATTCTCGTTGGAGCTCAAGTTGATATTTGATTCAATGAACATGTATTGAAGCCCATTCATTGGCTAAGTTAGCTTACATTAATRAGTTTTAGTTGTATCATTTCACTTGTACTGTGTTCTTATAAGTTGAAGATATCGTATAGATTAGTTGGGTACATAAACGCAAGCGCTCTCTTTGATTTCCAAATAAATGATAGCTGAAGCGCTTTAGTTATGCTAGTGAGCATGGGAAAGCTGCTTAACGGTGGCATAAAGATATTCACATGGTTTTGGTATTGTTTGGTTGAGATATAAAATATGGGATAGAATGTATAACGAAGTTTTAAAAAAAAAAAAGAAAAGAAAAGTCATTTCTTAAGGGTCTTTATCCTATTATAGAGTCCATGAGGATTCTTGTTGCTCAGAAGTTCTAGTATCTTCCGTTTTATATGCCTTTGTAAGGCTTCACATGTCCCCTTAGCAATTTGGTAATTGGCAATCTCCTTCTGAGGTAAAGCACTAAGTTAGACAAAGCAGAGCCTTAGTGATAAGGTTTCAAACTGAATAAGATAACATCTTATTAGATCTAGGTGTTTGGAGGTTGTAAAATTACAAAATAAAAGGGGGTAAAGAAACAATAAAGGTAATTGAACCGCTCAACAACCGCCCATGTGAGATTCCTGACTGATCATTTTCCTTCTTTTCCTCTTCATTCGTTTTCTCATTTTCTTTCCAAATTGATCTAAATGAAAAGCTCAAAAATATTTCCCTTCTTAAAATGTAAATTTGAAGTATATTTGTATTGAAAATATCCCAAGCTCAATTTTGGACAATTTTGAACGTATTGTTAATAAATGATGAGTATTATAATTTAATGGTGAAATATAATCTTGTAGAAGTTTTTAACTCTCGTCCCTTCTAAAAACAAAATGGAAAATCCTGAGACAACATATTATATTATCTGAACAATTTTCCTAGAAATCCTAAATTTAGTTTCATTAAAATCTTAAAATCTCGGGTAACAATTAGGGAATTATTTATTTTATAATTATTGTAGTCTTATTATAGGACATAGACTAAGATGGTTTCTTATAATCTGATTATAGGACACAATAATTGAGGAATTTAAAAATTTCATAAGCAATCGAGGATATCCAGGTAAGTTCCTCTATTTTAAAAACTCTCAAGAATTATTTAATTTGAACATAGAGAAGCACTTTTAGATATTCTCTATTGTTTTAACGTTAGTCTTTCTGTTTTATTAAACTCTCAAACACGTGTGGTTTGTATATCATACTCTAGAAAAATAGTTTCAATTATTTAAGAGAGCTATTGAACATGTTGTTTTAAATGCTTTTACATATCATAGATTTTAGTACGACATGATTTATCAAATAAATCAATCTATTCAAACTACCTGTTTACTCAATTGACATGAAAGCTTGGATTTAGGTATTGAATGGTTGTTTTTATACTGGACATAGATTTAATCATGAGTTTCATGAGTTTATTGATTTACTTGTGCATTGAGCTTGTTATTTAAACAGATTTTGGATTGTCTATATACTCTGATGATTGAGTATTTAATCAGGGACTCCAACTACTAGTCCAACGGGCAACGTACTGCACTTGGCTAGTTCCTAGCGCAAGGAACTCTTGAGCCACTTGGATGACAGTGCTTTCGGAGTTGCCAAATGGTAAAAAATCGGTGAATTGTATTTATGGCAGGTCGACTCCGTTCAGGCGGACGGTTGCACTATTAGCACCCAGGGTAATTGTCGAACGCTCGTATCCTTAGTTAGGAGGTTTAACCCTAGGGGCAACCGACTCCTATAGCCGCGGCTAGCCAACTTACTTTTTATTGTTTATCAGGTTCGATTGTAAATCACATGCGTACAAGGAGAGAAAAGGTTGGTAAATCTTGACCCCATAGAGTAAATCTCTTACGGTTGATTCTCTTAACTCTATACTTGAAATGAAATATTTTCTTAAACTTTGCATGTTTATTATGTTCCAGCAATGAGTTCTTCCGAACTATTTTTTCGAATCAAACAATAGTTTAATTACAGTCGAGTTTAGTTTTATATATTTGGCATTGTATACATTGTAAGATTATGTAATTAATGAGACGCTCATATTCTATATATGGATTTTACTTGCTTTGAATGTTCAACTGTATTGATTGTGGTGAGACAACTGATGCCCATATAGCCCCAGTAGAATCTAGGGAGAGCGGATCATCACAAAGCTAGCTGAATTCACTTACCTTATGAAGATTACAACGTTTGCTGCTAGGAAAAAACTCAATCTCTTCTGTGATCGCCGTGCAGACTCGCCCTTGGTGAAGCTTGTGGGTCTCTGCTCTCTGTTTTCTATTTTGAAGAGCAGCATATGAACTCAGAACTTACGTGAAAAAAGAACTAGTCCTTCTCCTAACCTTAATATTTGAGTCTAACCCTCCATTTTGACTTATTATTTAGGAACCCCAATAATGAAAACATCAAAAATAAAATCATGAGTTATACAAATATAACAAAGCAATCTTAATAAAATTGGTCAGATTAATTAAATAAAAATGTCAAAATTGCTGGGTTTCATAGTCCATATCACTTATATTGAAACAAGCAAATTATCGATGAAAATGCAGGCGTGACATTCAACTCTAAGAGAATGGAATAGATTAATGTAAAAGTTATATTAMGCAGGTCACCACCGGAGCAACGTCTTAGAATAGAATTGCTGAATGCTAAGCWGAGGATTGGCGGAACCGGCAGCCCACCGGCTGAGGTTCGTCTTCACATGATCTGCGTAATGACTGGTTTAATTAATTAAGGCCTTAATGATTTTGATGCTTGCTATTTTTTATTTTTCGCAAGCAGTTACATGGCAATTTATGCATCACGTAACCTCTGAATTTTACATCAATATCAACAACTTATAGGGATTAAAGAACTCTTTATTTGAATAATTTGMTTGATACATTTTTCACGTAACGTGAAATGATTGAATAGAATATATTTGTATTAAATTTTAGAGAAATGAGGACATATTATTTTTTAATTTGATAAAATTGTTAATAAAGAAAATAATAAATTATTAAAAGGAATTGTAAGGAATTATGTCTTTTGTTTTGGGAAAAATACATAAGAAGAAGGAAAYGATAAAATTCTATTGGTTAAAACAAAAGGAATAATCTCGCAGAGCTAAATATAGTTTTCTCAGTCATAGCATGTGATATGATACGTTGATAGGCTAATAATTTCAAGTTCAGATTTGCATCTTTTTTCTTGTATATGCTATAATAACATAGTGYGAATCAATACTCGTTTAAGAAAACCTTTGAACATTTTAGATCTAAATGAAATTTCTTGAGTCGTTTACAATCCAAACAATTTTTAATGTTTATTGTTTTGAGACATAGATTTTCTATGATTTTAAAAAGGTAGCACTCTAACTTTTGGTGGACGCATAATTACTCTTAATAAAAAAAATTATAGTTCTATTTATCTTTTCTAATTATTTTATATTTTTTAAAGTAATTTACATCTRTCTTTAAGAAAATAGATCTTTGTCTTCAAGTTTCAATTTCTTTTCCCATTTGATTTTATTAGTAAGAAAAATATTTCTCTTTTGTATTATTTAATTTATTCCTAATATAAGTATAATAAATATACAGGTACATATATAAGTTCAAAAGAAGTTAAAAATTTGTTATGCGGGGAAATTAACCAAGAAGATTTCTCATTAACAAATGTGATAGTTATTTTAAAATTTTTGACAATTTAAAATCATATACAAAYTAAAAATTTTGAATACATAAATTATTACATTTTGTTGATACAAAATATTAGCCGATTTGAATGGCGAAGGAGTACATAGGCTGACTGAAGCATCATTTGATATTCCACTCTAGAGCGGTCAGCTGATTGTGTAAACGGTCAAGGAGAGGTGATATAGAGCTTCAGACACACTAAGCATTAGCCGGTGCCTACTCACATGAAACAGAAAAGTCAAGCCAGCCAATCGATCAACATAAGAAAGAAGAAGTCTACTTTCCGGCCAAGTTTTGGGGCCATTTCTCATAACTACGCATGAATTCAAAGCGTGAGGTTAGCTTTGAGGAGACCATTATAGAGAGTTGCTTGAGTGGATTTGTCAAAATTTCGTGAGCAAGAAATACAGACCCCTAGCTGGGTAAAAAAGGAAGAATACAAATATGAAATAGTGATTCCAACATGCCACAAACATATTAACTCAAATTCAACTTCAACTAAACAAGGTTTCAGCTTAATGCATTCTATTCCTATCAATTCAAAGATTGTTTAGATTAGTTTTTACTCAGCTGTAACACCCCTAAGTTGAGAGTACCCTAATCTTTAAGATGTCAACGTTAACRGTTTCATAAATGTGGGAAGTAAAGAAATAATTTTAAATAAAAAAATTCCTTCCCAAATACATAAACTCCAAATATGTAATTAAGATCCCAATAAGAACCATTCACCAAAAGATTATATCATTTGTCAAAAATTCAAATACTTTTGGAATAACCAAAATTCATAATTGAGTAAAGAAAAACCATTGAATCCAAAGTTCACTAAACAATAAATTTTATACACTAAATCATTAAAAATGGGTACTATTTGATTTTGAGTCTGCTTCCAAGCAATCTCTTCGAACCGCCTAACTATCTTCACCTGAAATATAAAATTAGGGAAAGGTTAAGCTAAAGCTTAGTAAGCAAATAAATTCCATGCATGAAAACTTKTAATATGCATTGCCTGTATAATATTTCAAAAATTGTATCCCTTTCCCTTTAGCTTTATAGAATTAACTTTTCATTATTATCATGAGCATACTTGACATATTGCCTCATCATTAAGCTTTGAAGTGGGCAATTATTATTTAAAACTAAGCTACATTCTATCAGTAGCATCGCAAGGCYGTTAACATTGCATTCACTTTCACCTCGGAAGAAGGCCAACATTACATTTACATTTTAATCCTCAYAGAGGGCTAGGTCAGGTACATTGGTCCCTCACACTTCATTTCCTACTCACAACTTTCATGGCTTAGGCACACACCCTTTTCTTTCTTAAAATTCGGGATACATATGTTATGAAAATTGCATTTCCAAACTTTCCTTAAAATACTTGCCTTTATTGGATTCATATACGTGCGACATAATATATATAATGCAATACATGTTTATAAATGTTGACCATGCCACTGAATAGTGCATATACCTTTAACATGTAAACAAATAGGAATTCACATACTTGAAGTTTAACCATAAACAAATATTCACATTAAAAATCACAATAAAGATTCCACATTTGATGAGAATAGAGGAGTTCACTTACCTACAATTCTTAAGGATTTAGATTCTATTTGAATAGCAGGCAATGTCCCTTGGATGCCTAAGAAACGTCAATGCAACAAATTCTAAATTCATTATGAAAGGAATATWCATAAAGCGAATTTTAATTTGTAAAGCTCAAAGACCCCTTTTAAAACTCCATACGAATCATTTTTTATCTCACAGGGTATTGGAAACATATATAACAAACAACGTTACTCGAATTCTAAAGAAAACTTCAAAAGATTTATTTTTCATTGAAAATTGTGTGGCCACGGACAATAGCCATGGATGGATGAATCATCCTTAGCAGTATTTGTGCTCATAGACGGTATGTTCCATCCATGCCTGCATCCTTACACATCCAGAGTTCAAGAACAGATATGTATGAAGCCACGAATAATATAATTCGTTCATGCGTGCATCCCTGCAAGTCCGAAAACTTAAAAAACCAACTGCAATCCGAAAACTTAAAAAACCAACTGCAAACTTCAACATAAACACAAGGGAAACAAGAGACTCATATCGCAAAAGCTCAAACTATGTAATCATTAGCAAATACATATCAATTACAAACAAATTATGGAAGAAAATCTTCCGTGAACAAATCTATCTCAAAGTTTTCATGAAAAAGAGTAGAAGTTCTACCTAAAAAGAGGCAATTGAGTTTACAATAGGGTATGGATTAATAAATAATGAAAGTAGATACAAGGCTTACCTTTAGTTGCAGAGATTACGTCTAGAAGAGAAAAAAAATGCTCAAGTACTAAATCCTCCTTTTCTAGCTTCTTCTCCTTCATTCCTTAATTCCCAAAACGCAATAAAGATATGGTGTGGGGTTGATGACAATTGTGTAATGCAGGAATAATTTAGGAGTAGTGGATGGAGTAGTTGTTGGTCTTAGGTCAAGCTAAGCCCAAAATTGGCTAAGGTCCTAATTTGATTTATTTGGGCTCCAATAAAGAAAATAACTAATTTAATGTAGGTTTTAGGATTTTGGATCAATGAGTAGACTGAAATAGGTTATATCCAAAACTATATAATTTGTTAAATAAGTGGGTTCTCCCAGCCCAAATTAAATTACCCAAATTGAAATAAAATTGGGATTTCATAAAATTTTATACAATTTCATCAAATAAATAAACTCATAAGATAGAGAAATAACAAAAATAATATGACTTTTTACTTGGCACATTGGTTGTCTCGGCATGCAAGTTCTTCCGTTGCACAATAGGTAAGCATACAAATGATAATGGTAATTTAGGAAAATAAATTATATACATATGCATAATTCATAAAAATGGAAAACTACCATGGGGTATTAATAAGATTTCTTCTAGCTTTCCAATAGATGTACAACTTTTTACATCAATTTATGCCTTTCTTTGAGTTAGGAATTAGATTTCATTTCATCTTAGTTTTGTTTAATTAAGCTTGTTTACCATTATTCATCAATAAAGTTAAGCTTGATTTTTGCCAATATCCAGCTTCCTGCTCCTTTACCAAAGCTRACAAATTCATATATATTTCATTGAGAGCTTTCTTTAGTTAACTCAAGGATCCACCCTAAAAAAAGAGAATTTATAGATCTGGTAGCGTTTCATCAGTTCACTAACCAAAATTCAAGCCCATTTTGTTGACTTAGACCAAAAATACAACCGAACTATCCAATAGCCACCTCAAGCAATATAGATATTAGCTCATCAAGCAGTTGCTAGCTTTTCAACGGCTAGCATTTCATCGATTAAGAGATTTTTTGAGCCCAACACATTCTAATTGTAATTTTCTAATATCACTACTTCAAGTGATGCAACAATTGATACAATTGATGGAGGGACACAACTTGATAGTCAAACTACAYTAGGAGAACTTGTAAGCAAGCACAAGAAACTATTGTAACTAGAAGAAAGGTTAAATCAACTAAAATTGCTAATGCTTTTTATATTTCATATGTAGAACCAAGAARAGCAAAGAAGGCCCTCCAGGATGAATTCTGGATAGCTGCAATGCAACAAGAGTTGGGGCAATTTGCATGAAATGAGGTTTGGAGTCTTATTTCAAGACCACCTCATGCTAATGTTATTGGTATCAAATGGATATTCAAGAATAAAACAGATAAAACTGCCCAAATTGTGAGGAACAAGGCAAGACTTGTTGCTTAGGGATACACGCAACTCGAAGACATTGACTTTGAAGAAACCTCTGCTCTAATGGCTCGCCTTGAATCAATCTTACTACTACTGATGTTGCATGTCATTTAAACATCAAGTTGTACCAGATGGATGTAAAAAGCACATTTCTAAATAGTATACTCATTGAGGAGGCAATACGTTGAACAACCTAATGGATTTGAAGATCCTCATCATCCTAAGTATGTATACAAACTTTACAAAGCATTTATGGCTAAAAACAAGCGCCGCGCCTAGTATGAARGTTTAAATTATTTTCTCTTGAATAATAGCTATATATGGGCTAATTATGTTAAAACTCTTTTAATTAAGTATGTGGACCAAGGTATTATGGTAGCTCAAATATACGTTGATGATATAGTGTTTGGGTCAACTTGCATTACACATACTCATGAGTTTATTACACTTATGCAAACTGAATTTGAAATAAGTATGATAGGATAATTGTTATATTTCTTTAGTCCTCAAATAAAACAACTATAACAAGGAATATTTATATCTAAAACCAAGTACATTAAAAATATGATAAAGAAATTTGTTTGAAAATGCAAAAGTTGCTAAAACACCTATGGGAACCACCATTCGTTTCGGTAGGGATGATAAGGGACAAAAAGTAGATCCTACGCTATTTAGAAGCACGTAGGAAGTCTAACAAGAAGGGCTGACAAGGTAATATTTCTTTTTAGTGGACTAAGACCACATTTGTTTTCCTTTTGTTGTTTATTTCTTTCATTTCTACCTTTTTTTCTTTCTGTTCTCTTTTTCTTTCTATTTCCCTTTTTATTTGTCTTCTCTTATTTTTCTTCCTTTGTCTCTCTCCTTCTAGCCATTTTCTCTCTCCTCAATTTCCCACTTCTYCCTTAGATTCTCTCTAATTTGATTTCCCAGTGCCACGGTGCCCACGAGCCACCACCTTGCCATCTCCTCCGRTGTTTCGCCTGCCTCCGTGCCATTAGTCACCATTGCACCAGTGCCTCGACCTTCGTCCCATGGGAACAAGYGGCTTGTTTCTCCGTCAGAAGTTTCCAGCTTGCTAGACGATTCCCACACCACCAACGACGTCCCTTTGTGTGACCTTGTGACTTCTTCCACCAGGAGTCCGAAGCCTCCACATATTCCCTCTCCTGCTACACACACTAATCAGAAGACAAAAATGGTGCCTTCGYTTTCTGGTAACAACTCAAAATCTGTTCCAATTAAACTTACATCTTTTCTTACAGCAAGAAAATTGAGCATGTTGTTAATCTAAATTTAGTAAATGTCCTATCATTGCTGAACTTCTTGTAGATATTGATAATTTTGAGGAATTTAGTTTGAATGGTATCTTGCATCAGAGGAATTGGCATAGAATTGTAACAGGCTTACATGTTCCTTCTTTGACTTTAATTCGGGAATTTTATGCACATATAGATATGGCAATAAGGTCTCATAGTGACTTTCAATTCATGGTTTTCTATCATGGTGAATGGGTGTCATTCAGCCCTTCTGCTATTGCATCTGCTTTGCATCTTCCAATTGTTGAAACTGTTGGATTTTCTATGGACACTGAGTCAATATGTGTGCAAAATTATGTGGTGATGCTGTGTCTGTGAGTCCTCCTTTCAAGGTCCTTCCTYTCACTTGCTTAACCCATTTCTACAGGCTTCTACATTGCATTTCATTGATGAACTAGATGCCTTCTAGGCATAATGCCATTGTTCGAGCCTATACAACTAAGTTTCGACATGCACTTGGGATGCGAATGATAATTGACTAGGCATCTTTTATAAAGGATTGTGAGTGAGTCAAATAGTGAAAGGGGTAAAGAGGGCTTTACCATTTTCATGTCTTATACACTACTTGAATGTTGGTCAAAAGTTAAAATGCATATTCGAATGAACATACTATACTTGAAAATTCTTGATAAGAAGACCTACAAAGTACCTCTTTAGAGTCAGCCTCAATCACTTCAGAGATAGTAGCCGCCTCCTATTGAGCATCCTCCTTAGGATTTTGTATTTCCTCATGCAAGTTGGAAACATCAGACGTTTGCTGAGTTTGTCAAATTACAGCATGCACATCTTAGTTTACAATAGAGACATGCTCAATTTGAGCAGCAGGTCTTGTCCAAGGTGTCTAATATGCAAGCTACTCTTTATCGCCTAGCAAGTGATTCTTCGGCTCCTAAAACTCCAGCTTTTGATCCATCATATTGGCATCACCTCAGGGGGAACCTCTACTGTCTGAGCCAACTGAGCCTGAGTCTTCAGTGAGTGATTCTCCTATCATTTTGCATGGTACAAACCTTTCTTCAAGTATGGCGATGATTTTGATTGGCATTATTCATCGTTCTGCCCGGTTATGTCACTGTCCTTGATTCTTACTACTTTTGCTAATTTTTGGTACCTTTAGGAGTAGGTAATAAGTAGTATTCTCATGATTGATTGCATGTGATGGTTAATGTGGTCTTTTATTTTTTTTTATTTGATAGCTTACTATGTTTTGCTGTAATTGTTTGATACAGGTTACTAGATAAAATTTTGACAGTATATATATTACTAGCTAGATGCTATCTTAATGGGTTTTGTAGGTTTATGGTATTATATGCTTTTGATTGCTTAAATGGCTTTTGCGCGTTGGTGTTTTTGTGGCTCTTTGTAGGTTTACTAGAAATTACTGCCTACTAGTAGATTGTTAGTCTGTGCATAGCAATTGCCTTAGTTTATAACATTGGAAATGGGTGAGCATAGCTATATACTAGTTCTATGTATGCTTACTTGATATAACTATATGATTTTGTGTTGATAAAAGGCAACTATGGATATTTTTCAAAAAGATTACTCTTTATGCTATTTGACATGATAAATATAGTTATTATGTGGATGTGTTCATATGAAAACCAAAAAAAGGGAGATTGTAAGGACATGTGATTTTTGAATTTCTATCATATGGACCAAATGTGATAGTCGGTCCAGAATAGTTATCTTTTATGTCCATATTCGTGTCTTATTTTGTCTTGCAATGTATATTGAGTACATGTTTAATAAGGTATAACTAGATACATTTTACAGATATACTATCGATCTATTTAGGAGTAGTTTAAATTAGATAAGATTAGAATACAAGTTAGAATTTTGAATGTAAGACTTTGAGTTACTCTTGCATGAGGTGTCCTAATCCATTTATAACTTGTACTTTGAGTAATCCAATCCTTAATGCAATTTATTTAAAATGTTAAATATGTTGATATATATGATGGACGGTAGCTTGAAGGAGTTGAATAGACATACAGACAAATAAATGTGCAAACAAGAGAGACAGAGAGTTGTATTTATCTTGGAGAAATATTGAGTGATCATTACTCAATATTGATCCTTGTCTTTGCTTGGAGCTTACCTTGCTGTTGAGATTCCAAGCATTTATAGAAGGTTTAGCTTTTTCCTGAGTGGACTTAGGAAGCTTGTAGAAAGAATTTTCAGCAGCAGGAACAGAAGGTRGTTCCAACTTCATCGTCATTAACAATCACATAATCGTACAATAGCTAAAAGATTTAATTTAGAAGGGAGTTTCTACTTTGAATTATTTATGCTTAAATCCTTTATAAACTTTGTGATATAGTAAATTGTTTTTGGTGCATGGATGTGGTCCCATGGATATAGGCATTTATGCCAAACTATATTAAATTGTGTGTCTAGTATCCTTGTTACTTTTTTAATTATTTATAAGTAACTAGTAGAATCAAACTATTGAACCAACTCACTAACAGATGTAGAAATCAACACTTACAGAACGATTAATTAAACTTTGGGAATGAAATGATGCTGTASATGTCAAGAACATCATTATTATCTCTTATCTTAACTTCAAATTTTCACTTCAAATCTTCAAAATTTTCCTAGAGGGTTATTGTTTGTAATTATGTATTAATTTTTCTTGAAAAAATAATTAAATAACTCTATTGAGCCACATAAATTGGCTCTGTAAGTACATAGTTTTCATTATCATAGGAATATTTTATTTTTAAATTAATTCATGCATTATCACTAAACATCATGAACTCAAAGTATCTGATTATTGATTATTGAATATCAATACTTGTGATTATCTTATATATGAGTTATCATAATTATTTTTTTTGATAAGGATTTCCAAATCTTTTAGATATTTGATTATCGATTTATCTTTGTCTTGATTCCTGCAAGATCTATTATATAACTAGGCTCATTAGTCTGGACTTCTTTTAACAAATACAAAGGGAAGAACAACAAGCTATGAGTGAGATATTTAATTGTATTTGTTTGTAGATTAATATTGAATAATGTTTACTRAATATTGATTATTGTTGTATGCTTGGATTCTGCCTCGCTGTTCATTGAATCGAACTTTAAAGAACATATTTCCTAAGGGATTCAGAAATTACAGCTAAACGGATTTTCCATGACAACCGACAGAAAGGAGTTACTCTAATTGAAGTCAAGTAGAGTTCATGAAATCAACTCAACGTCTACAAGATTCGATATAGTAAAAGGGAGTACAAGTCTATTGATTGTTTGATGACCACGCGCCCCGACGCCCAGCGTCCACCAAATGCCCAGCGACCAGGCGACCAGACACCCAGCGATTAGGGGACCAGACGCCCAGCGATCAGATGCCCAGGAGCCCAAGCACCGTGGGAAGTCCGCTAAAGCCAATTACGCACGCGCAGCARGTGCGAGACCAGGACCGCCGTTCGCACGCCCGGAGCGTATTTCTTTCCTGAGCACGATTGACGCTATTACATCTTAGACTCGATACCACACCTCAGGTTCAGGATTCGAGGTGAATCCTTAGTTTCTTTATTTAAATTAACCGAATGGTAGGTTTTGCATTATGTAATAATAATTAAGGAAAAAGAATATGAAATATGTTTAATGTGAAACTTAGGTTAGAACAAATAAGTAAAAAGAGAATATAATTATAGAAATATATCGAAATACGATTTAATATGAGATCTAGGATTTGTATGATAAAATAATGTATATTGTGATTAAGATCATTGTTATTTTAAGAATGATTAGTAGTCATGAAATTAAATTGAACTATTATTAGTGAGATCTGTATTGACATCGAAATTAAACTCGAAAATTATTGGTTAAAGTCACCATAGGAAAAATGATGAAGGTACTAACAGTTAACACATATATTAAATGAATATCTTGGTTAAATAAGTCTCAGATGAATATTCTTTGTATAATAATATTAGGATATTGTGGCACATTAATGTTGTGGGCAACCAAAGCACCCCGCTAGCAAAAATAAATAAATTTACTAAGGACTACAAGTAAGTAAATTCTCATATTCTTATTAATGTATATGTGTTGTTATAATTAAATTGCTCTTAGGTGAATTGAATGTGTATTGAATTTGAGTTCTATGTAAGTAATTTCCGACATTCTCATTTAGTGATGATGCAAGTGTATTGTTATCACTATTGTTATCATGATTGAATCTCTATGTGAATTGAATGTGAACTCATAATGGATATTGAAGTGAATTTTTGAAGATCACCACAATCTCATTAATTATTATACGAGTGTATTGTTATTATGATTGAATCTTCTTATGTGAATTGAATGTGAATTGATAATTGCTCTTATGTGTTATAATATGATATTACTTCCAGTATGTGAATTTTATTACTCGTTGACATGTTAGAAATTTTAAGTTAAGGGTTCATGTGGTCCATGAGCATGTAGATTGCAATAGTTGCATATTTTCTTGTATGGACATAATCATACATTCAAGAAAGGAAATTTTTTAAAGAATGAAATTTGGAAAAGTAAATGTTTTGAGGGATGAAGTTTTAAAGATGCTATTTTTATGATGAATTATTTCCAAACATTAAGGATTTTAAAAAGGGATGTAAAGCCTAAATCATGAAAGGTGTATGTGAAAATGGGGCATGGGGTACTGGTGCGCCCAAGCTAACCCTCTCGTAGGGCGAAAATTCATGTATTATTCACCTCTAATAAGGTGATGTTCAGGAAAAGATTAAGTAATGTTAACCGCTTTGCCGTTCTACCGGTAGAAAATGTGATCGGGTTTCAAAGAATAATGGCCCATTGCAGAGCTTAATGGCTAGGTATTACACCAAGTGAACTCACGACTTTAAAGGAATGGAAATGTTTGAAAAGTTCTTACATTTTGAAGGAAAAGTTTTTATGAGAAAGTTTATGAAATGGAAATGTTTAGAAAGCTTTTATTGAGAAAGTGAAATTCTATGACTTAATGACATATAGGGCATTATTCATGCATTCATGCATGGGATTTGCTTACTCAGCTTAGTAGCTCACCCCATATTTCCTTATTTTTACGTTTCAGATGATGATTAATCAAATGGTGCATGGAGATAGTTTGGGAGCAGGCTTTGATACTTAAGAGTCGTTCTGTTAATTAAAATTTTTATTTATTTATGAACTTATTGAATGTTTAAATTTTATTCCTTTATTGTCAAAAACTTCCGCTGAAATTTTAAATATATGAGAATTATTCGGTAACGTTCATGGATTAAGGTAGTTTCTGATATCGGGGTGTTATATATATATATGTATATATATTGAGAAATCAGCCAAATATTTAATCTTTTTTCAGAAAAAGAAAATTGAGGTCTATTGCCATTCTTATTAGAACCATGCTATTCTGCTAATTGTAATATGATAACTCATTTCACAACCAATTCAAATAGCAAAAATATCCGGACTTTTAAACTCTAATTTCAAAAACCTCAACCTTAATTTATAAAGCCTAAACCCCAAATCCTTTATGTTGGCTAGGATGAGTATTACCATCACGTGTGCATTTAAGCTTTCAGTGAATGACTATATCTCTTTCCTTCGCTTACTCCATATGCTTCATCAGAACAACTAGAAACAGGTTCCATCTTATCTATCCTCTTCTCGAGACAAGTACCGCTCATGATTCGTGTATAACTCCTCTCTACTCAAACTTCAAACTTTATTGGAATGGAAATTCTGAGTTCTCCAGACAGACCTATCTTCCTCTGCATCAAACAATTTCCTTTCTTTTCACTGTTCTCACACAACCCAAAGTTGCATTATTTTTTAGCTAATTTGAGGTTGCAGTTTTTATATTGCTTTCAATTAATGATCCTGAAAAAAGGGCCAGAAAACTTGTATCAGCTTTAGTCAAAGAAATACTATAAAGAAATATGTAAAATTTGAAGCTTTCACAGCTGTTTTCCTCCCTATTTTAGGTAACAACTTACTTCATCCTTTGTCAGACTCATGCATTGAAGAAGTTGAGCAAATTAAATGATCAAACAAACTGCTACGTCCCATTTGTTCTCGGCCAAAATCAAAACTGGGATTTTTCTCAACTAAAGATTTCATTTTCTGCTGGAACAGAAAATGCAATCTGCTATTCAAAAACCATTTTTAAGCTCTATGAAGAACGGAACTCAAGAGGGGGAAAAAAAAAAAAAAAAAAGAAGTGAAAACCTATTCCTGGTTTTGGGGGATATAGGTGGGTCGGGGTTGTGCATTAATGGTATATTAATTAGGTTATTGGGTCATTTTAAGCAAACATAGTTGCAGTTGGTGTCATCTACAGGGACAATATGTAATACTTCCATAGCCGTCCCAGTTTTTACGGGTAGATAGAAGTTGAATTGCAATAGATAATGGCAAAGGGCAAGTTCACAAAATGGATAATTCCAGAATCCGTCTCTATTTTAGGTTGTAGACAAATTTATGTATAAATGTTGTAATTTTGAATATTATGTATTCTTGTACTTGTTAGAGAACGATAATGGATAAGAATGCCTTATAATASGAATTTAAAATATTAATACTATATATTTCTCGAAAATATAATTTTGTAATGCATTGAAATGTAATTTTATAATTTAACTAATCATTTTTCGCCCACAATATTTTTTATTCATTGAACTTGGTTCTCAAGATTGGCAAGCTGTAAAATTTAATTGCCAACTACATCCTTCACAGCTTTAAATGCATTCTATAAATGCATCCTACACATGGAATCACCCGCTGCAATTCTCCTCTCATCTAGTACACTCGAGAAGCATGCCAAAATGATATCTTCGAAAGACATTCAGCTTCTCCAAGTCTCCTTTCTATTTCTATTATCCTTCACTGTCTTCCTCCGCACAACTTTATCCGATATCCCTATCACCGCTTTCCTCCTCCGTCTTCTCTCAGCTCACCTCTCCCTTGCGCTATGCTGCGGGCTCTGCACAGTCATATCCATCTTTTTCTACCTGAACTCTAGGCCAAAACCAATCTTTTTGCTCAACTATGCTTGCTACAAGCCACCACATCAAAGAAAATGTTCTTACCATGTGGCGGAGTCCTTCGTGCTCCGAAACAAGCACTTCAAGCAGGAAACCTTGAATTTCATGCGTAATATCTACTTGAAATCTGGCCTGGGTGATGAAACATATGCACCCCCTTTCATTTTTGGTGAAAATACTGTGCCTACTCTAAAATGTGCCATCCAAGAAGCTAAAGAAGGCATTTTTTCCTCCATTAATGCACTTTTATCCAAAACCCTAATGGACCCTTCATGCATTGACATTGTTATTGTTGCATGTGGAGGCTTCTCTACTTCTCCTTCACTTTCTTCTCTTATTGTTAACCATTACAAGCTCAAAGAAGACGTGAAAACATATAATCTAAGTGGTATGGGCTGTGGCTCTGGGGTTTTATCCACGGACTTTGCAGCTAGGGTTTTACAGAGCAGCCAAAAAGTCCAATATGCCCTTGTCGTTATCAGCGAAAATATCACCTTGAACTGGTATACCGGTGATAATCGTTCAATGCTCGTATCTAACTGCATCTTTCGAGTCGGCTGCACTGCTGCGTTGCTGACCAATGATCCGAGTCGCCGCCGAGTTGCCAAACTGGAACTCATTCACTTGCTCAGAACCCACCATGGTGCCAATGACAGCTCGTATCGAGCTGCATTTCAAGAGGAAGACGATAAGGGATTTACTGGAATTTCTCTAACTAAGGATTTGATCAGAGTGGCTGGTGTAAATCTCCGCGAGCATATAAAAACTCTTGCACCACGAGTTTTGCCACTGAGTCAACTATTTTCTTATGCATACTCAGTGGTGATGACAACATTGTCACGCGGAGAATCTAAACCTATTGTGCCTGATTTCACAACAGCATTTGACCATATGTGCATTCATACAGGTGGGAAATCTGTAATTGAGCAAGTCGGGCGAGTTCTACGACTCAGTGACTATGTTACTGAGCCGGCTAGAATGACTTTAAATCGATTCGGAAACACGTCCAGTAGTCTTGTCTTCTATGAATTGGCTTACTTCGAAGCTAAAGAAAGGGTGAAGAAAGGTGACAAAATGTGGATGCTTGGTTTTGGAACAGGGTTTAAGGTSGGAAGCTTAGTGTGGAGGTGTCTGCAAAATTCAACTCTGGAGTSTGATAACCCATGGGATGATTGTATACGCAATTACCCTTTGAAGGCTTGGTAAATTTGCTTGTTTCGCTTTTTMGCRTTTTAACCGGGGCAAATTATATTTTGGACCCTACAAGTAACTCGTGCAAACAATRGATACCAAAAGTAATGTTRAATTGTACTCCATGAGAAAGTTGTTCTAATGCATTGTACTTAAAGCAGAGTATATACTAGTACTACCTCCGTTTTGATTTTATCATTGCTGACATATAAATCAAAATGAATATAATAGCATATCTGTAGCATTAAATGAAATATCATCATAAGTTCAAATTGACTCATGCCACTTTAAATATTTTTTTGGTTTCAAATTAATTGTTCTTATTTTATTTTTTATAAGTAATATTTTAAAAGAATCTTTAATCATATAATGTAACTATTACATTATTTGTTAATTAATAAGATTATTGGTGAGATAGACATATCGGTGAAATTCATGCTTTAAATTAAGGAGGTTAATCATGGAATTTAGATGGAAAGTATGTCTATTTTGAAAAGAGAAATACTGCTAATCACGTAATTATCTCAATCTAAATGTAAAGATTTAAAAGAGGAAAATGTCAATTAGATCTAAATGTTGTATATTACCATAATTAACAGGAAACTAGATTAAATTAAAAGTAGGTAAATTTAGTCCATTCCTTCTAAAAAGTAAACTTTCATACCATAATACAAATTTGAACATTTAATTTGAGATACAGAAATCTGAGGGGAAGCGAACAGAGGTATTGACTGTATTCTCAAAGTTACATTGATGTCGCCGCCAAATTCAACCATTATTTCCAGCAGCGAAGAATAATTTCTGAATGAAGGCAGGAGAATTTTGGAAATGGAGAACTCATTTTTCAATGCTTCATTGGTTTTCCAAATTCGATTCTATTTCTTTTTTTCCCCTTTTTTTCTTGTTTATCCTAATGGTTACAGGGCACGAGTATTTTGAGATCCAATTGTGAAATGTTATCTTTCAATACATACTATACCCACACAAATATCCGTCGCACTGAGTTAACCCTTCGTAGGAATAAATGCGGAATAAACTATTGTCTTCGTATGAAAGTGAGGAATCAAACCGTTGTCTTCTCTTATATAGTCAACCACTATGTCCTATAAATTACTACTAAAGTTTATGACTAATCTTATTCCCTATATATCTAGAGGTGAGATTCATTTTATGGACCATTTTATTTTCTATCTTATTTTAATTTTTTCACTAATATCCTTGCTTTGAATATTTGAATCTGATATTGTTAAATGCATTGAACAATGAATAATAAATTAATTTACTACATTGAAAAACAATTATTTTATGAATTTACTAACTTAACTTCAAATATTTCACATGTTCAATGTTTTTAAATTTTTAAAAAAACTTAAATTTCTCATTTGATTTCTAATCAAATTGACGTATCATTATTAGTACATAAAAATAGCTYGTGTCAACGGCTAAGGAAAAGGCAAGGGCTAGCCCAACGAAGTGGCTGCAAGAGGTTATCCTGGAGGATGATGAGTCAAAACAGCTTAGAATTAAACAACCAATAATGCAAAGGCAAGAAAAATCACAGATCAACCAGTGGGCAAGGTGGAGAAACAGCCGAAGCAGCAAAAGAAACAAAAGCAACAAGCAAATCAAATAACAAGACAAAATCACCTGATTGAACATTGAGGACATGTTCTACTGATTAGCCAAACAAGCGGGATATGGGTTGAAAGAGTCATGCAGAAGGCGAAAAATGGGTTAGTAGTCTCAACTTCCTTCTGCTCGAAGTCGACAAAGACGTCTCGACCAAGTATAAATAAAAGAATATGAAAGAGGCAAAAGAAACTCTTCAATCTAGAGATCGAGCATGTTATCTTCGTTTTTACATCTTTAAGTCATGGTTTTTAGCAAAGTTTAGCTAGCTTTATAAGTAATTTTCTAGTTATTACCAGCTTTTAACTATATGGTGAGGTGATGTTTTGTTTTACAACAATGTTTCATGATGTTTGAGGTTTTTTTTTTTTTTGGGTTATTTCTTAAGTCATTTTAGCTCTTTAATCTGTTTTCTTACAGTTTTCCTTAGTGTAATCCGTTAAACTGCTTTAATTTATCAGTTTTTTTACTTGCTTTACCTAGCTATAATGTTCCTTAGCTTCCATCGAATTGCTGCTGTACTAAGTTACATTCGTTTACCTACTTTAAAGTTTGTCATTTTGCTTAGTTACAACACAAGTTTTTTTTTCAGTTGCACTTAGGTGATTATAGAGCTTTCTTAAAGCTTCTTTTTTTTTTTTTAAAAGTTTTACCAAGTCTCTACCTATAGAATCAAGAAAGAGCTCTTGACCTTCAATCCTTCCTATGTCCGGACCTAGTAAGTTTCCCCATGTTCGGTCAAATTAAGTCGCATGGCTAGTCTACAAGAAGTTGTATCCAGAGTGGATAGACCACGCAGTCATTCTGCCTTAGGGTTACAAGTAGCCTGAATTTTCTAACTTCTCAAGTGATGATGACAAAATCAAGATGGAACATATCTACCATTTTACWATTCAATGTTGGGAGTTCGACGCTAAAGATTTACACAAACTTCACTTGTTCTCTCTGTCCTTACCTGGGAAAACTTTCACATAGTACGCCAGCCTACCTTCTAACTCCATGCATAATTGGCCTGAGATGGGGTGCTTTTCCACGAAAGGTTCTTTTGGTCAGTACCAGAGGTGTCTATAGCATATTTTGCTAGCCATCAAGCAGAAGCTCAATGAAGATTTTGTCGATTTCCTGGAAAGATTTAGGCGAATAAGAGGAAAGTTCCCCATGGTGTTGCTAGAGACTGAGTATGCGAGAATCCCAACTCGGCGAATGAATCCACAACTGAAAGAGAAGCTCATCTTCTAAAAATTCTCAAACTTGTCCAGGCTACTCTCTCATGCCATARGAGCAGAAGAATTTATCAAAGACAATGAAAAATCCAGGACTGCCAAATTCAGCAAAGGACAAGCTATTATTTCAGTCATGAATGATACGGCAGATTCTGAAGAGGAAGAATTAGCTGAAATTATTGCAGCAGAGCTAGTGAACAGGACACCATATACTTACCCCATGCTAAGGCCATTACGGGAAAAAGGAGAAGCTAAGATAGGTGTCCAACCTAGCTACTCATTTGACATATCTAAGATAGACCAAATCTTCAATTAGCTCTTAAAGGACTAGCAAATCAAGCTCTTGTTGGACAAAAGATACCTTTCCCGAAAGAATTAAAGGTAAAATGTATTGTAAGTGGCACAACACATTCAGCCACGATACTAATTACTGTGTGGTGTTCCGAAACATCATTCAAAAAGCTATCCAGGAAGGACGTTTTCGTTTCTCAGATAAGAGGCCTCAAGAAATGTTAGTTGAAACTGAGCCTTTCCAGCCAGCTGATGCTAACACAATAGTAGTCTCTAACACCGTCGACAAAAAGTGATGGCAGATCAAAAGCTTTAGGGTTCTAAAAGTTCATAAGTGGTTCCACTAAGGGAGGGTTTACTATTAGCCGATTCTAAGGCTTCGAAGCCGTCGATGCAAGCTCCCCAAAAGTCTATCAAGGCAACATGGCAAAAGAAAGGTTTTAAATCCATGGTCATCCGATTGGARGGCAAGCCATACGTCATTGGGAGATTAACCTTCCCGGAGAAAAAGAAAAAAGCTATAGTCCACTTAAAAGATGAGACTATAGTAGTGGAAGTCCTTGACATTCAGAAGGAGTCAACCCCGAGCTACCCTTATGGCGGACCAGAACCTAAAAAATGAGGAAGCAGAGATAGAAGGCCCAGATCAGAAAGTTTTGTTAGAAGAAAGCTTGTGGATAGTCAAAACACAGGCAGACTGAGGCATCAATGTCATTAGTCTACTCCCTGCACAATTTGAAAATATCAATCAACTGGTGACATCCTTTCAATAGAGGAAGCCATGGCAAAACTAGTCATTCTGATTGCCAATATCCTCTTAGTCGAATCATGGATGGTCTTCCTTATGCCGACCAAGGAGATGGTGAATCATCTCAAGCCTCTATACATCAAGGCTCACTTGMATGGTCATCCAGTCAGTCGAGTGCTTATGGATGGGGGGCCTTCTTCAATGACATGTTTGATGTCATCTTGAAGCACCTATGTAAGACGTCGACCGATCTTATGAAAATTGATATTCATATGACTATTTTCACATAAGGATCTACCCAAGCAGAAGAAGTATTGATTATGAGCATCACCGTTAACTCAAAAACCAGTACAAGCAGCCTTTTTCGTTGTAGCGGCTAAACGAACCTAACAAAGTGCTACTAAGGCGAGATTCGATACATGCTAACCAATGCTTGTCATCTACRTTACATCAGCAACTCATTTAATYGGAAGGCGATCAAGTGGAAGTTGTCTCGGCCCATCCCAACCCGTTCTTGCCAATGTTCAGATGAGTGAGACTATCATTTACTCTCTTAAGTTTGAGTCATCATATTTTTCCAAGATATCTTTAGGACACAAGTGCAACATGAATAGGAGGATGAGCTCRGCAAAGCTCAAGCAGTCAAAGAACACTCTCTTGCGAGAAGTGACCATCAGGAACTTTGACAGGTTGAAAGCTTATTCAATTGTCTGTAAGATGGAGATGGCCAATATGCTGAAGCCAGAGGATACACAAGAAACCATTGAAGTCGAATGGAGCCTCAAACAAGCTCATGGTTTCATACCACAAGACCCCTTGTAGACACTAACGTAGGAGACCATGGAGAAACTAGGCTAAATTGGCTTGGCGCCCTTTTATAGGAAGGACAGCAAAGGCAATTGATTGAATTATCAAACAATACATGGACTGTATTGCCTGGGATTACTACAAAATGCTCGGTTTGGACTGCAGGGTGGTTAAGCATCATCTGTCGATTATGAAGAATTCAAGCCTCACAAATAGCCAGCTAGGAGATTCAATCCAGCTCTTTTCCAAGGGTTAAGGAGGAAATGAAATGGCTCATGCAGTGATGATTCATTCTGATTACCAAATATACCAAATGGGTATCAAATGTTGTGCTGGTCTCAAAGAAAAATGGCCAAGTCCAAGTATGTTTGATTTTAGAAATCTAAACCTAGCCACACCCAAGGACGAGTATGTCATGCCCATGGTAGATATGATGGTAGATTCAGTTGCAAGAAATAGGTTTCTTAGCTTCATGGATGGCTACTCCGGCTATAACCAAATATTTATAGTCAAAAGATGATGTGCACAAAATAGCCTTTAGATATCCAGGATCCATCGACTTGTTCGAATGGGTGGTAATGCCATTTGAATTGAAAAACGCCGAAGCTACATTTTGGAGACCCATGAACATGATTTTTCACGACTTGACTGTCCAAAGCATGGAAGTTATATCAATGACCTAGTTGTTAAATCAGCTAACTTTTATCATTATCTAGCCAATTTGAAGAAATCCTTCCTAAGGATGCATTGGCACAATTTGAAGGATTACAGAGGGAGTATCGGCTTTGGAGTGTGCCTTCGYAGTATTGGCTGGGCATTTCCTAGGCTTTCTAGCATATTAAAGAGGAACTAAGTTAGATTCCAACAAGACCAAAATAATACTAAAAGCAAGACCATCAGGAAACAAGAAAGAATTGTAGATCCTAATCAATAAAATAAACTTTTTGAGGCGGTTTTTGGCAAACTCAGATGGAAAACTCAAAGTTTTCTCATCCTTGCTTAAGTTACAACCAGCCGAGACATTCACATTGGCGGTTCCTAGAAAACTTGACTGGAAAAATCAAAGCTTTCTCATCCTTGCTTAAGTTATGACCGGATCAAACGAAGCTTCACGGAGCCACTAGTTCTGATCCCACCCTTAACTGATAAGCCAATGAAACTTTATGTATCAACTGCTGACACTTCGATCGGCTACTTATTAGCTCAAGATGATGATGAGGGGATCGAGAGAGTTGTATACAATTTCAATCGATCCCTCAATGATGCAAAATCCACGTATTCCATTGAGAAATTATGTCTCTCACTCTTTCATGCTTGTACCAAATTAGAATACTACCTGATATCGATGGAAGTCAATATTATTCGCAAGGTAGCCTTGGTACTTTTTATCCTAAATTAGCCTGTCTTGTAAGGTCATCTGATAAGATGGGCAATAAAATTTGCAATTTTGCTCGCTAAAATATGTGCCTTTAGAAGCAATTAAGGGGCAGGCCATAGCCGACTTCATGGCTGAGCATCCATGTATTGATACAACTGATCCTTAGGAGGAGATACAACAGTATATTCTGATTAAGCGTTAGAAGTTGACCTTCGATGGTTCCTAGACTATTGGGTTGGGGAGGAGCCGGCATTACAAGCACCAGCCTAGCTGGCCTTAAGGGCAAGTTATGTTCAAATTAGAGAAAGGCTGCTCCAATWACCAAACCAGATATAATGCTTTGATTTTGGGATTACGTTGTTGGTAACCATGAAGGCATAGGCCATGCAAATTATAGGAGACTCCCAACTAATCATTCGGCAGTTAGCTGGAGAATATAGGTGTATAAATGCCAATTTGATCAGCCTATACTAGGAAACTCAATCCCTATTGAGGAAGTTTGCWGACATAACACTTATGCACCTGCTAAGGGAAGAAAATCAAGAAGCTAATAATTTGGCTAATCTGCATCAGGATATAAGGACATATTTCTTTGAGTTGAATTGGTCATTTGCACTAATCAATCTTCTGCATCAATAACCGAGATGCGGCTGAATAGAGGACCAAACTCACAGCCTACTTAAAGAACCCTTTGATCAAGGGTTAGTTAAACAACTCAAACATAAGGCCCTAAATTACCTAGTTGTCGATGATGACCTATTGAAAAGGAGCATGAAGGATTGCTCTTGAAGTATTTCAGTAAGGAAAAACCAGCATAGGCATTCCACGCAGGATTATGCAGGGCACATCAGGCAGGCCCAAAGCTCAAATGGCCCCTATATCGGCTTAGATTTACGGGCCAACCATTACGACAGACTGTTACACCTATGACAAAGGATGTGATGCCTACCAGACACACGAACATCTCTTTAATGTCCCAGCCACGAAGCTCTATCCCATAGTCAAACCATGGTGATTCAGAGGCTGGGCAATAGATGTAATCGACAATATTCACCCGACATCCTCTGAAAATCATGCATTCATCCTAGTGGCTATTGAAATTTCCACCAAGTGGGTAGAGGCTCAGCCGATGAAAAAAGTAACAGGAAGTTGTTATTAATTTTATCAAGCATCAGACTATCTATCGTTCTGGAGTTCCAAAATCTATTATAGCCAATCACGGGATTGCCTTTGCCGGAGATAGAGTGGCCACTTTTGTTGAGCAATTCAAAATCACGCTCATACACTCAACCCCTTACTATATGCTTAGGCTAACGGGCAGACAGATGAAAAAAATAAGGCACTTATTAAAATAGTGAAAACAATTGTTGAAGACAAGCCCAGGAGATGGCATGAGGTATTACAGGAAGTTCTTTGGCATATCAGAATTCTCCTAAGATGGCGACAAGTTTTATGCCTTATCGGTTGACATATGGGCAAGACACAGTTCTATCGGTGGAACTCAAAAACTATCGGCTAGGATAGCATTCCAGAAGCCCACATCAATAGCTACCAGCAACCTCTACTAATGSAGTTGGACCAAGTAGATGAGYACAGGTGCACAGCCTTCAAGCATATGTTAAGGCACAAACACAGAATAGCTAAGACGCACAATTGGCAGGTCCAGGCCATAATTTTTTAAGAAGGCTATATAGCTTGGAAAATGATCTTACAGATTACACCTAATGACCTTGAATTCGGTAAATGGTCAACTAGTTGGGAAGGACCTTTTCTACTTAGACAAGTTATCTCGAGAGGAACCTATCAGCTAATACAACAGACTGGTAAAGAAATGGATGAAGCAATTAATGGCAGGTACTTAAAGCGATATTATCCTTTTTTCTGGGGAAGGGATTGAAAATTGATAGAAAAAAAGTTATTTAAAAATTCCTATTCGTTTGGCAGCCAACCGATTGGCAAAACATAAGGTTATTTTCAGCCAAATGCTAGCCGAGTAGCCAAAAAGAAAAAAAAAAAAAGTAGTTTCAAACATGGCCAAAAATACATTTAGCTTCATTCAGAAGGGGGGATCGAGCAAAAAGTAGTTATGTCAATCGCCTCTTGGCTACTAGCCTCAGCAGCTGGAGAAACTACGACAATTGCCAGATTTGAATTTTTCGTAGTGGAAGCAGGACTTGGAGAAGCTTCAATAACCACGGTCATCATATCATGAAAGATTGCAGACAGGAGGGAGTCATCATTTTGGCTAGCTGGATCCTCAACTATAGGATTTTTGGACCCTTCGGCAAGAGTTTGAGTAGAAGTAGTAGAAGAAGGAGGTATCAGTAGTTCAACTTGTTTAGATGGTTCCCCAATAGTAGGACTTGGCCCAAATTCCTCAACCTAGCCAATTGGTTCTAAAAAGAAACAAACTGATAATCTATATTTCTATTGATGTTTTAGGAAACATATGTATAGCCAGCACACAATCAATTSTCCTACAAACAATCTATACACATAAATCATATTCCTAGAATCATGTCTTAACAATGATTACTGTATTTTAGGGATACAAAAAGGAAACCAATATAAATTGTACAACATTAGAAGATATAAGGAGATTCTYTTTTCTAACACTCCCCCTCAAGTTGGAGAGTGAATATRTTGCAKTTCCAACTTGTGAATCATAGGTATGAAGATTTCCTTTCCTAATGCTTTGGTAAAAATGTCTGCAAGTTGGTTGTACGAAGAAATCTCATTGTCATTGAACCATCTTAAATCTTTTCTATTTCAAAGTGACAATACATTTCTATATGCCTTGTATTTTCATGAAACATGGGATTAGCTGCAATATGCAATATAGCCTTATTGTCACAATATAACGATGCAGCTTCCTAATGAAAAACTCCCAAGTATTTAAGTAAATAAAGAAGCCATATTAACTAACAACAGGCCCCTGTCGTTGCCCAAATATTCTACTTCAGCAAAAGATAAGGAAACTATTTTTTGACGTTTTGAGCTCCAAGATATTAATGAAGGGCCTAAGAATACGTAGTATCCTGTGATAGATCTTCTAGTAAGCAGACATCCTGTGCAATCCGAATAAAAATAAGCTCACACTCGAAAATCACTTCTTGAGAAGAAGAAAAGACCTTAGCTTGGTGAATTTTTCAAATAGCTACTACCCACAAGGCTGCCTCCCAATGATCCTTTCTTGGCATGTGCATGAACYTGCTCAGTACATGGAAAACATGTGTAATATCCGGTCTTGAGACTATGAGGTATATCAGTCCTCCTACCAACCTTTTGTACTTTCCTGGATCTTTAAGAGATTCACTATTGTCACATAATTTCTAGCCACGCTCTATGGGGGTATCAATCAGGGCAGCACCTAATAATCCAACATCTTTGATAATCTCCGAGGCATATCTACGCTGAGGAATATATATACCATTTCTAGTTGTGGATATTTCAATACCAATAAAATACTTCAAGTTGCCAAGGTCTTTAAGACTGAAATTTTTGTGCAGAAATTGCTTAACTTCAGCTATGCTTTTAGGATCATTACCAGTTATTACAATACCATCAACATATATCAAAAGAAAAGTGAATGATTTTCCTTGCTTTGTTGTGAACATTGAATAATCCYCTTTTGATTGCAAATAACCGACTGAACAAATGGTTTCAAAAAACTTAGCAAACCATTGGCGAGATGCCTGCTTCAACCCATATGAGGACTTGTGTAGGCGAGAAACCAAATTCTCCCCTTGTCATTGAAGTCCTAGAGGCACATACATATAGATTTCTTCTTTGAGGTCACCATGAAGAAAAACATTATTTACGTCGAGTTGGTAAAGGGATCACCCACGGGCAGCTGCCAAGGCTAATAAACAGTGAACGAAGATTATCTTGGCCATGGGAGGAAAGGTGTCTTTGATTATCAACCCCTTCCAACTGATTAAAACCTTTTGTGACAAGTCTGCCCTTGTAGCTTTCAATCGACCATTCTGAGTTGTGCTTCATTTTGTAAACTCACCGACAACCTCTGAGAGACTTGCCCGTTGGAAGGGTAGTAAGTGTCCAGGTTCCATTATCCTGGAGAGCTTCTAATTCTGCCTGCATTGCTCTCTGGCATTCGGGTTTGAGAGCAGCCTCCGAATAAGAACGCGGTTCAATAGTAGCACTGACATGTGCAACAAAGTTACAGTAGGCAAGTTTAAAATGGTGATAAGAAATATAGTTGCACAAGGGATAATGGTTCCTTTTCCTGGACTAGGAAACAAGGAATTTGGTTGATCGGGGTAAGCACACATAATCTAAGAACAGACATAATCTTTCAGCTTCACCAGTGGAATATGTTGATGACTGGAGTGACAGTGGTGGCAACAAAGCAATTGTGGTGGAGGGTGGAGTATCATTGATGATGGCGGACTAATTTTAAGTAAGAAAGGTAAGAGATGTTATGGGAGAGGACTCGAGTGAAGCAAGTAAAATGAGTAAAGCAGGGAGGGCCGCTGCTAGCACTAGAAAAGAGATTGTGGTGTGATGGCTATAAGTCTTGAGTGGTTTTGATAGAGGAGTAATTGTTCGAGCTGCATCTGAGATAGACTTTTCTAGAGAAGGAGGACATGGAGAGGAAATTGGAGCAGCAAACATTGTTTGACCAGGGAAAGAAGGAGTTTGTTTTGGACTTGGGTCAGTAATGTTCAGATCTGGATTTGGGCTTTGATCAATAACGGGAAGTGGATCTGTAGGTGGGCCAAAAGGAAAAGGGTCCAGTAGAGTTTTATGATGTAGCAAATGTAAAGACATATTCATGAAAAATAATGTCTCTGCTGGTAAAGAATTTTTTGGTAGTTGAATTGAAGAGTATATTACCTTTCTGATCAATTTGGTACCTGATGAAAATGGAAGCCATGACTCAAAAGTCGAATTTGTTAATGAGATGAACATTGATTGCATATGCAAGTCAACCAAAGACTCGATGATAAGATTACGAGGGTGGTTTAGAGTAGAGACATTCGAATGGTGTTTTAAAAGAGAGAACGGGCGTAGGTAACCTATTAATGATGTGGATGGCATTAAGTGCGCATTCCCCCTAGAATTGATTAGGTAATTGAGCTTTAAATTTCAAAGCTTAAGCGACTTGTAGTATATGGCAATGTTTGCACTCCACCAATCCTTTAAGTTGGGGAGTACAAACACGTAAGTGATGAAAAATAGTGCCGCTATCTTTGAAGAAATTTTGAAGTGCAAGGATTCTTTACCATTGTCACTACGAAAAATCTTGATTTGAGAGTTAAATTGTGCAGAGGCATAATAAAAGAAACGTTTGATTAGCATTCGAGTCTCACTTTTATGTTTCATTGGYATATCCAAGTGAAGCATGTATAATCATCAAAAATAGTAAGAAAATAGTAAGCATTGGAAAGGGAGCATATTTGTGAGGACCCCATATATCGCAATAAATTAAATCAAGAGGGTTTTTAGAGGAAATTGAACTAGTACCAAAAGGTACGCGATGTTCTTTTACCAAAGGACAAACAAGGCAAACATTATTAAATGAAATCAAAACATTTAAAAAATTATTTATGATGAAACTTAAGCGAGAGTCAGAGATAGGCCTAGACGATTATGCTAGAGATCTATGGATGATGTGGTGAGGTTGCGGGATGGTTGTATGGTTGATGAAGAGTCGGATTTGGTGTTGCCTTTCTCTGTCACTAGCACCATTAAATAATACAGTCCATCACGCTGCTTAACCAAACCAATTGTCTTCCTCGTAACCACATCCTGCAAAATACACCAATAAGGATGAAAGGTCATCTAACAATTCAATCCTCTTCTCAAGCGACTCACTGACATTAATCAACTTTGAATATATGAACACATAGAACATCATGCAGGCAGTAAGTAGAGATCAATGGCAATTATCCTTTTGCATAAATTTTGGCCTTTTCTTCACTAGGTAAATAGATGGCAATGAGCAATTTTTATTTGAATGCAAAAAATATTTTGAAGATGAAGAGATGTGGTCTTTGGCATCACTATCAATTGGTAGCATATTACCACAGTGGTTTGCCTAATACCGCATTTATTTGAGAATTAGAGGTACCATCTTTTTCATTGATGAGTGACAATAGTTGCTTGATTTAGGCCTTTGATATAGGAACTCCAGATCTTTCCTCTTCACATACTTGATTGGCTGCATTTTTTTATCCCAATTTGGGCCTGAATTGGATCTTGATTTAGGGCGACCTGGTTGAAATRGATGCAGTTAGTAGTATATTGAAGCCAGTGACCCATATTACCACAATAGGTGCACTAAGGCCTTATTTTCACTGCTCCTCCTAGGTTTCGTTGCTACTGTCCATAGCCAAATTATTGATTTTTTCAGATGAAAAAGAGTAGCAATTACAATCAGAAAATTGGAAGCGTCATTGACCTTGTTCTATCGAATGCCCAATATAGTTGTTGCCGCCTTGTATTGCCATAGCAGCACTCAGATTTGTCTCTGCTATTGTGTGTGTAGTATTGAGTGATTTTTGCTTTTTCTTCTTGGACAACAGATACATATGCTTTGCAGATAGATGGAAGAGGATTTCATGAGAAGAATTTGTCCTCAAATTGGAGTGTAAGTTTCGCTCAGTCCCATTAGAAATTACATTAACTTTTTTGAATCTATCTGTATTCCCTGCGTTCCTTTTGAATAGGAACCCAATTCATCCCACAAGCCTTTTAGTTTGGTATAGTAAGCTGATACGGAGAGTTGCTCATGTCTCAAAGAAGCAATATCTCGCTAAATTTTGAAAATATGAGGTGCATTGCCTTGAGAAAATTGCTCACAGAGATCATCCCAAACTTCATGAGCTATAGGATAATATGTTACACTATCAGCAATCTCTGGATTAAGTCTATTGGCAATCCATGAGTGAACAAGATTGTTGCACAGGGGACCATATTGCATATATTTCAAGATCATCTTGTTCTGAAGGAGCCTTGACAGAGCAATATATAAAGCTAAGTTTGTTTTTCAAAGCAAGGGCTCGAATCATAGCCATTTTCCAATCTATGTAATTGTCTCCATTTAAGAATTTGGAGGCTAGAACCATTCCTATATGATCTGAGTGATGAATGAAGAATGACTTGGAAAGAACGAATCTTAACATATCTGATGATTGCACATGGGACTCAATTGTTTTCCATGCCTTTGCAGCATCTATCTTTGATGCGGATGAGTTGAGAGACTCTTAATTGTTGGCCATTGTTATCAGACAGTGAGGGAGATGGAGTAAAGACTTTCTTAACCTCACTCTGATACTATGAAAAGAAAAAAAGAATGTTCTATATTTCTATGATGTTTTAGGAAACATATATGCAGCAAGCATACAATCAATTCTCCTACAATCAATCTATACACTTAAGTCATATCCCTATAATCATGCTATGCCTTAAAAATGGTTGCTATAATTTAGGGATAGAAAAAGGAAACAAATATAAATTGTATAATATTAGAAGATATAGGAAGATTTTGTTTTGTAACGGTAGTTCAGCCGATTGGGGTTTTCTAAGCTTTAACACTCGGGAGTCGATATCAGCCCAAATGCCTCTACGCTCCTCCAGGCTAACATTACCTTTCCTTCTTCTCACTCTCCAACATGAGGTGTTGGCTCTCCATATGAGTCAGCAGCGARAGGACCCGTTGGGCCTTTCTGTACAAGCAGACCAATCATCCCTCATATTGGCTAATCTCCCCTTGTCCTGGGCCAACTTCTATTTTTTAGATGAAAGCTCAATCACTAAACAACTAATTTTATCCTRGAAGAAAGAAATTCTATTACAGTGAGAGGAGGRYATCTGCTGCAGTTMCTTTTTTATGCTTCTCTTAGCAGCGAAGTCAATTAATAAGTTCTTTGTGCCTAGTGAAAATGGAAGACAGCTCTTCCAGTTTCACAGCTGCTTTAGATTGAAGCTTATGGTTGACCTCCAAGGTATACAAGAATCGGGTCAGGCGAGCGTAGGCAATAAAGCATTCAACTTTAAGCTCGGCTGACAGAGAGGAGTCAGAGGATTGAGCAACCATACTCAGAGCTTTACGAAGCCTCTTATAAATCGCCTCAGCCACTGGCGTATCCTCTTAGAATTTTGTCTCTAGGAAGCTGAGAGCCTGAGCCATCTTAGCAGAGTTAGTGGAATGAGAAGAGGAACTGAAGAAGCTCAGCATGTCTTCAGTGACCACAATAGGGGTACGGCAAGCAGGAGAAAAAAGGTGTAGCCCCTTGGTCCTTAGCCGAACTTCCTTTTTCTTCCTCTTCATCGATCGACTAGACCAGTGGGATAATAGGAGGTGGCCTAAAAGGAGTTTATCCTTTCTAGTTTCTACAAAAAGAGGATGGTCAGCAATGAAAACACAAAAGCTATAAATGAGAAGGGAGCAGGGAGCAAAATACCTTCATTGGGACAACTGCAGGAATGTTGGCTAATCTCAACTGCTTTGACTTCCACACCCTAACTGAAGCAGCCTCAGACCAAGGCAAGTCAGGAAAAGCTTCCACATCAATCATCTTCACTGGCCCTATAAAATAAAAAGAGAAGGTAAGAACAAGATACTAGCTATTTTCCATTCAAAGCCTAGTCGATTGCTGATCAAATATACCTGGGATAGAAGTAGGCTCTTCAGTTTTCCTCTTCTTTTTGGAAGAAGCCCCAGTAGTGGAGATGCGACCGAAGGAGGAGAGGCAATTGAAGTAGCTGCAAAAGGCAGAGGCGTTCTTCTGCTTTGAGAAAGTCCAAGCAGCCGAGCTAGCGGCCGAGGGGGTAGAGAAAGTTGTAGCAGGCATGGCTAGTTTTTGGAGACATTTGGCTGAGTCAGCTAAGAAGAAAATGGTGCCCATTTGGTCCCACCTGGTCTCAAAGGCTAGAGTACTAATTAGGTAGGGCTGAAAGTTTTGGAAAAAGAATTTCTCAAACTTCGAWTGGCAATTTGTAGTCCAAGCTTTTACATTAGCTTCAGCAAGGTCTMGATGGCTGGCTGGCAAAAGGGGTGTTGAGTTGAGGGTCAGCTGGAATGTCTTGCAACAACCCAAACTGCTTGGCACAATAGTGAGGATAGTACAGCTAGGCTGATCTTTTGGTATAACAAGTTGTGGGTCGAACACTATTTAGCAAAAGCCAGGGAATTAGCAMGCTAGCCTAGATCGCCTTAACCTCAGCATAAATTGAASTATTAGARCGAAGCCTCAGCCAATCCTCATCCCTTTAGCAATAGGGTGAGTCATTAGCTACATACCCCTTGGAGTATAGGAGGTTGACGATCACACGGGGGATAACCTAGTTGGCAGGTACCTCGCCCAGCCGATATGTTGTAACCTCACAGGCTGCCTCTYYAGCCTCAGCCYATATAATGTTTTCTTCAAAAAATTTACAAATTACTACTTCATGAGCAATAGGTCAATATTCTTCAATAACATTTGGATTATAATATACTCTATGAGAGTAAATAATCAATTTAAACTAATTATTTAATATTCTTTGGGTATATAATATGATGTCCTTCAAGAACATGTAATGTGAATAATTACACATATTACCACTTCAGAAGTAATAGTTCAATATTCTTTAGAAATATTAAAGCTATAATATAATTACTGATTAATAATATATAAAAGTAAACTAAATGTAACAAACTTAGTATCAGAGTTTAAAACTAAACTAAAATAAAATAAAAAAAATGCAAAGTCACAATACTTATTCAATATATAAATGTAAATAACTAAAATTCATGCAAAAGTTTGCTATTCATGAGTTTGTGTCCAACTCACAAAAAGGCGTGAAAAGTTGTAATGTATTAAAAGGTGTCAAAGAGAAGCCACAAATATAAAACATAATATATTCATGCAAAACTTGTAGAAAGGCATAAGAACGTAACTAAAGGCAACAAAGAGAAGACATATGGTAATCTTTTAGACAACAGAGAGAAAAAGGAAAAAAAATAGCGTAGAGTAATTTTTAGGCATAAACAATGATACTATTAATGAGCGGTAAAGTTGCAGAACGTCGCATATGCTTATCTATTGCATACTTCCATTAATTTTAAGCAATAATATGAAAATAAGTTGACTAACCTTATAGAGACTTGCTTCACTCAGATCTGGTAATGACCCATGTTCAATCAAATTTGGCAAAGACTTGTATTCAATCAGATTCAGCAAAAACTCATGAGGTAGAGAGTCATGTTGATAACGTGTTATAATTTTAGATGAAGAAATGGGAGGAGAGGTTTATAGAGAGACGAAACAGAAGTAGAGAGCCATCGTAGACTGAATTATCATTAACTATGATGTGAACCAAAGTCCTCTATTTATAGATGTTTGGCCTATGACTTCATGGACTTCTAGGATTTCTAAAAGCGTCATTCGCTATATATTTACAACAAAAATGACAGTTTTAACATTATCTTGGTAAAGAAGAGAATTAATTGCATGAGAAAAAAAAAGATAAAATGAGAGAAAAGAGGTTACTTTGTAAATTGGATGATAATGTTTTGAAAATTAAAATAAGGGTAAAGAAAAAGAACATTTAATAATGTCTTGATATTTATGTAGGATGTGAAATACTTTTAAAAAAAACATATTATGCCACACTTTCAAAAATAATAAATAAAATATATTGTGACATAATCTAAAAAGTGGAGGTAGTACACAATATTTTTCTTTTTCTTTTTCTAGATAATATTTTGTAGATTTATTTTAGGAAAGTATGGAATGAATAATCTATAAATCATATCCATGCATTAGTAATTGACTTTAACTTTATTCTGTGACATTCTTGACACTAGACTTTTTTMGAATTTGACAAAGAAATAAATACAAAATAACACCCCTTTGGTACGCATTATCAGCATTTTCTACCTCAATTACATCTCTTTCACTGTCTCTAGAAATTTAGTGCAAAAATCCCATTGGGTATCTATTACTTGTTGGTAAGGTATATATAGKGCTTAAAACAAGTAATAGAATCTCTAGGTATATAATTTCTTCGTGTTCTTAACTTGTCTTGCCATTGTTGTGCAGTGGTTGAGGTCAAAAAAAAAAAAAAAAAGAGATCTCTTTATGAAGCACTTGGAAAGATCAGAGTAGGTATACAGTGTGGGGATTAAATCATAATCCTATATTAATACATAAATTTTCATTCAGTTTATTAAGATCACTATAAGAATTGKGTATGGCGTACTTAAATCCATTGAAGTTGTTTGCAAATGGATGAGACTTCCAACAACTAATCAGTCTCCATGGTGGCTCTTATTCAAGATGGGGAATGAGGAAGAAGCAAACTAATTCGATTAACTTTGGGGACCAAGACATAATGTTCTTTATATAGGCAACCAGATTAAACTCTCACTAATTCTAATCAAGTTAGGTTTCCCTTTGATAACCTATTAGAATATTTATAGACTCAAAAGAGCCCATAACCTAACCAACTTACATTCCTCCATTCCATCCATAATAGTCTGCACTATTAAGTCCAAATCTAATACTAATTGAAACAATAATCTGAACTGAGTGATCAATAACTGACATAGGGAATTTTAGTATAGAGCATTAAAACTGATACTCCCCCTGAGCTCATAACACTTAAAAGTATCTCATTTCAAGCTCTCATATAGACTCATGATATCATTGATCTCGATCAATCTTATAACAATTAAAAGAGAAAGATATATAAAAACGCTTAAACTACAAAGCATGAAAAAGAAAATCTCCCTTAATTTATGAAGTCATATCGTTATCTTTTGGTATGTCTCTATTTTCTAAAATCATTAGTGGATCATCTGCTTTTATACTTGGGTCACTTACCTTTGTACGTTTCAATTTGTTAATCAGCCTTGTCCTTCTTTTCAGAGGTTGTTCGACAACCTTTCTTTGTCATTCTTTTTGTTGGAGAGTACCTTTTCAGTTTATGTGCCTATTTCAGTCCTCGTTTAGTCTCTATTCTTTTAGTATGCATTATATTTGACTTGATCAACACTTTTTCTTCAATGTTGGATAGCTTTGCTTCAATTTCCTCTGTCCTCCTCCCACAATAATCATGCTCTTCATGTAGTAAGCTCTTCTAACCATTCATTGTCTCTCTTCAATCCAACCATTTCAACTTGCATACTGTCAACATCTGTCTAATTTTCTCATTCACCCTTCTAATATAACATGATTGGTTTTCCATTTTCTCATTTATGTCCCAGATCTCCTTTCTTATACCACCAAGATAATCAAGAATGAGATGGAGCAAATCTTCAAATTCTGAAAGTTTGTCTTCTACGACTTTTTCAGAATTGGTCTTGTTGCCACTAGCTTCTACTTTATCTTGCTCATTTGGTTTTGCTGCTTCTTCTTCAGGATATTCAAGATATATGTTCTTGTTTGTCTCTTCTTCCTGATCAACTGCTCCATCCCACTCTTACCAAATTCCATCAACTTTAATCTCATCTTTTTTAGAGATTCATCATTAAATACGTCTGACCTTTTTAAGCCTTCAGGGAGTGGAGCATTGAAGGTCCTGGTCATAGACWGTCYTAAGGTAGATTTCTGTTGCCAGCTTCCGTTGCTGAGTACACATGAGACAACATCAAGTAGGAAAAGTTGATTTGTATTCATATACATAATGTATATATGCATTAGAGAGACAGATGTTCAATGACCGTGTGAATAATTTTGTAGCACACTCTATTTTCAATACTAAAGTGCTTGATTTCTCTATTAGTTGTGCTATCAAAGCTCTCCCCTGGGACAAGGATATTTTTGAAATATTATTTGTCGAATTCAGTTAATAGACATTCTTTATTTCCTTCCTAGTATTTTAAACCCCCAAATGGAGTATTCAATATCATATTCGCCATCAACTCCATTCCTCTTTGATTGACCTGACTAAACCAAATAGTTTCTCTTGATGTTAAATTCACATTCTTACTTAAATTTGCGAAAAAAATTCTGTATTAGATTAACGTGAGGAGCTTCGTGTATGTTTAGCAGTTTTGACCATCACATATAATTTTCGAATCGAATTTTTTTAAGGTAATTTCTAATCTTAACAAGCTTAGACTACGTCCGATTTGTATTTTATTTTGAAGTTTTCATTTTAAAAACCATTTTTTGTTTTCTATTTTGAGTGCTCATTTCCAAATTTACTAAAACGGTTCGATTTGTTATTCTTAAAAATTATCTTCGAAAATAAAAAACTGAAAAAAAACGTTTAATTTAGAATTTGTCAGAAAAAGTATTTTGACTATTTTTACTAAAGCTACTTGTAAATTAAATTTTAAATACCATTAGCCAATATTAAATTTTTTAAAAATTAAAATAAAAAATAAAAAATAAGTGTCTTTTAATTAATTTAAAATTTTTTAGATAATTATTATAGAGAAATAAACATAAAATATATTTTTGTATTTTAATTGTAGTGTGAGTTCTAAAAAATACGAAAAATTTCATTTTTAATATTTTAAAAATTAAAAATAGAAAATAACCTAAAAATAACAAAAAGAACGGACAGTATTAGATTTTTTAAATTAAAATTAAAAATTAAAAATAAGTACCATTTAATTAGTTTTTAATTTTTTAAATAATTATTAACATAGAAATAAATAGAAAATATGTTTTCGTATTTTAATTATAGGAAACATGTTCTAAAAATATGAAAAAATATATTTTTAATATTTTAAAAAGGTAAAATAGAAAACTGTCTAAAAATTAATAAAAAGAACGAACAATAGTAAATTTTTAAAATTAAAATTAAAATAAGTATTATTTAATTAATTTTAAATTTTTTAGATAATTGTTAATAAATAAATAAACAGAAAATACGTTTTCATATTTTAATTGTAAGAAAATATGTTTTAAAAAATACGAAAAAAATGCATTTTTAATATTTTAAAAAATTAAATAAAAAATAATACCAAAGTAGAAAAAAGAACGAACTTTCATCTTAAAAATGCCCCCTCCGACTTCTCTCCCTTGGGCCATCTGCTTCAGACTGCACACCGCCGAGCACGACTTTCTTGGTTGCAACAAAATCGTTCACGTTTCTCGCCATTTTAATGTTCCTGTGCATCCAGTAGTCATAGAAGCTTGAGGTTTTACTCCTTCAGTCTGCTGGCTAGATAGTTTTTCYTCACATGTATTGGGTATTTTATTGGCTGACAAGCCTACCTTATGAATGTAATATTGCTTTTCTTTCAAAGGAAAAGAATAAAAAAAGAAAACATTGAGATTCATCTAATTTTTATTTATTCTTTTTAAAAAAACTTTTTAGATTCATCTGATTATACATATCTTTTGCTTCCATCCTCCGGTAAAGCACCTAACCGTGTGAAAGGATAAAACAGGCGGTAAAGCTGCGACTTCTTTAGAGAGGAGTTGATGAGGAGCGCTGGATCAGCAGACATGCCACTTCTTCTCCACCACTTTGAGTGTTTCTCTTTCTTTAATCCTTCTGTACCCTTGAGCAGAGCAAATATTGCGAGTTCTGCTGTTCAAACCATACCTTTCTTGAGTTCCGTCAAGTGCTGTGTTTCCAGAACCCCGAATTTCAACTCAAAGTCCTGCCAGAATTCGTTATTTTGTACAAATTCTCCAGTTTTAGGACCACACCGTCTCCTATTTTGCTCAAAAAATGAAGTCTCTGAAGAATTAGAGAGGACCCATTTGTCTGAAAAACCTGAAATTGAAGATTTTGAGGGGCTTGAATTGCTTGGTAAGCCGTCTCCAAAGCCAATAGATAATGGGTCTGTTGAAGAATTAGAAGATGGAAAAAAACCTGAAAAAGATGAGGTCTTGGAAAACTTCTACAAGTTTTTTAAGCCTAGAGACTCATTGCAACTAGAAAGTGATATAGAAGAGACTAAATGTGCAGAAGATAGTGAGAAGGTCAATGTTGAGTATTATGAGCCAAAACCGAGTGATTTAGTGGTGGGAGTGGTGGTATCTGGGAGTGAAAATAAACTTGATCTGAATGTTGGTGCTGACTTGCTCGGCACAATGTTGACAAAGGAAGTGCTGCCACTCTACCATAAAGAGATGAATTATTTGTTGTGTGACGTGGAAAAGGATGCTGAGGCCTTTATGGTGAAAGGGAAGGTTGGTATTCTGAAGAATGATGAAGCCGTGAGTGGGGAACCAATGGCAGGGAGACCTGTTGTAGAGCCTGGAACTGTTCTTTTTGCTGAGGTTCTTGGGAGAACGCTCGGTGGCCGGCCACTGTTGTCAACAAGACGGCTCTTTAGGCGTGTAGCATGGCATCGAGTGAGGCAGGTTCTTTCCTCACTTTATCTTCCTGCGATATGCATTTTGTTAGTTTTTGCTTATTCAGTGGACTTGATGCCTGGGCCTTATTCCGCTATTGCTGATTTTGTTATATGATATACTGGAATTTGTTATATTGAAGGGAAAAAAAATCTAATATCTTGTTTTGCTACTCATTTCTTAATTACCAAGTGGAATTACTTAATTAACCTCGCAGGTGTCAAAAATCTGCAAAAATGAAAGAGCATAGAATGAAACAGGTCAAGTCAATGACTGGTAGAGTTGTTCATCCTTGAAATGTTTGCCGTTCACTATTTCCTCGAACATTAGTTTCCAAGAAGTAATGAAGACACTGAATGATTTGCTCAGGCGGGGAATTTCCTTTGTCAGTGAAGCAACTAAGTTATCGATCCTTAAGTTCTTGTTTTTTGCTTGTATCATGATATTTGCTAGATCTAGACTTTTCTCTGATTTCTGGTCAATCTTATGAAACTGGTATGCACCTTTATCTGGTAACGTCCTAGCTGAAGTTGGAGCATACTGCACCACAATGGATGATTCTACATATTAAAATGTGTTAAACCATTAGAGACAGGATGTCAAGACAGTCTTTGTAGCTGGTATGATACTGGATTTTGTAGCTGGAATTGTCTTCATTAAATGAAAATAAAACATCTTTTCTGTCAACATTGCTTTTTCAAGTATATTTCTTCTGGTTCTGCAATAATATGCCTATCAGGTGCCCAAGATTTGTCTTCTACAGAAGTCAAATATTGGTTTACTACTTGTGCTTTAGACCTTTTATCATGCATAGTTACATTTGATTAAATTTTTACTTGGAAGTTTCCTTAGTGTTCAGTTGAAATAATACCCTATCTTTGTGCAGATTAAGCAACTAAATGAACCTATTGTGGTTAAGATAATTGAGTGGAATACAGGAGGTCTTCTTACAAGAATAGAGGTTTATACTCTCCCTATCTCTCTCCCACGCACACATATGAATGCAATAAAATCTCAATATGACATAATCAGATAACCAAAACTTTGTCTTGCAGGGTTTACGGGCTTTTCTTCCAAAAATCGAGTTGATGAATAGAGTTAACAACTACACTGAACTTAAAGAGAATGTGAGTTAAAGCCTTTAAGATTTCTTACCATGTTTATTGATATTGATTTTGTATTTGTTTGCGCTTTCTATTACAAAGCATTCATCAAGCAGTTAACACTTTGATAAGAAGGTGATTAGAAAGATTTTATTGAATAGGAATCTGCAATGTTCATAAGCCAAAATCAGAGGAAAACTGAGAGCCTCTGCTTCTCTCCTGAGCCTAGCTCAAACTCTACTCGCAAATCTACTCTACTCGCAAATCTCATACCTTTCTCCTACTTTCTCTCTCAATACATATAGAACCTACCGTAACAACTTACTGACAGATGTCAGAGTTAGTTAGGCTCATGTTGACTAGTGTCTTGGACCTGGATTAAGTGAACCTGATTGGTGGCCTATCATAGTTTTGCTGAACTTCTTGAAGAATAAGCTGGTATATGCTAAATACGAGTCAATCTGGTGCACAAACTTATCAGAGATTGAGAATTTCTTACAGTTGAGGGATTTTGAACTAAAAATCATTGAAATATTTTTAGTGGTAGATGAGCCTTCCAATTGGCAGTGCTGAAACTAACCATTTATTGGGGTTTGTGAGAATGAAGAAGAAATGAGAATGCCAGCTGTCAAGTGGTTATTAGCTGGTAAGCAGGCTTGTGACAAATTTGTCCAATAGTTCAGTTCTTAAAACATGTCATTTTTTTTTTTTTTTTTCAAGACAGAATATGCATAATCTTGACTTCAAAGAATACACTTTAGTAGCTTGTGAACTTTCCTCCTGTGACTTTTAATATATCTACCTTTTTAAATACTTTTTTGCTGCACTCATATTTTGAAAATATTTTTAAGTTCAACACAATAGTGAGAGTAAAGGGATATTAATTTCACTGATCTTGACTGTATTTTTGTTTCTAATCTTAACTTGTCTTTTGCATTGCTTTTCATTAATGTTTCACCAATTTGTAGTTTGAGGAATGCTACAATTTTGTTTTTCTTGAGCTGCATCAGCATCTATGAATTTTGGATTCTCGGCCCCCCCAAAAAAAAAAAAAAAAAATCTTATTTTTGGAAGGAGATCTATCAACTATTGAAATATAAACATCTCTTGAAATGTGTCTATATATTTGGATAAAAGAAATCTTCAAAAGTACCAAAGAAAGTGCATCGGAAGCACATGAACAGGGACAATATAAAGACCTGTTTTGCAATTTGGGAAATTGAGAGAAACCACTTTAAAGTACAATTTACAATATTTCTAATGCCAGCTAACTCCATGTTACTGTTTATGCTTAACAATGATGGGAACTACTAGTTCCAAGAGAACCTTGAAACAAAAAGAAGAGAAAATCCAAATAAATGAACCTATTGCCTAGATCATTATTTAGTTGGTGGCTTGGTGCTAAACTATTTATCAAATCTTTTAATCTGTTATTAGTTTTTTTGGCTTTGAGGAAATGGTGACATTCTCTGCCTGATAGTTTGTTTCTTGATGATCCAGGTGGGTCGCTCGATGTCTGTGCTCATTACTAGGATCGATCAAGATACAAATGACTTGATACTCAGTGAAAAGGAAGCTTGGGTCAGTCTTCACTTCACTTCCTTGTCTATCCTGTCTCTTCATGTTATCTATGAGATTCTTTGAGATCATTTGAGTTCTATCTTATTTTATCTCGCTTACCCCTCCTTCTCAAAGCACCTTACATTTAAGGTAAAGCAATTGTCCAACCATTCCCTTGACAGGAAATGCGTAATCTTCAGGAGGGAGCCCTTCTGGAGGGAACGGTGAGGAAAATTTTTCCATACGGTGCACAAATAAGGATAGGCAAAACTAATAGAAGGTGAGTTGACAATTCCATTTTAACAGTACGGTTAAATGCTTACAACTTCCTCCTTCCCTTCTTTTTCCATGTTTTCTCAGATTTTATAGAGAACTGAATTCCCTCTACTAGTTCTGCAAGAAATTCTTACTTATTAGCCAGCTTAAGCTCAAGAGACCGAAGTCTTTTATTTTAAATGTAGCTTACCACAGTTTACGCATCATTAAGAGTAAAAACAGTTTCCAATTGTCCCAACAGCATTCACCAAAATTTAAAACCCTTGTGATAAATGGTCTAAAACAGGCCATTCTTGACTGGAAGATGACCAGGTCAAGGGTATCTAGTTCAACTAGTGGGTGTCATGGTTATATCACACAAATTCTACAATTATCTATGCTCTCTCTCTCTCTCTCTCTCTCTCTCTCTCTCTCTATATATATATATATATATATATAGTTTATTTATTTCTCTCTCTCTCTCTCTCTCTCTCTATATATATATATAGTTTATTTATTTCTCTCTCTCTCTCTCTCTCTCTCTATATATATATATATATAGTTTATTTATTTATATGCGTACTAAAAGTATGACACCAAAGTATTTCTTTTTCTTTTTAGTGGTCTGATATGCCCTTTGAATTTAATCAGCCATTGTTAAATTGGTTAGTTTTTGGAAAATAGATGTAAAATAATTGCGTGATTTAATTAGAAGAGTTAACGAGAAGTTTGTAACTACTACATAGTGAATATATTAACTCTCACTTTCATTGTTTCTTACCTCCAAAAGATAATAGTATGGATATAAAACTAAACTTTCTAACCTCCATGAAAACTTTTAATATAATTAATAAAAATATGTCTTTTTAAAATATTACCAATAACCATCCACTTATTTTGATAAAATACAATAATTTCAACTACTGCCATTGCCCAAAAAAGAAAAGAGATTAAAATATTGTCATTTTACAAAAGAATTAAAACAAACATGGGAAATAACTATATAACTATATTAGTTAAAAGGTTCAAATACCAATATAATTTATGAAAAATCTGGTGCTAGTAATAAACAAATGAAGATAAAATGAATTAACTGTAACATAAATATTGACTAATATSATTTCGTATTTCTTATTTATATGGTCAAAATTTAAARTGATCTCAAAGTATTGATATGATAACTTTTAACAGTTAAATGATAGCAAAACATGAACTAGTAAATTTGATAAATTATTGTTAATGATATATCATAAAAAATTTCAAGCTGTAAAGTTGTGATAAATCATTGCAAGTCAAAAGATAAAGAAAGAAAGAAAATCAAATCTTATTGATACAAAAGTAATATAAAACATTAACAAAAAAAAAAAAGGAAATTTGTATATGATTTCCCTGGAATCATAAAGGAATTGCAATAATTTCCTATGCTATATAATTATGTAGTATTACTGATGAGAAATGAACAGCATAAATAAGCAACCAACGAAAGCTACTTAAGGACTTACAAGAACTATAAGTGTATTGCTTCATGTTTCTAATATAGGAGGGAAGTGGTATGATGTGATAAAACTAGAAACAGAGTGAAAGACATAAGATGGAGAGAGAATTATTAGAAAATTGTACAGAGTATTTGAACTAAACCTGCAAAATTTCGGATGTTAGAAAAGGGAATGCAGAATTTAGGGCGAGCATCCCAAGTTCTGGTTTTCAAATTTAATAATAACTTTTAAGATACAAACAGGTTTAGAGGTTGAACCAAACTGGACCTTAGACCAGTCGATGGTCTGATTGGCCAGTCTCCAGTGGTTTTATGCCAATTACCCGTACTAATATCAGTCCTCATCCTTAAAGTTTGTTTAGTTGGCGGCTCCAAATATCGCCAAATGACTTAAGTTGTGACGGTTGATGGACCACACTTCTTGTTTCTGTGCGGAAACATTAAGAAAATAACTGAATCAGTTGGATGAGCTGGCATATATTCAGTGTCCATGTTCCTGGTTAAGAAAATTGCTCTCACCCCCCCCCCCCTCTCTTCCTTTTCAACCAAAAAAGAGGGAAAAAATATCCTTCCCAGGGAGAAATTAGAAAACACAAGGGAAAGAGAGAAGATGTTCCAAAGAAGTCATAAAATGTTCGGAAGCTTATGATTAGAAACAGGCAACCTTTTCTTCATACTTTGTCCAAATTGCTATTGTTTGATTTTTGTCGTTTTGGCACCACCATTTGTAGATTTATTATACTCCTTCAACCTCCATAAAAATAGTTGGCACATTCTTTCACCGAACTATCCACGGGAGATACTACCACAAAGAAGAAGTGATCGAACAATCACACAAACATGAATTCAGTTGTTAATAAAGAAAGCCAGATAGGTCATTGTGATAATAAACTTTGTTACTGACCAACTATGAGAGTGAAACCTCATGGCTGAAAACCATTAATTGGTTTAGTTTCTTTCACATGCATATTAGGCAGCCATTTCCATGTACTTTTCCTATACGTTGATCAAATTAGATCTACAGACATTTTGGAGGTGCTGTAAGCATTAGATTAGTGCTTTAAGGAGATCTCAGTGGATATGTTATTGCTCTAAGCTTTACATCTTTAGCATGCTTTGGAACATCTGGCTTCAAAGGAAAGAAAAGAGATGTTCCAAAGATGTCATCTAGCTTCAAAATATAGAATATAGGAACTGAGATTCTATTAATAAAACTGTAAAAGCCTAAAAGTCATTCTTGTTCAATTAAGAGAAAAATAATTGTAGAGGACACGGTGATTCAAATCATCTTGCTGATTAGCATCTGAATCCTAAGTAATGTTTGTAAAATGGTATAAAGCTAAATGCAATGAGAATTGAACTCATAAATATCTCTAATCTGCAAAGAGGATTGAAGCCAGAACTAAAGAAACAAAATATACGTGTGATTGTGATATGCGATTCTAGACATCTTCAGCATGTCATGTTTTTCACCCTTAATAGTGATTGGTGGATAACTGGAAATTTTTGAAGAAAAATTATCCACCAATCACAATGATAGGTGAAAAGCAGTAACGAAAAGTGGTTGTACATAGCATGCTCTAAGATATATACACATACATTCTTATATCCATTAAAGATACAGGAAAGCTTTTGGAGCACACGCAAACATATGTATGTGTTTACCTAAACTTATGTTGCTGGAAGTTTGTACTTATTTTTCCTTCTTTGAACTTTTTAACAATTGTCCTTTTGTCTTTACCMTCTTTACAGTGGGTTACTGCATATCTCAAATATCACGCGAGGAAGAATTACTTCTGTCAGTGACTTGTTTGCAGTTGATGAGAAGGTTAAAGTTCTTGTTGTGAAGTCAATGTTCGCTGACAAAATATCTCTGAGGTAGGTGGTATATGGTTAGCAAGTTCTCTAGAATTTCTTTTGTATATTGTTGATTTAGTTGTTAAAGATAACCAGTTTTGTTAGTTAAGATTGCTGATGTCAACCATTTAGTAGATCATTCTCCATCTGTCTCTAACTGCCAGCTTAATGGATGAAAAAGGCTGAGCCATATTTTAACTGTCTTGACACATCCTGGTCGACAACTTGTTGAGATTCATAATCAGACTATATAGAATTATTACTCGAGATGAAACTCGTGTAGTTGGAGATATACATGTAGTGATCCGGAAGTTGATACCATTACAAATTGTTGTCTGGTCATTATATGCGTTCTTAGCGTGAAGTTATTTTTGCTTGAGCATAACTAGAACTGAGCCATGTTTGCTTGCATATATCCCCAGGTAGGTTACATGTTAGACAATGTTGCATAGCTTTAATACATAGGCATTGTCAGTGTAAGTTATTTTGACATGGTCATATCTGGGATTTGCCATGTTCCATAAATCTTTCTGCACCTTCTTTGCCCCAGTGAATTAGTTATCATAAGGTGGTATATGCTGATGGTGTCTGAACAATTATAAGGTCCTTAATGTGAGCAATTCTTTAGTTGTGTAAAGAATATTTAAATTTATTATTTCATAAACCAAATTCTCATCCTTTTTCTTATCGAAGTTTAGAAGCTATATTAGCCCCCAAAACCATACTGAGATTTTTGTGCTTCCATTAGTTTATACCTCCCTGGAAGGCTGAGAGGTTAGTTCCGATTATGGGGCAGGGTTGGGTTATCAAACATCTTTATAGTGCCTTCCTTGTATATGATTAAACATAGATGGTTTTCCTCTTTTTTTAAAATAATTTTTAAAATGTATTTATTTATCCTAGGGCTTCTAAAATTACCCCCTTGCCAGGTTGCTGTTTTTTTGAATGTTTTGCAGTTTGATGACCTCAAAACATCCTTTATGACCTTTCTCTTATAGATAGGTTGTTATTTGGATTACTATATCACAAACTGAATTTCTTTATTCAAATGAAAGGCGAGTCCTTCACATTTTTCATTTAAAGAGAATTCCCTGGACCTAATTATTTTCTTCCAGTATATTTGCTTTTGGTGCATCCTTTTAAACTAAACCAAAAAGAAAAAAAGATGCTAATATGATTATCTCAATCACGGAATAAGGCAGCCATAAAATCACCAAGTTCTTCAATTCTTTTGCCTCAAAGCAGTTCTAGATACAAGTTTCAGACAACAGGCTACCTGCAAAAAATTTTGCTTGTTTCTTCCATGACATCTTTTTGGTACTGATGAGAGCTCTTAAAAGGTTAACAGCATTATCTGTTTGACATTCATCCTGTATTGTCTTACTGTGGTCTTGTTTCTTCATTGTAAGTTGCATGCTTTGTATATAATGCAACACGATCTTGTATGGTTTTTGTTCGACACTAGTCACATACAATCGTGCTGATTTTGAGAATCTTGCCGGATGCAGTATAGCTGACCTTGAAAGTGAGCCTGGGTTGTTTTTATCAAACAAGGAGGTATGCATATGTCAGTGGATTTGGGATTTTCTATACCTTCTTCGGCATATGAATTTCCATCATTGCTTGCTTCTACAGTAGCTTCTTTTTGATGTTTTAGCTATGAGATTGACTTGAATTTTCATTTTCTTTTATTCTTCAGAAAGTGTTTTCAGAAGCTGAAGAGATGGCAAAGAGGTACAGGCGGAAGATGCGCTCTGTTTCAGTAACAAGAAAAACCGAACCTCTTTCAGATAATGCTCTGCATTTCGAAGATGAAGAGAATTCTTTTGCTAATTGGAAATGGTTTAAATTTGAACGGGATAATGAATCAAATCCATAAGTTCAAGTTGGGAGGACAGAGAATTGAATTGGCCGAGGCTTTCTTGATTACGGGTCCTCCCTCAGCCGTGGCATGCTGAAAAGAAAATGTAACTCGTGGCAGCTTCATTCATTTTATCAACATCACCAAGAGGTAAYTTCAAATAACACCGGCCGCRMGCACCGTCAACATTTCACTAAGCAGCAATACACAGGGGAAGGACCAAAAAAAACTCACGATGTTGTAGGCTGCATGCAGATTAATGTATATGAGTTACTCTTTGTTAGGGGTCAGGGAGAAAAAGAGAAAGAGAAAGAGAAAGAAAAAGAAAAAAAGAAATCCTATTACATTTATCTATTATACTCAGGGAAATGCTATTATAGACTAGTGGTACATTTCACCGATTTGCTGAGGTGTTTTTTCCTCACGACATCAGTTCTAAAGATCAAAGTTTTCATTTTCCCACACTCAAAGATAAAGTTTTATGGATCAATGCCAGTGTTTGTGACTATGGATCAAGTTCCTGTGCCTTACTTGGGAAGTACTTGATTTATCCATGTTTTTTTCTTCTTGGCGGGGCTAAGCTTGTAAATATTTAAATGGCTTGTTGACCGTCTTCAATCAGAGGATTTGGGTGTTCCAGTTATTAACCTTGCTGGGCTGGGAGGAGATCCCCTTGAGTACACTGTCAATCCTCTAAATCACAGACTCTCTGCTACTATGGAGTAAAATCAAGATTAAAATCATTCGATTTCTTAATATGAATCTTGGGTACTCGGATGTTTTGTTGAATCTGTACGCTTATGTTCCTTGGAAGATGGTTGACTCCACATGTTTCCTTCAACATATTCCTTTGGTCACAAGATCCAGAACTGGTCACAGAAACGGCATAGCGTTATTTCTAGGAATAATTTCTCCTAGATTGCTCTTTCATTTAAGCTAAGAAACGAGAAGGAGAAAAGCATATAAAAGAACTCAAGATAGCTTTAACCTTAAGAAATGAGTGGAAAGCAGGATTTCAGAAAAATGCCTCACGCTAGTGTTAGTCATCTTTTTGTTTTTTCTTGTTTTTAAATTTTCCTTCTCGTCCCAATAGGGAGGAAAGGTAAGTCTGAATGCAAATTTAATCTTTTGTCTTTTTCATTTATCTCTTTGATTAACTTATTGATTGTGCATCTTCTCATCTTAAATCAGGACTAAGTGTTTATATAGGTATAGATAGATGCACAAGTCAGATAGCCTACTCTAGCCAGGTTTTGGGGCTCCATGAATAAGAAACAAAATGGGAAACAGTTTTATAAAATAAGAGCCAAAAGGTCAGACCACTATACTACAAAGGGATGCATTAGGCTTCTACTTGGCTACACAGAAAAGGGTGCAAACTACATTTTGGCTCCACAAACAAGTTAGCATTTGAACCTTTGGCATCTTCAACTATATTATAGCATTACGCTCGAAAATACCTTTATGAAATTGTTCAATTCTTGAAGTAGGGTTGCCTCATATAGACCTGTAAAGTAAAAGCCATAGCTGTAGCTGGGCTACACAACACAGTCATGGCCAAGGTTGCATGTTCTCATCCTAAAAGAGACAAGAGATCATTCTTAATGTCTAATACAGTGAGTGCTGAGCCTGTGACAACCCTATTTTCTCTCCTTTCTTAGTGGAGTTGCTAATTATGCACATCTGCTTTCTCTTTTTCCTTTGTTTTTCATTTTAAATACGATATTTAGTTCATTGTTCTATATTTTTATTGCTAATCAAAATCGATGAATCCCATCTCACAAAACCATGAATGCAATGGTCAAATATGAGCATAGTGGTCCCATTTGGCATATTTTGGAGGGACATGTCATTTCGTTTCTAATTGGACAATAAGAGTAACAATCTCAATTTTTAGATTTGTATTTCAGTCAGTGACCTGTTTGGACCACTCTATAATAAATAAACATAATTGTCTCCATTTTACTACACGTAGATCATTTTGAGGAAATATCTCCTTACAAAATGTAAGTAATTTTACATTTACCAAAAATAAAATTTTAATATTATTTATATTTATATGCTTTGAAATGACTCTTGTTTGAATGTATTTATTATATTATTTGATCGCCTTTTGTATTTGTATTTTTTCAGGAGAGTTTAATGAGATAGAGGGTTTATTTAAAGTAAGAAGAGAGAGATAAGAGAGAAAAAGAGAAGAAAAATGTAGTAATAAATTCAAGAAAATAGGAGAAGATAGATGAATAATACTCATATGTCTAAAACGACAACAACAAATATTAAACTTTTTTTATTTTTTTCCTTCTTGGAAGGAGTTGTTTTAATCTCATCAATTATGATCAATATATTTGCCAGCCAAGTTTATTAATCCCACAGCCACTTCTAGCGTTTCTATTGGAAACTACGCTTTACACATATAACTCCCAAGGTCCTTTTTAAACCYTRTAATATTTTTAKGTAATAAGAGTAATTTAAACTCCCTTCAAATTATGTTCCCACAGTCTAACTCTTACTAGAATATATATTTAATCCAAAATTTTGTTAATATGACTGCTAAAATTATAAATACACTAAATGTAACGATTACTCGCTACACATAATTATATAAGATTTCAAATACACCCTCATATATAAATAAAAATTATTTCATAATTATCAAATTCTTTCTCTCTCTACACTTGTTTCCTTTCGATTCCTACACTTTAATATTGAATTTTGAAGCTTCAAGCGCAATTTTTTTGTCACATATCTTCGATTAAAGGTTAGTATTAATCTCAATCCATCTAAATATATATATTTTCTTTTCAAAAAATAATGAGTAAAAAATAAAAAATGAATTTTTTAATTTTTTGAATCTACTGTCGAAAGAGAAAGTCCCACCCATTGCGTGTGGGGACTCTTAGAGGAGTCCCGCCTAGCGTATGAGGGGGACCCAGACTCCTCTAGGAGTCCCCACAAGCGATGGGCGGGAAATGCCGGTGGCAGCCCCTCAAACTAAAAAAATGATCTTTCCTTTTTTGTTTAAAATATATTTTTAAAAAAACATATTTACATAGACCAAAATGAATACTAACGTTTAATCATAGAAATTTCYTGAAAAAAATTACAAATCAAGTTTCAAAATTTCAAATTATAGTGTAGGAGTTGAGCAAAGAAAAGTTTAGAGTGGGAAAGACTTTAATAGTAATAAAGGTATTTTAATTTTATACGAGAATATAATTGAAATTTCATATCTTTATGTGTAGGTTATTTTATTATCATTACGCTTAATCGCCCTTAGAATTATTCATAATTTTAGTTTTCAAAATTTATGTAAGTCAATTTGACTCGAGATATGCAAAAATAAATTTTATCCAATTATCTTTAATTGGAGCTTATTCAATAATAAATTAAATAACCATAATTCTTATTTAGACATGTTTTTGAAATGCACAATATCCAAAATAACCATCATACCTATTTACATAAAAATAAATTTGGTTAATTTCTCCCAATTAAGAAACTTTATGACTTGTTCTGATATTATATCCATATTTGTATATTTATTAGAAATAAAATTAATAATATGAAAATCAAAACTAGTTAAAAAAAAATGTTGAAACTTAAAAATAGACTTTTTCTTTATTAAATAAATAGAGATGTGACATATACATAAATATAATTAGAAAAAAATAAAACAAATTTATAAATTGAATTAACATTCAATGTCCAGATAGGAATTAAAATTGAATTCAACTTCAATTAAAAGTTAGAAAAGTATCACAGGCCATTCTTGAGTTGGAGTCATAAATGCTAAAATCCATTGTTAATTCATGTCTTATAGTCATTATTATTTGGATAGTCTCCTTTGTTGATTCTTGTTATGTGCTAAGAATTATGAAAAGTTTACATGTATTAATGAAGTCATAGTGACGGCTTATAAGAAAGAATTTGCAAGATGAATGATACATAGGCCTAAATGTAAGATAATAGTACTCGATAAGTATGGATTTAGGTGAAACGGATGTGAATTTAGACATATTTACAATAAATAGTTATCGTATGTATATGTAGCTTAAATAAAAGGGGAATGATAAATTTGCTTAAAACTTAATTTCTATGAAATTAACTATTAGATTTCAAATTTATATATAACATTTGCCAAAAGAACTATATATTGGAAAATACATTTGCCAAAAGTTGGGTATCCACATTTTGAAATGCTAAAAAGGTAAAGATTTTTTTCAATTGTCAAACAATTCAAAAAATGATTTTTTTGCACCTCAAATACCCGTTAAAGGCTTTTAAGTTTTACAAACGATTGCTGAAGATAATGTCTACAGGAGAGATGTTAGATGGATGAGGATAAATGCACGTCATTATCTAATTAGTGAAGAGAAGTATTTAGCATGAAATGTATTTATTAAGAAAGTGTATGAAAAATTCCCTACCCAAGTATTCCTTATCTCTTTTCTTATTAACATATTTACCTTTTTTTTTTCCGCATTGGAAAATATTTAATAAATTTAGTCTTTGTGAATCAAATGCATAAAAAAATTTATATAATTAGTGAATCACATGTATAAAAATATATACATAAATTATTGGTGATGTATGAAATCAAATCATCTTAGTGTTCTTCCATAGGGAAAAAGTTGATGTTTAACAACAATGCTCCTCAGAATTTATACCAGGAACTCTTTTGAAAGTTTACCTTATAGAGAGTACATTCTTTTCCATCTAATTGGKACTTATAGGAGACATGAAATAAAGATTCAAGCCCTAAGAAAACCCTAATCGTTAATTGTGCCCAAAATTGATGAATTCCAAATCTCTCTCTCTCTCTCTCTCTCTCTCTCATTCAGCCCTAGTCCCAAAACGAACCCACTAGTATTTCCTTGGAATTCAAATCACCCTATCTCATTTATAATATTTACCACAGCAGTAAAAAAGGATTTTACTTTTCAACTTACCCAAGAAACAGATGCTCCAATTAAGTTTCCTCTGTTTTCACGCCATCCAATAAGTCCTTTTCTTCATAAAGGACAGACAATTAATTTAAGTAATTTAGCTTAATAGTAATTAATTATTTGCTTAATTAATCTATACCCTCTCCTCTTTTGCCTTTCACAATCTCCTAAGCTGCCTCACTCCCATATCATCAAGCTCTCTTCTCTTCCCGAGGCACTCTGCCACCTCCCAATTCCTATATATATATATATATATATATATATATATATTTTTTCTTTCTTTCTTTTGTTTTTTTTTTTTTAACCCGCCCCAATGGACTCTTAAACCTTTGCCCAGAATCAAGTTTGTAGTGTTTACTATATGGATGTAAGAGTTAAAATATCATGGTTCAAATGACCTGGACACCCTTTTCTTAGTTTTGAATTTTAAAGGTCTTGTAGTTAATCAACGCATAAATTAATAAATTTATTTATTTATGTGCATTTCATTTTAGAAGTCTTGATTTTCTTTACATAGATGGAATGTCATTCTGTAAAATATACTCTTCTAATAATTGTCAGTATTTTCATAATTATATTTTTTCCAGAGAAAATAGAGTGCTGCTTACATTATTTATTAAAAAAATCAAATTAATCCCAAGAAAGTAAATAAAAATTAGCTATATTTATTTCCTCTACAACATAGACAATCAAAAATACTAAGAATGAAACAAAAATATATGTACAAGGGCAACTTAGGAATTTCAAGTGCTATCAAGGATTCTCGATAGATAAATTGATGGCGCCCTAATTACTCGCCAAAGTTAAATTTAGTACAGTTATTTAAAAGCAGCGTTTGGTCTTTCATTCTTGAGACTATCAAAATTGTCACGCCAGAGGAAAGTGCTCAGAACTCCATCGCCTCCTTCCTCCACCGCCTTCGCTAGTACCACCACCATCACTCCGAAAGCTGCTAATGAAGGACATTCAAAATGGCCACCGCTAAAGAAGTTCATAATCATCTTCAAGTTCTGGATTATGCCAGCTTCATGCACCACAGCTAGCTCGAACCACCGGCTGTTGCAGCGCCGCTTTCGGCCGGAGATAAGCTGGGAAGAACGGTGAAAATGTTGAAGTCCTCTAGATCATTCAACAGAGTTACAAGTATCGTACAATAAAAACATAATAACACCTACTTTGTTCACATGCATGGATTTTTCAACAACACATAGTGTGAGTTTCAAGCTTCCCCATGACCACAATAACCTCTTTCACATGCATGTTGTCTCCTAGAGGGTGGACTTTCACCACCATCACCACCATCTGTGGCGCCATTGTTTGAACTCCATTTCTCGTCTGTCACTGTTTTAGTCCACTTCCATGGCTCAAATGGAGAAAGTAGCCCATTTTGTCGTCTTAAGAACCTTTTATTTCTTCATGTTTTTCTTCTGTTTGAGCTCACGTAGTACTAGGACATTGGTAACTTCTCTTTCCTCAGATGGACAAGCTTTGCTTTCTCTTCTTGCAGCATCTGATTCTTATTCCAAGTCAAGATCATCCGTGCTTTCGACATGGAATCCCTCAAGCCAAACACCATGTTCATGGCAAGGCGTAACTTGTTCTCCTCAGGACAGAGTTATCTCTGTTTCTCTTCCAAATACATTTCTGAATCTTTCTTCACTGCCCTCGGAACTCTCTTCTCTGTTGTTTCTCCAGCTTCTCAATCTATCTTCAACTAATATTTCAGGTTCAATCCCACCTTCCTTTGGTTCCCTTGTCCAACTCCACCTTCTAGACCTTTCTTCGAATTCGCTTGCGGGTTCTATCCCTCCAGAACTAGGCCGCCTTACCTCGCTCCAGTTCTTGTTCTTGGATTCGAACAAATTGACAGGGAAAATCCCGCCACAGTTGGCCAATCTTTCTTCATTACAAGTCCTCTGCCTCCAAGATAATCTCCTCAATGGGTCGATTCCGGAGCAATTGGGCTCCTTGTTGTCTCTTCAACAGTTCAGAGTTGGGGGTAATCCATACTTAACAGGGGAAATTCCACCACAGTTGGGCCTACTTACCAACCTTACAACGTTTGGTGCTGCAGCTACAGGGCTTTCAGGTGTAATACCACCTACATTTGGGAACTTGATCAATCTTCAGACATTGGCAATTTATGATACCGAAATTTTTGGCTCAATACCACCTGACCTTGGGCAATGCACAGAGCTGAGCAATTTGTATTTACATATGAACAAGCTCACTGGTCCAATTCCTCCTCAACTAGGCAAGTTGCAAAAGCTTACTAGTTTACTTCTGTGGGGCAATTTACTGACAGGACCTATCCCAGCTGAGGTGTCAAATTGTTCTTCTCTTGTTGTGCTTGATGTGTCTGCTAATGAGTTGTCTGGTGAAATTCCTGGTGACTTGGGAAAGCTGGTGCTTCTCGAACAGCTTCATTTGTCTGATAATGCACTTACTGGTTTACTTCCATGGCAGTTAAGTAACTGCACCAGTCTAACAGCTCTTCAGCTTGATAAAAACCAATTATCAGGGCCAATCCCCTGGCAGATCGGTAATTTGAAGAATTTGCAGAGTTTTTTCTTGTGGGGTAATTCAGTTTCAGGAACCATACCAGCTTCCTTTGGGAACAGTACTGAACTATATGCACTCGACCTCTCAAGGAACAAGCTCACAGGGTCAATCCCAGAAGAAATTTTCGATTTGAAGAAGCTGAGCAAATTGTTACTACTAGGAAATTCATTAACAGGAGGATTGCCTCGAAGGGTTTCAAGGTGCCAGTCTCTAGTGAGACTAAGGTTGGGCGAAAACCAGCTTTCAGGTCAGATTCCTAAAGAGATTGGCCAATTGCAAAACCTTGTATTTCTTGATTTATATATGAACCATTTCTCGGGAGGTTTACCTTCGGAAATTGCTAACATTACTGTTCTCGAGTTGTTGGACGTCCATAACAATTATCTTACTGGTAACATGCCGCTAGAATTGGGGGAGCTTGTGAATTTGGAGCAGCTTGATCTTAGCAGAAATAGCTTCACCGGGGAGATTCCAGGGAGTTTTGGTAATCTCAGTTATTTGAACAAACTAATCCTCAATAACAATCTGCTAACTGGGCCAATTCCAAAGTCAGTTAAGAGTTTGCAAAAACTAACTCTACTTGATTTGAGCTTCAATAGCCTCTCTGGACCAATCCCACCAGAGGTTGGATACATAACAAGTTTAACGATCAGTTTGGACTTGAGCTCAAATCGTTTTGCTGGCGAACTACCTGAAACAATGTCCGGTTTGACCCAGTTGCAATCACTTGATCTTTCCCATAATGTGCTGTCTGGAAAGATTTCCATTCTTGGTCTCCTTACCAGTCTCACTTCCCTGAATGTGTCGTATAATAATTTCTCAGGTCCTATACCAGTTTCTCCATTTTTCAGAACTCTGACTTCCAATTCTTTCCTTGAGAATCCAAACCTTTGTGAGTCTCTTGATGGTTCCACTTGTTCTTCTCGTCTCACAGCAAGGAGTAGATTGAGGTCTGCTAAAACCATAGCTTTAGTTGCTGTGGTCCTGACTGCTGTGGCCATTGGACTAGTTGCCACCTGGATTCTTGTCACAAGAAATAACAAGTACCTGATGAGAAAATCTTCAGGCATGCTTTCTTCATCATTGGAAGATGATTTTTCTTATCCTTGGAATTTTATCCCCTTTCAGAAGCTCAGTTTTACCATCGACAACATCTTGGATTGCTTGAAGGATGAAAACATTATTGGAAAAGGCTGTTCTGGGGTTGTTTACAAGGCGGAAATGCCTAATGGTGAGATAATTGCGGTGAAGAAGCTTTGGAAGACCAAGAAAGATGAAGAACCAGTAGACTCTTTTGCTGCAGAAATTCAAATACTCGGACACATTAGACATCGAAATATAGTTAAGCTCATCGGTTACTGCTCCAATAAGAGTGTTAAGCTCCTCTTGTACAACTACATTTCAAATGGAAATCTCCAGCAGCTGTTGCAGACTAACAGGAACTTAGATTGGGAAACCAGATACAAGATTGCTGTAGGATCAGCTCAAGGTCTTGCTTATCTTCATCATGACTGTGTACCTGCAATTCTACATAGAGATGTGAAATGCAACAACATACTTCTGGATTCCAAGTATGAGGCTTATTTGGCCGATTTTGGACTTGCAAAGCTCATGAATTCTCCAAATTACCAGCAGGCAATGTCCAGAGTAGCAGGATCTTATGGATATATCGCACCAGGCAAGTACCAGACATTCATTTTATATTTCTTTCAGTACTTCAAATTCATTATTGACAGAATCCGCTTTCAATAGCTTCCCCATCATAATTAGTGAGTTAGGTTCCAAGAAATTTTCCGTTTAATTCAGAATAAATCATGTGTCTGTTTGTGTTCATGGATGCTCCTCTGCATGTCAGCGCCAATACCTGATATCTGTTTCACATCATGAAAATTTTGATAACAACAGTTTCACTTCTTTGCATCTCGTATCATACTCCATTAATTTTTGACAGAGTTCCATGTTTTCGCTGCAGAGTATGGATACACTGTCAACATAACAGAGAAGAGTGATGTGTACAGTTATGGGGTCGTCTTGTTGGAAATATTAAGTGGTCGTAGTGCTATAGAGCCTCAGGTTGGTGACGGCATGCACATTGTTGAGTGGGTAAAGAAGAAGATGGGAAGCTTTGAACCAGCAATAACAATACTTGACTCAAAGCTTCAAGGTTTACCAGATCAAATGGTGCAGGAAATGCTTCAGACCCTGGGGATTGCGATGTTTTGTGTAAACTCATCACCAACTGAAAGGCCAACCATGAAGGAAGTTGTGGCACTTCTCATGGAAGTGAAGAGTCTGCCGGAGGAGTGGGGGAAAACTTCACAGCCTCTAATAAAGCAGTCCTCAACCCAAAGCTAATTCCTTTTATCTTATTAAATCTTCGACTCGCCAGATTTTGGTGACTGATTCTCATAGGTTCCAAGATTAAAGCAAATAATGCTATTGATGTTGGTAGAGAACGACAGTAGCTTATCTTTGGATGATACCTTAGGGATTTCATGTACAGTTTAGGAAACATCATCATAAAGTTCATTTGCTTCCGCTCATGTAATCTTCATTCCGGTTGAAGCCAGAAGCTTGAGAGTGGATCAGTGATAATTGATTAGTGAGACTTCATACTCTCTTATCTAAGTGCTAAACTAGACAATATTTTGAAAGGTCCTAAGAAACAACGAATTGGAGGAATCAATTTTAAAGCATCATTAGATGTGTGCAGGCCTTGGGGAATTTCARCGAATTCTAGAACTAGATTTCGCCATCTTTGTCAAGTAAACCATTAAACCCTTCTCAGAAACTGTGGGGAAAAGGATCCATTTTTATTTACCCACCACAGAGATGGACAGAAGAACAGAAAGAACATCACATCAAGGAGATGAAGAACAGGTACTGGCCTCCTTCCTTGTCTGTGGTGCCCCCTCTTCTACCCACTTTTGGTGCCATGCTTTGTCGAGAATCTTTTACTCAAGTTCAATTATGTTAAATTTCTTGAATCTAATCACAGGTATTTTCGAACCCCTACTTTATCAGGCGTAGATTCTGGTAAAAAGTGGGAGGTGCCTTGAGGATTCAAGAAATTCTCAGCTAACTTATGCTTGTAGCAGTTCTCTTAGAAAAGGAATGAAATCAAATCTTGACAAGAAAATCTTGAAGTCGAAGGAATCGTGTTTTCTGAAGCAACCAAGCAACTTTAGTTTAATTCAGTTCCTTTTCAGTCACCACCAAAGCCATACTTCTTTTCTGGAGTAAAATCCAAATATGTCCTTGTTATTAGTAGTTTAACACTTACCCAATCTCTGCTCGTGGAATGTCTGAACCATGAGATGAAATGAGAATGACAAAAGACAGACTGAATTCAAAGTCACATGCCGCTGGGAAACCTCCAACTGATGCCTGAACTCATTTTCTGCAGTAAGGCCCAACAGAAAGTGAAAAGAAACAGAAGCAAGAGACACTTGTGGAACCAAGAAAGCCAAGGAAAGAAAGAAACTCTTCAACAAAACAAATGRGTAGGCCATGGACTGTAATGCAGAAGGGAACATAAGAGATGGACACCATCACTGCTTTCCATCACCCCTCGGATGCCTTGTCAAAGTCACGTGCTCTTTAAAATCTCCTTAATTTCCAGTATCTTTGACAGACATAGKTGGTCAAAAGAAAATCTACTGACATCAATGAGCAATATTTGCCAATTTTCTCCTCTCATATCCATTTGGCACCAAGTGGTAGTGAGGCAAGGACATCCAACATGTTCTGCTTGAATTCAAATAAGACAATGGACAATGAACCAAACCAAGCTTTGGGTAGGGAGAAAATTTTAAAAACAAAACAAAAACAGCAAGAGATTCAGATACAGATTTCCTCAAAAGATCTCATTAAACAACAAATACAGATGAATGGACTCACAACCCAACCCCKCTCCCCCCATCCCCCCGCCCTTATCTAGAACTGCTCAAAGCCAGTATGATGGAATGCAGTCCAAGTATTGTTCAACGACAAACTAGGGGATGTTAAGTTCCTCAGATAATGAACAGAAAATGAAGAAAATATATACTGTAAAGAACTGCCAAGTTCCAAACTACTGTAAACAGAGAAAGTAGATATTATGCAGCCAATTTCAGTATTTTCGATCTTTTGGAATATGATTATGCTATTTGTGCAATCTATTATCAGAGACGTTAGTATGCACTAAAGGAAGATTGGACAATGACGCATTTCCTAATGTTCTAAACTGTGGAACATTATTTAAGATGCTTCACCATTTGTACTTAATCCACATAAGCAGTACCTAGCAATGTATAGATATGGGTATGCAAATTCTTCAAAGATGATAGGAAGCTTTCACAACTCAAAAGCTTAACTTGTTACGAAGCACAGCTAAAAATCTTATAATTCACATGGCAGCATTCCCGCCAGCTAATTTGGAATTCTGCAGCCATTGAAACAAAGCTGGTCATAAACTCTACAGTACCTAAGGATTTAAGGCATCCATTTGGAATAATCGTCCTACTGTATGAAAGATGTTTGGGATAGCTGCATGAAAGCCGTATCCTCATGCTAGCAACAAACTGGTAGACATTCTCAGAGGAATACTCGTGAAGTTCCCATGGCATGTAATTAAGTGGCGGAGCCACATGGGAGCATGGTGGCCATGGACCCCCAAGAATTTCAAAATTTAACTATATACTTATTGAAAATATATAGTTTTCCCCCAAGACTGAATTTCTAGCTCCGCAACTGATGCAGTTCTTACTGCTAATTTTATATAAGATTTTATGCTTTTCCTGTGTTTAGATAACAAACCTTATCCACGATATATTTTTCTCTTCTAATTGATGATCTACCCGACGTCAATACATGTTAGTACTATCACTGTTCTGTGACAGGCAGATCAGAAACAGTTCCTAAGCGTTAAATTCAAATATAGAAGGTGAACTTATAACTATGCTTTACTTTTATTTATTCTGGTCACTACAGAAAAAATCACACCAACTGCTATTTCCACATTCATGCTAGAAATTTTGCTCTAAGTTTAAAATAGGAAACTTAATTACATGGTAAGCATGAATATGCTAGTCTAATAATGAATGGCCACAGAAGTGGAGTTGTTCGGAGGTATAATAGAACACATTTCCTATATAGAATAAAGTAAGTTGCCCCAACATAGCCCCTCGGTAATTTATACTCATGCATACTTGAGGGAGGAATTGCTCCCATCATTATGAATTCTGCACAAGAAGATGCCCTTGATCCTACATCAAAAGGCGGGCAGTGGAGGGAGGATAAAGGAAGGGCTCATGCCCATATGCTGGCAGCACTTTCCATCAAACTCCTCATCTGCTAACTCTTCCAATCCTGTTGCCACAGCTAGGGTAAGGCCAGTAATCTATATGCAATAAATTGTTCTGGATGCAAATTTAAAATGATTGTAACCAGCAACTCTCCAGCAAGGAACGAAAGAAGCAATAAAGCAACAATGCAGACCATCCCTTCAGTACAGAGCAAACAATAGCCAGTTCAAAGAATTCTCATTTCCGGATCTCAATCAGTTTTTTTAGATTTCCATTGATAGCAGGACACTTACATTCTGTAAACTACTAATGTTCTACTTGTTTCTGAATTTTGTCCTCAACCACCAGCGATCAGTGAAACCTACTTAATGGTGGTTATGTTTTCACATTAGAGAAAAATAATAGCTCAAAGTAGTTTCCCAACAATGAATGAAGGTAATTACGCAGCTGACACAGACAAGTTACCGAGAAGAATCAACTAAATGAAATTTACTTTTCTTTCATAAGCTAAGAGTGACAAGTYTTACGAAACAAATAAGCTTTTGCTCTGCCTGTAAAGTTCTACAATTATCCTTGTTTATAGCCTATCTGAACCAGACAATCAAACAAGGAGAAGCAAATTGAGAAAGAACAGATATTTGCAGTACCGAAACACTGAAAGAGTTAATGCCTCCTGGAACTATAGTAGCAAGAAGAAATTTCATACTAATACAGAATGATCAGGCATGTTTCTAGGGTCAATTAAACTCCAATATCAAGATTCGCAAAAAATTTTAAAAAATTAAAAATAAATAAAGAAGAGATATTGTGCTCCAACTTTTGGCTCAACTATATATGATTATTCCATTTTGGAATATTTAAAAGCCATTAAAACAATCTGTAACACAAGAAAACAACAAGTTTGTCTTCATTATGCATTATAATGTGTCTCCTAAAAATCAGTAGTTGCTACAGAAACATAAAATACTTCAATAAATAAGTAAAAGGATTTATACTGTTCTGATAAGGATACCCTTTTCTGCATCCATATTCATGGAAGGTAGTACCAAATGAYGCCATGTTGCATCATAAGGTATAGAAAATTCACTAAAACTTGGAAATATGTGGATATTTCGGTACATTCATTTTGTGATTAATAGCAGTCATCTATGTCAGTTTCACCTCGGAACATATTCTTAATTTCAAAGGGTTAAAAGAAAAAAGAGAATTAAAAATAGTTAGACCTAAGATACCGCTTATCTGTGCCCATTTGAGTAGTTAATTGAAAAGCTAATGGTTGTTGTTATCAGCTTGGTAACACATATAAGCACAAATAACCAACTAAATGTATCCTGCTGAAGTTGGCATCAACATGGATCAGAAGTAAATGAAGAAAACTCCAACCACATTAAAAATGAGAACAATAAATTACTTATGTTTTACAAAGAGCGCCCAGACAGTTATCATTGCAAATTTTGTATACTTCCATTAGTAGCAGGAAGCAAGTTACCCAAGTTCAATACAGCATGAGGTGGAGAAAGAATAGCGAAACTTGCACAATTCACTTCCTTCAAAATTTTTAGTCAGAGAGTACACATACTCGCCTTGAGCAACATTTTATATCCTCAAGAATGCAACACAAACTTATTCTTAACTACTGAATATCAAATTGCCGTTAGCTGCAAATTCCACTCCAATTCATTTTGAAGCTTGACAAAGTACGGAACTACAACAAATATTAGACAATCCCAATAAACAAACCTCACTACTCATTCAATTGTTCAAGCTCAGCCTTCAACTGCCCAATCTTGAGGCCCATGGACCTCTGAATTGAGGCCTTCTCATTCTCTGGCAACTTTCCCAGTAGCCCTTCATACAAGTCGAAAACTTCCTTAACAGCAGCACGAGCACACTCAGCTTCTTCATCAAAATAGACAGTTTCTTTAGACTCCATCGCGGATTCTATCTCCTCTCTTGCCTCAGCAAACTTGAGGTTGATTTTATCAATTTCTTTGTCAGTTTCAACACTATAAAGCCTCAAACTTTTGAAAATGTTGGCCCTGCTCGAAGAGCTCAAGCTTGATGCCTGAAAAAAATGGTGACTCCTCTTGGGGTTTGAGGATGAAAGTGGGTCTAAAGATAATTCATTTGAAACAGACGCAAATGGTTTCGAGTGAAATAGAGTCTTCAGAACTGAAGATCCCTGCAAAGGGTGTCCGGAAAGCAATTTAGTGAGAGAAATTATTGGACGTCGATGCATTTTTTCTGAGAAAAACCTTAACAGATTAACAGAGAAAATGACACAGTGACCAAAATCTTGAAAACCCTTTCTCTGATGAGCAATGTGGCTGAACAATAATCAAGAGTTCACGTATTCTGTGGGCCTCAAAATTTCCGGACTTTTCACTTATTCTGTCTGATGGATTCAGGGGGTCTTAGGACCATGGGCCTGAAAGTGAAGTAAACCCAAGACCATAATTGTTACTGAGACAGTTATCACCACAAAAGCGTTGCACTGTAGGTATTTTCCTCCTATAAAATCTTCCGTTTGAGGCACAACTAATAATTCAAAGAAGTCTAGCACATAACCAAACCCCGACCGATGGAATCAAAGTTGCGAGAGTTATACACCAATATTTGATTCACAAACTGATGACTCTATCTGTATCAGTATGCTGTCACCTTGGTGCCTCGAGCAACTGTTTAGTTAAGGGCAAGTAACTTACTACCATGATCCCACTTGAAGTAACTGTAATCTAACTACACCATTAAACCCTCCAATTTTGGAAGGCTACAAGTAATGCTTTAGCCAAAATGAGAATCCAAATCATTAGATTTCCCTCGAAAAAAAGGTCAATCCAGGCTCGCCAAAACCACAAGATATCAGTACTAGTCCCATTGACCAGGGGAGAATGCAATTGCACAACTACTCCTCCACTTTCACAACGGCCGCAATAGGTATACGCCGAACACTATATGTAAACACATTTTTGAGTGGAAAGAGCAACATCAAATTTCTCATGGCACGAGACATACTCTTGAACCATCTGCGAAATAGCAGCACATCTCAAGTTGGCTTCTTCTTTGGGTCGCTGTTTGTGTTTGCATTTGCATTGGTCTTGTGTGCATCTCACTCCCGTAAATGGCGAAAATGGAAAGCTTGTTATGGTTATGGCGTTGAAGATCCAGTTATACAACTGAACCCAGAAATGATTCAGGCCTACCCATTTGGAGACCTTGCTGGAAGCACCTATAGCGGTGAAGCCTCGCTTTGGAAGAAGAGCATAATCATGGGAGGGAAGTGTCAACTACCAGATTTCTCCGGGGTCATAATTTATGACACAGCAGGAAACCTTGTTTCCCCTGCCAAAACTCCCCTGCGCTACCCCGGAAATAATAAAATATAAAGCAGAATTCTTTCTACAAAGCGAATAATGTCCATTAAGCTCTTGGTTTTGATGAAGTTTCAGGGTATTGTTCAAAAATTACATGCTTGAGTTTCAAACACTTTCTGATATGGCATAGCCTGTGCGGTGTTGTATAGCTGATCTTTAAGCAAAATATAAAGCCCAAGGAGAGGACTACATAACGTGATCAAAAAATTGCAAACAAAATTTGAGAGACTGCTTAGATGAACTGTTATTTACATTTAATTGAGCTTCAGATTTCCTGACTTATTTGATAAAGAACTCCGGCCTCTAAATCCAACAACACTTAGTTTCGGTGCAGATCTTGAGGCACTAGGCTTCTTGTTCTCTTGCTTCTTCCAACCACTTGTCTTTCCTTTCGTGCTGCTTGCACCAGAAGGCTTCTTAGAAACCTTAATAGGGGTCTTCATAGTTTTGTTGCCAGACTTTGTTCCAGGAGTCTTCTTTGGGAGTTTTGCCTTTGTCCCAGCACTAGATGATTTAGCTGTGGCAGCTTTAGCTTTGTTTTTCAGTTTTGATACTTTTAACAACTTTACATTCTTTTCCTTCTGCTCACTGATGCGGGACCTTGCAATATCCCTTTTAGCACTATCTACAGAAAGGGKCTCCAAACTCTCGTTTTTTCTTATTCCATCTTCAATACGAGTAGCCAACATCTGATCCTTCCTTGCAACCAAACTTGTTACCTTCCCTATTTAAGTGAAAATGTTTTCAGGGGTTTTAGAACCAGAAGTAGCATGATGTACACAATAAACCCAAAAAGAATCCTTCCTTTTTTTTTTATATAAAGATAAAAAACATGGTAAAACTAAAATAAACAAGGTAAACATGGCAAAACTAAAATACAAATCTTGTAACAGCTAGATAAACAACAAATATAAGACATAAGCACTGATTGGGAGGGCAACTTTTTTTTTTTTTTTTTTTTAAAGCAAAAGTATGTATGCCAAAGAACATCATCCAATAAAGTTCTGTACAAACATTTCATATTTTCTGCCGAGAATAAAGCCATCTTTCTACAAAAATATAAAAAGACCACCCAGCATGCCATAACTCATTAGCTAGAGCCCTACTTCCATCTATACTTCTGCAAATTTTCCTATTTAGCAATCTATGAATTAACTAACACTTTAAGTCAGCATTGTTCCAATCACCCTTGCATCTGTTTCTTCAGCCCCCCACTTCAAACCCTTCTTACTTCTTCCATTATTCACGCTAGATGTCCTGTGAATGTTACATCTTTCAATAATGCATTATCTATGCACATGAATTAGATCATACAAATGTACAAGCAAGACCGTGCTGGCTAGCTATCAACTTCCAAATTTGGACAATAAGAAGGGAACTGCTTAATTACCTTTTGCACCCATGCGAGCAGTTCTTCCAGTGCGATGGAGATAATCAATCTAAAATTTCAAGAAAAGAAATTTATATTCTATCAGGAAGGGGAAAAGAATTTGCAGATTAAAGATCAAATAATGAAAGGCAGACACGTCCTTACAGAATTCAAGGGAAAGTCGAACATGATAACATGATCCACGTCCAAGTCCAATCCCCTAGCTGCCAAGTCTGTGCAGACCAATGTGGGACAATCGCCATCATCTCTCTTAAACTTTTCCAGGTTTTCAACCCTACTTATTGAAAATTATAGTAGAAAGATGAGCTAGTAAATGCAAAGATAAAAATACGTTGCTCTGGTAAGGCCTGAAGCTAAATCATTAACTATTGCAGCAAATATTTTTAGAAGGAATGCTTACCATGGAAATTTCAAAGTCACCAAGCTTCTACATATTTTTACCAGTCATTAGTTATAATATTTTGGAAAACTCCCAATGGAGTAGTTCTGAATGAATTATGTTGAAAATAATGTCGACAAGTCTAAGAAATGTCCTTCACTCAGCACACTAAAGTGAAAACTCTAGGTGTAAAGAACTGATATTTTCTCTACTTTTATCAAATACCACATCGGATACCAAACTTCCACAGGAAATTGAAGATTTTGAATAATCATAATATGATAAACATTGAACTCTTTGCTAATACTCAGTGTCTTGTTTTATTACAACTAATACATTATCAAAATACAGTGTCTTTTATCTCACCTTTCCTCTGCAGGAACCTCTCCATGGTAGTTGACAGTAGCGATTTGGTTTTCATTCAGAAAATGATCAACAGCACGACTAGAATTCAAAGTATTGCAGAAGACCATCACGCGGTTTCCTTTGGCTAAACTTGGCTCAAGTACCTACGTATAACAACGGAGCTTCTATAAAAAAGTTGCATTTAACACCTTATCAATACTTCAACCTAAAACATCAAAACTGCCAAGCACAATCTCCATGATTCCTTCTAATGACCTTGAGACCATGGAGTAACTTAAGAACAGCATGGACTGTTGTACTCCACAGGCACAGTAGCTACAGACAAAGCAGAAGTTTCAAACTTTGAGCTAGAGCAGAACTGATAAAGTGACTAAAAGAATAAAACTTCAGGTAATGTCATGAACTTTCATTTGAAATGAGTAATATTTTTTATGCCTAATAACTTCAAATTTCCGATGAACACTCTTTGCCCAACATAAAGAAATAGAACAAGAAAAAGAAGCTGCACCAAGCAATAAAAACTGAACAAAAAAGTACTTGAACTTTTTTCCCACTAAACAAGCAGCACAAAAAAGAGAAATGGAAAACCATAGTCTGGCAGAAAAGGTGGATAATTTGAATTGACTTGATCAAGAAATACGGTCATATTGAAGTAACAAGATTAATAAGTACAGAAGCAGAAATGCTTGGTTGATGAATTGCAAACATATTTCACAGACTCTTCTCATCTGCACATATCTTATTTTTAGAAAAGCACAAGATACATTATATATTATGCCGGAAGCTTTGATATGTAAGAAAGTTAAACCACTTCACCTTCTTGACATATCAATATGTACTATTAGATTTTGATTCTTCTCTCAGATTGAGATGCATAAGAATGCATCCTATGCCCATCATTTAGGTGTATCAGAAAAKCACAAAGATCTTTCTATTAAATTTCATAAACATTCAGGCTTCACAAATGAAGTGGAATCACAATGAAAGCGGCTTATTGTGACCCTAGCATATGGCTTTCTATAACATCTGCAATACACATATTACCGATATCTRGTCTAAAWTAGATATTGTCCCTAATCCCTTCTTAATCCTGCTTCCAGAACAATTTTAGAATCCATAACCCTGATGATAAACACCTACCTTACATGTTCTTCTCATCATTCTCCAAGCCATGGTTACAGTAATAAAGAGACCAATAGGACCCAGAAGAAGTGATGCAAAACCCCTGAATTCTAAAATTCAAAGAACTTGAACAGTATTTACTTGGCATTTCTATCGCTGTAACGAACCAAATTATCTTTGGGTGTTGATGCACACCCACAGACATTAGCAGATAAGACATGAGTATTCCATTTTTCTTTTCACCAGCTGCTATTGATAGCAGCAGCATAAGATCAATCATTGCGAGCATAATACTCGTCTCTACGATAAGCTATATGGATAGCAAAATAATAGGATATACTGTAACAATTATAAAAGATACAGACCTGGAGAAGTGCCTCCAGCTTGTTTTCAGAACCTGAAAGTTTGATGAAATCATGGCGAGCAGAAGCAATCTTCTTATGCAGGGTGGAAGTACGCAGATGTATAATTCCTTGAAACTCTTCATCAACCAGCTTTTGAACAGCCTACAAAACCTTGGGACATTATCATACAAGAATTTTGACAACAGAAAGTGTAAGCCAATTCAGAAAAGGACACTACCTTCAACTGCAAACGAGTCATTAAGCAGAACTTGCCTAACCAACCAGATCACCATCAAAGTCAACATGCTAAACTAATTTTGGTTAACAACATTATCTTTAATATAATATTAAAGAATATGTTACTAAAATATCCACATCCACGCCTGAATTTCAGGACTATACCTACTGTGGGAAAACTTTATTTTATGCATTCGGATACCATATAAGAAATGCTATACAATACCTGTAACAATTCACCAAATAACTAACATGTATTGCTCCTTTGGTGAGATTTAATTGCTAAAATGGAAGTCGAGAGAAAACCTTTGTCATTGTTGCAGTGACCAAAACAGTTTGAAATCCTCGACCATCAACTTTTGTTGCACGATTTTTCAATGGACCAAGAAACTTTTGGATATCAGGACCAAAGCCACGATCAAACATTGTATCTGCCTCATCCAATACCTAATAATAAGTAGCCKTATCAAAAAGCATGTTAAGGAAAATGGTAAAGCAATCACTATATATGTTTGAGCAAGCACTATAAGAGCAACATAATAATTACCAAGTATCTGATGTCACCATAAACCATATTACCCTCCTCAATATGTTGAAGAACTCTGCCTGGGGTTCCCACTACCATGTCAATTGGGGTGTTCAAGGAATCCTCTTGGGGTCTTAAACGCCCACCACCACTTACCATGGTAGACCTGAACCGTGCATGGTGACTAATAGACTTTGCCACCCGATATACCTGCAGCACTCATCAAATCTTAATTGACTAGAAAGGATTTCTCCCCTCAGAGTTTACTGAAATCATAAAGTCCAACAAGCAAGACAGACCTGTTCACAAAGCTCCCTTGTTGGGCACAACACAACAGCACGAGGGCGCCTAGGCTTCATAAGGATACCATTTAATTCCTCATCTCGTCTCAACAACTACAATAAAAAKGCATAAGCATCATTTAATAGAAAGCCTGATGCTTCTAKAATAACCACAGAAAAAAAATAGCATGCAGTTCTTGAGCTCTTCAACTATACCACTTGTCAGATTCAGTACAGCTTTTCCATAGAAATCTAACTGAACACACTAGAAGCATTTAAGATGGCCACAACCAGAGCTGGCTTCATCTGATAAACAGGGAGTCAGTAAAGCAAATACAGTTCATTTCACCATAAATGATTTCTTTAACCACATTTTGTACTCATTTTTTGGTCAAAACTTAGGATAATCTCCAAGTTGCATCAAGAGTTGCCAGTGTTGTCCAACCCTCCAGAAATCACTTTTGCCTCCATTATGTTTATGATTTCTTTTTCCCACAAAGTCTGAGTCCTGGTAGAATAGTTCCCCTCCACCACAGTCTGTCATTCTTGGATGTAATTCACCCCCCCAGCACTCCGGTACTATGGGTACAGCACTGGAGTAAAGACATGTTGATCTTCCCCAAAGTTGTTATCAACTATTCTATTGTACTTTAAATTTTCAGCAAAAAGAAAAATATGGGAATTTCTTTACTAGGGTCTATTAAAGGAACAAAGAGACTGTTAATTCTTATGTCAAATCCTAGGACATTTGCGAAAAAAAGGCATCTGAACTCTTCCAAACTAAATTGTAGTTATTTTTGCTTTTATTTCCTTTCTATCCTCAGCAGTTAAGAGTAATTTGAAAGAAGAAATTAAGTTCTAGATTAGTTGGAAGAAGAAATTTACTTATACACGGCCTAGACGGATAAAGCTTAAACCCACAAACAAAGAAATCCTTTTTCTTCCTCCTCTCCATTTGTTTTCCCTTTTCCCTAAGCCATGAGGCGATAGGGCATCAGAAAGAAAATTTGTACCACAACCTCATAGGCTGATCTTCTGTAGTATTAAATTAAAGTTTCTATTCTCTCCTGCTGAACGTAATGTTCCGAGGGGTTATCCATTCTGTACTTCCTGCGTAAAATAAAAAATAAGATTTGCATAGGAGCAAAGAAAGAGTAGGCTGATCTTTCTTTGCCTAACTAGCTAACGAGCAAGTGGAAGCCCTCTAATTAACAACCAAGAAAATAAACTAAAAACTCTGTCAATGACAACGAACATCAATTACAACAGTTAACACCCCTCCCGAAAACCAAACAGAAACAAGGCAGGTAATTCATGTTCATTAACAACGAACTACATATATCATTAAAATCCCCAATCAAACTAAATCACAGAAACCTAATTGAAGATTATGCATAACTGAAATATCCTGAAGAGCAGAACTCTAACCTGCACAATCGGCAACATGTAAGCCAGAGTCTTGCCTGACCCAGTGTGAGACCCTAGTACCACACTCTTCCCTCCAAGCACAGCAGGTATACCAATACACTGAATTTCAGTAGGAGCAGAAATACTCAATTCCTCCAAAGCCTTCATAACATCCTCACTCAACCCCAACTCCTCAAAGCAAGAAGCCAATACCTCATTCTTCCTCTTTCCTCTCCTTGCCTCCTCCTTCTCACCATTCTCAGTGTTCGCACCCAAAGATTCAAACTTTACCTTCTTGGGCTCATGGGCGGCTGTTTTAGCAGAATCTTTGAGGTGTCTCACTCTCAACCTTTCCAAAAGAATCGAGTGCTTTATGGGTTGAAGAACTTCTTCTGAACTAGTGGTAGAGGTTGAGGCCACGGTGGCAGTTGAYGAGCAGAGGGGTCTAAACCCCACAAAAACCCTGCGTGGGGGAGKTGGAAGCAGTGGGTTTAGAGATTTGTGAAGAGAGAAACGGTTGGTGGAAGAGAGAAAACAGAAAGACAAGCGAGTTGACGAGGGTGAAGAGAGGGATAAGTMTAGCAGTACRCTTCCTGTTCCTCCCATTTTTGCTTTCAGCTGTACTTCTTGGRTTTGGCTGGCTTTGTAGGCCTTCTCTTTGTTTCCTCTTGGATTATACCCCTCGTGATTTCTTGATAAGTTACAGTGAAGGCTAGTAAATTCATAATCAATAATTTTACCTTTTTCTTTTATTGTTTGGCAGGATACTAAATCATTTAAATTTAATACATTCTACTATCACTAGTTTCTTTTTTATTTTTTTGAAAAATATAATTTCCATCGTTTGTCTTAAAAAAAAAAAAGAAAACTAATTACTATATAATATTCATTATCTTTTGCATACTCACATTAAGCAATGCATTTTCTATTAAACATTCTATGTTATTTCAACAATTATTACAAGAATGGAAATGAATCATTATAGTAAGCCTTTAAAAGTTAAATTACAAAGAAATAAGAAGCTCAATATTTACTATTTGGAACCTTATTATTGCATCATTTATCAATATTAGACAAAAATTTTGACATTTTTATTAAGGAATGAATTAGTATTTTTAAATTCTTTAACTTTCAACCTCGGCCTTCACTATCATACATATTCCACCTCTCTAGACTCTCCAGTCTCCAATGCCAAGCTTCACTTCCTTTCTCCTCTGTTCCAATCCATCATTAATCAGATCATTACCCTAACCCTGGTACTCCAAAAATAAATACTCCTTATCCGCCTAACAAAACCTTTTCAAAATATTTACAATAAAAGGAAAAAAAATGTGAAGAATATAAGTTATGCAATCATTTCTAATAAATTATTTTTGTAATCTTTTACAACATAGGGGGTATCCTTTTGAATTTAAAAGTAGATTATTTTAACTTTATAATTAGTAATAAATAGTATCTATAAAAAAGTTATTTAAAACTCTTATGGGCATTAAATATGTTGTCTTATAACAAATTATTTAATGCAATGTAATGTAATTTGAATTAAAGTGAATATTTATTATTTTCTTAAAATATTATGTTATGTTCTAATTTTTCATTATTAAAAATCTATCAAGAAATACATTCTGTCCATTTTCTTTTTGTTGCCTATTGAATCATCAAAACAAATATTTGATAATAAATGATGATAAAATAATACCTAAAATCAATTTGGGGTTTCCAAAATATAGTTTGCGAGAAATTAAGATTCCTTCGTAATTTGGCCAAACCTAAGTATGAGAACGTAATTATATCTCATATCCCGCGTTGACAACCTCCTGGGTCTAAAGCCCACCACGTCCATATTAAAGCCTAACATAACGAGAAGCAAAATTCTCCATTTCCTGATTCTCTTCTCTCTCGCCCTRTCTCTCCCCTCTTCTCCAAGAACTATGGYCTTAGATTCTCACATCGAGAGAATCTTGTGGACGGAACATCAAATTTCTCAAAGAGTTTATGAATTGGGTACTCAAATTTCCCAGGATTTCAACGACAATCCCGTTAACGCCGTCTCTTCTCCATCTTCTGCTTCAGTTCCAGTGGTAGTTGGAGTAGCGACGGGTGCATTTCTCTTCCTGGCTGATCTTGTTCGAAAAATCAATCTCCCAATTTCTGTTGATTTCGTCCGGGTTGAATCTTATGGCTCTGGAACTGTTTCAAGTGGCAAGCCAAGAATTGCTTGCGACTTCAAAATTGACGTTAAAGATAGGCATGTGATATTGGTTAGTGGTTTATTCCCTGTTTTACTTAATCGTGCTGCATAATAATCATTCATTATTCTTTTGCTAGGCTGTTGCTTTTGATTTATTTGCTAATTCATGCTAGAGCTCGAAATTCAGCTTGCTATCATTGGAAAAGGAAAATGGAAAAGAATTAGGAGGCTGCTTATGCTGGAAAACCATGTAGCTTTCTTCTAGAATTTTTTATTTGTCCTTTTTTTTTTTTTTTTTCTGTTTAGAGTTTTATGAAGAATGACGATTTTGAGGTGAAGTTTTAAGTTCTGATGAGAGTTATCATTTTGTCAAAATATTAATATTTATTCCAGCTATGTATTAGCAGGATAGAAGGGTTGGAATACAATGAATTGGGGCTGGAATATGTTTGTATCATTTCGCAAAAAAAAACAATAAGATCGCGACTTGTTTCAAATGTAATGCCAAGAGACAGGAATTTTAGTAATTATTTATAAAATTAGAGCTTAAGCTTCTTGTCGACTAGGTTTCCTTCAAGTAGAAAATATCCTTTTTGTAATCAGAAACTACTATACAAATGATGAGGAGAATGAAAACTCATGACTTTAATCCTAATCAAGTCTCCAAGACAGTGACTGTGTTATAGGTATTGCAGTTATTCCCTCCACTTCTCCAAGATTTGCTAAAAGTTGTCTGGCATAAAATGTATAAAATTAAYCTAACCAATTTGAAGCTATATTAGGGAGCTTGAATGATGGTCATCCTCTATTCCATGAWTTTACAACTTGAGTCGGTTCATAATGCTGATTAATATGATGTAATATGTCGTTAAACTAATTCATGTTAGAAATATTGGACCCAACGTTTTATTTTATTTTTTTATCTTATGGTACCCATTTTTTAATATATTTTTGAACTTTTGCATTGATGAGAAGGTTGAAGACATTGTAGATACAGGAAGCACTTTGTCCATTCTGATTGATCACTTGGCATCTAAAGGGGCATCATCTGTATCTGTGTGCACTCTTCTTAATAAGCCAGCAAGGCGAAAGGTCAATTTTGAACTCTTGGGTGATGGGAAGTTCTATTGCGGTTTTGAGGTGCTCTCTCTTTCTCTATCCAAGTTTTCATATGACGGTGTACACATTCATTTGCCACATATGTGGATGTGTCTGAGTATTGAGGTTTTTGATCCCCTAAAAGTCTTGATTACTTATCTTTTGCTTGAACAGGAAACTGTTCATTTGTGTTCGACTCCAAAATAATTGAGAAAGAAAGAAGAGAAAAATATTTTTGCAGTATACTAGTGTTACTAGCAACAACCTTGATCATTGTACTTCATCTTGACTTTATACAATACTACTTTTGTTYATTGACTCCATCAAAAAGATACCTTATTGTAAACATCTATGGTTTCAACTAAATTGCAATTATTTGTGACGCGACTGGATGAATACTCAACCTGCAACAGTGCTGATCAATTTGTTTTTCCAGCCATAAGGTCTTGCTTTTCTTCCCCTTGTAGCATTTGAAGCTATAAATTGATAATATGGCATAGTGTATATGTTCGAGTAGGTTATTGGTATTCTATTCAGAGAAAGACTGGCTACTGTTGGCCTGATTTTATATGTAATTTGTCTAATTGCTTAAGATTCTTTTTCTTAAGCTAGGTGTAATTTTGATTTTAAATATTTTTATAGCGTAGGAAGCAGCCTGTTCTCTTTTCCTTTATTTTTCTCTTTAATTTCCCCCACCCCCCCCCCCCCCCCCCCAAAAAAAACAAACTCATTGTTTGTGGTTTGAAGTTGCTCATCCTGCAAGCCAGTGACTTGGAGCAGGTGACGTCTAGCTTAAACAGTTATAATTCATTTGCAAAGTGCAATATTTTTAGTTTCTCACTGTTAGGTGAAAAGTGAAGGAAAAGGGGCTATAGGGAAGGAGTGATAAAAAGATTCTCTGGTTTGAGTTATCGAAACAGACCTACGTATATGATAAGATGTTATTTTTTCATACATAAAATTCTGGGTGCCTTCCAACTAAAGGTCATAAATGTTATTTTGAATGTGAAGATAGTAATTTGTTCGAGATATGTGGTTGCTTCTAGTTGTTATATCTTGCAAATCTGATAGTCTTGTTCTTTGTTCAGTTTTCTGGATTTGGCTTATACAAAATTAGTTACAATTCTGCTAACATTTTCGTGACAGTGTCCTGATAATTTTGTGGTGGGTTATGGACTGGATTTTGCTGAGCGGTACAGGAATCTACCWTATGTTGGAGTTCTGAAGCCTGAATTGTACAAGTGAATGGGTGCTACTGATACAGCTAACGTTTTCCAAATTTATTGGTTTTTAGCAAAATTTCTTGATAAAACAAAGAAAACATCTTCCACGTCAGGAACTGCACAAAATTCAAAGGAAAAGTGCGTCCTTCTGGTCAAAGCATTTTGCTCGAGATTATGCGAATGCTGATTTTGTATCACTTTGACATTTGTTTGCAAATCTGTAGTTATAGATTCCACAGTTATGATTGAAATATCAGATTGGATAACAGTGAATTCTYAGTGCCTAATTCTTTTCCCTACTAGATATGATCTGTTTTGTGAGCAATCTTTTCTGTATTCCACCAGGGTAACAGCTAGGCATCTACCTTTGGATGCGTCCAAGTTGACATAACTGATCTGGTTCTTGCTATGGTGGAAAAATATCCTATTTGCTTTCGCATATCTCAACTCTTGACGAGAACAGTGCTCTRATTAAGCTATTTTTCAGAAAAGTATTTTGAGATGAGGCTTCATCTAAATGATGGACAAATTGGAACCTCAAATGCATTGATTTATTAACAAATACGTTATATATAACACGTTTGTATTGATTAAATAAATTTTATTTGTAACGTGTGATCAAAATATCCATATGTAAAAAAAAAGTTTTATCGTTAAAATTTTCACTCTCTCTCCTCTCTCAAAATCTTTCTATCGAACAATTTATTATCCTTTAATTTGGTGGTCGATTAGTAGTTTCTTTTAATTCTCCAATTATAAGTTAATAATCGATTTAATCTATCTAAATACAGAGGAAAAGATCGGCAAGTTTGACCAGCCCTCCAATTGGGTCGCGTTTGATCTTGGTTGAACAGGTGAGTTGATTCAGGTCGATTTGGCCCGTTGAGAATTTAATTGTTTTATTTAAATTTTTTTATTAAATTGATTATTAAATGTTTATTATTTATTATTAGTGTTTTTTTCATATGCTTATATTCAATATTTTTGTTTAATTTATTTGTAAATGTTAATTAAATGTTTATTGTTTATTATCTCTTGTTAGTGTTATTATTTAGTCGTTGATTAAAATTAAAATTTATATTTTATTTATGTATATTATAATCATGAAATAATATTAAATGACATTCATTTTCTTTAATTTTTTTTAAATGATGTTTATTTTCATTGTTAAGTAGTGTAGTACACTCTTGTATTCATTTAGTACATATAATGCTTTAAATAACTAGAATAGTGTAAATTAATGTACTACACGTCGAATAAAGACAAATAGGGATAAACATCCACGAAATATTTTACCAGACTTGTCGTATTACAACAAATATAGCAGTCGGTTATACAAATATAGTAGTCGGTTATACGAGCATCTAGTGGCGACTTTGTTTAGACATTATTTTCGTCAGTTGGAGAACGTTTCACCAAACACGTACATTGATAAGGATCATGATTATGAGCAGATGGACCCAATGAATAGGAGATTCGATGTGTAGGACAACTAACATCCCTAGGTATCGGTTTCTAGGATGATAGTGATGGTAAGGGTGAGATTGATGACCCAAGAGCGACAATATTGAGTTTGAGATTGAGGAGGATAGTTATAAGTTCTCATCTCCACCTTGATTATATGCATGGTCGAGGAAAGGGTATTYTTGTAGGTCTACGTGGTTACAATACACCATTGTTCGTTGAACAGTGGAGGCATTGAATTTTTGCAAAAAACCATCCCATCCTAATTTATGTTTGGTTGTTGAGTCCTTCCTGATCTGCAATAACTTCAACACTTCTAACTACAATCTCATCCGACTTCATCAATAATCGAAGGAAATAATCCATTTGCATTGACCTGCTCATTCTCGGTGCCAGCAAAGATCTGCACAATTCTTGACTTCAATGAGGAATCTTTTCGCGTGTCGCTGTGAAGAAGAGTAGAAAGAATAGTCTTCATACATTTTATTTAAGTAATAAGCTAACTTGTGTTGTCCCATATACAATTTGCATACTGTAAAAAGTTTTCTTTCTCCTTTATCTGTATAAAGTGCAATTGCAATATTTTTTTGTTGATTATGACATTACAATGCATCGATTATGCATTTATCTTCTATCAATTATGCATTTTGTTTTGTCAATTATGCATTTGTCTTTTGTCGATTATACATTTCCCATATGTCGATTATTCATTTCGCATGTTACGATTACATCAACATATAATACATATACGAAATGAGTTACAACTGTGCATGTCACATGTATCGATTATTGATTTTATGGATAGTCGATCTATATTGCGTGCTTTCTGCACAAAAACATAAACACTTGATTATTATTTTAAACTATTTTCAACTAACATTGACTTGACGTTTGCAATTATTCAGTTAGTTGTTCGTCGCCTCGTCTTCAAGCTGGAATATAATCATATTTCGGTATTACCTTATCATTTTTTAATTCGCGTTCTTCTAATACTATTATGACATGTTTGTTTTATGTCAATGTACGCTATTTTGCATTAGGATTGTCATTCTGAAACCGGATCCAACACCTATACTACTAAGACACCCCAATCTAGGAAACGCAAAAGAGAGGTGTGCATTGCTGTAATTGGCTTATGCTCATTTCATTTTTTGTTTTGTTACATATAATTCTTTTGTGTCCATGATCAACAAGCACTCTGTCCAATGTATGTGCACAATTGTATTCATTATTTTGAACTTTCGAATCATATTAGATGGTGGATYATGCCGATGCTTGTGAGGGTTCTAGAAGTAATTGGATTGCAGATCAAGAAAAGATTTCATAGATATTTGCATGCATGATAAATCTATAAATGGTATGTGGGTTGGCTAGAAGTTTGTTTCCACTGCATGGCAAAAAAATTTAGAAGATGTTCTAGAATAAACTGGAAGGAAACTATCCCTAAAACAGTTGAAAGCTAAGTGGCAACGAATGAGGGAGAAGTATCACCTCATGGCTTGGTTGATTGAGACACTTGCTCATARCGGGCATGCTATGTGCCGGAGTTACAAACTATTAGAGCTGAACCATGGCTATGTAAACAATGGAAGCAATGGATTAAGGTAATAGTGTCTAATTGCTTTTTAATGCATATATATAGACAATTTTGCTGAATTACCTTTCTTTTGGCTATGGTAATGACCTATTTTGGTGTCAAATGCAATGTAGGAGAAGGAAGGTGTGGGGGCTTTACAAAAGCAGGGGTTACCGAATTACCTGAAAATGAAAGAATTATTTCATGATTCCGATGCCACTTGTTCCAATGCTAGGTCATCCGTTCATCAATCGATTACTGATGATGCCTCTCCTTTTCCATTTATGCAACAGATCCTTTACCCAATGTTGATGACGAACGAGTGGGGTGTGGTCACGAGTATTTGGAGGTCATTGATGGTGATGAGATGTCATTGCCAATGATGGGCCAGCTTCTGGAACCAAAAGGAAGCATTGCATATGTAGCACTTCGAGTAGCAAGCGAAGTAAAAGCCAATCATCAGTTAGAGCTCGAGAAGACTACGCAAAAAATCGAGCCTTTGATGCCTTCGCCAAAGCTCAGAAACTAAAGATTTAGTCTTCTTTCTGAAGCTGCTGATTGAAGTTCAAAGGAAAGAGTGCCTAGTGTGACCGAAGTATTTGCCGTATTGCAATAGGACTTCCCTCACCTAACTGGTGTGGAGATGATGCAACTGAGGCCCTTCATCTTTGATGACAAATGGCGGGAAATGTTCATGATACTACAACCTATTTATTGGGCTGCCACTATCGATAAAGCATTAGGCAGCACATGAGTGAACATAAGTTTAGCTATTACCTTTAACAAAACATTGTCATTTTTACATGCAATATTCTATTTAGGCGAAACTTTTAAAATTTTAATTTAGAGTTGAACTTTACTTTAGATATGCTACAAGTTAATGATCTAGTTTCGGAATATGTGAAACTTAAATCAGTCTTTGTAATGTTCTATATTTTT